>JANEYF010004998.1:175000-350000 GCA_029963845.1 Rhamnusium bicolor | reverse complement strand
ACGAATTCGGCGAATTATAACGAAAAAACATAACTTTATGGAAAAAAATCTATCCGTATGTCTGTAGTATCGTGATAGCAACCACACCAGAGGTTATGAGATAAAGCTTTCAAATTTGGTACACTTATTCTAAAGGCCAAAAACAATGATGGTGATGAGCAAAATTGGCCAGCTGAACTTGACCCAAACTTTTTTGTATTTGCCTTTACCAAAAAATATATTCTTGATGAATTTCACAGCCACACAAAAAAATTCTGATCTGGGGGTCTGACCATGTTTACTGTATATTTTTGGGGTCGCTGAATCCGAATCCGAGGTCTATCTAACCACCTCACATCAGGACTTTGTCATAACCTAAAAAAAAAAACATAATTTCAGCTATTAAATGCATATAACCCTAACAATGACGTTGTAATCTGAAAACCCAAGCTCTTAAATCACATAACCCCATAACTCACTTAACCAAAAATCTATCAACTCCAATAACCACGTATTTCACTTGAGATTTAACATGATATGTACGCGTATCTGTCAGGTCTCCAAAAATGCTCTAATTGTATGCATTCATGAGGCTTTATATATCAATGAAAAATAATATCAGTGATAAATCTACGTATTTTGCTACGAGGTTCTAGAATTTTTTTTAAAGAATTCAAAGCTTAGGTTCTATTCAGAGCGATTATATCTTGTGTGCGTCTGCATCCAGGGCACCTCCACGTGGTGACGATGGGCAACCTACCCGCGGTGTACATCGAGGAACGCCAATGCCGACGGTACAATGATTTGAAAAACTAACATTAGTTGAATAGACGTAAAAATATAGACTTTTAGGATAAAGGTGTTTTTAGGACACAACAGTATGTTTCGGGTGCTTGAGACATAACAAAAATTGTGCGAGAAAAGGTGCAATAACCAGAGTTACGCGGTTATTGAAATAACGTACATATCAACTTAAATGTCTGACGTACGTGATTATTGGAGTTTAAATTGGGTTAAGGGGTTTGGGGGGTGGGGGGGGGGGTTTTTTTTTTATAAATTAGTGGGGTTTTTGGTTGGGTAATATAAATTGGGGGGGGTTTTGGGTGGGGGGGGGGAAAACAATGGGGGGGGGGGGGGGGATAAATGGGGCCGGGGTGGGGGGGGAAAAAAAAACCAAGGGGGAAGCAGGGCCGACCCCCATATCAGAAAAAAAAATTGTGTGGCTGTATTATAAATTGTGTCTACTATATAAAGCCAATAAAATATATTTTCCAAGTACTTAAATAAAGCTGATGTAAACTGAAATTTTTTACACAATTGTCCTCATAAAATGGAATTAGTATAAATTTAACAGTTTGAAGTTTTAAATGTCTAATTTAGTTACAAAAATATCAATGTCAATAAGAAGACATTTTTAAAATATATGACATAAATTGTTATTGACAGTATCGACTGACGCTGATAATTAATTATTTAAAGATTTTAATGAAACGTTTCAAGCTACGCCATTAAAATTTAATTGAGGTAGGTGAAGAATTAAATAGAATGAATTTTTTAGTTATAAGTATACGGGTATAAGAAAATTATGTGCTGGCCACATCAGATATTTATTTTACGAATTGATCCTTTCATTTAGGACTTAAAATAAACCTATAGAAAAAAAATATGTGGACCAACTGCCAGGAAGCATCATTTGAGGTGCTATCCACGCATGAATTTTGCAGCCTGAGGAGTTCCATCCTCGCGTTCCCTTATATTATTACTATGTGGTGGAAATGAGGTTTAACAGGGCTCCCATTACTGCAGTGGGGGTCAAGCGCATTGTGCCCGTTATACACAAGCACGCCAGTTTTTGTAACCGGCTTAGTTTCTTTGAAGCTGTTGTTCCTAGGATTTGCCACAGATGCATCTAATTACCGTTAAGGTAATTTCCGTTTTATTTTATGAATGTGTTGGTTCCAGGTAAGTTTTGAGTCAATCATTATTCCGAGATATCTTACCGTCCAGACATTGTTATTTCTTCACCTAGGAGCTTTAGATATGTTAGACCCTCTAGCTTTCTTCTCGGGGGGTTGTTTGTGGGTCCCCCCCCCCCCCCCCCCCCGGGGGGGGGGGGGGGCGCCCGGGCTTTGGTGTTTTGGGGCCCGGACCCCCCCCCCGGCGGCCGCCTGGGGTCGGGGGGGGGGGGGGGGGGGGTGATTCCCCTTCCCCTTCTTGGGGGGGCGGGGGCGCCCTTGCTGTAGTTATCCAAACCGCTGTTGTCTTCGCAAGATTGAACTTGCATCTCAGTTGCCTTCTCATGGTGGCAAGTTCTTCATTTCACCAGGAAAATTCTGTTGGTTTTTCCTTGTCATCGAGAGCAGTTATTATACGCAGAGGTGTGTGTGTGTGTTCTGAAAAAGTTCCGCAGCTATCTTCAGTTCATTAACATTCCTTATCTGTCTGGAGTGACCCTCAAATTGTGATCTAGGTCTGCTACATATGCTTCCCAGTTCGTTTCCCTGGGGTTCCGATAAGTTTCTTTGATACGGTCAACTTTCATTATATTAAAGTGTGTGTGTGCTGTGATCCGAGCAGCTCTCTTCATCAGATACATGCTATTTTTCCAATAAGTTACTTGAAATTATAGTTGCTAATGTTATGTCAATTATTTCCTGCCACCATGTTGTTACAAAGGTAGGCCTGTTATCTTTATATACTATATTTAGGTTATTTGCCATTAGTTGAAAAAGTGTCTCATCTCTCACATTGGTGTCAGTGCTTCCCCAGACCGTGTGGTGTGTGTTTCCGTCACAACCAATGAACAGCTGTGATCCATCCCTTCTGCAGACTCTCACTAGCCCCTCCACAGCTTTGGTGAATAGTAGTTCCGTATCGTTGAAGATGAGGTACGCTGAGCCCAGAATTACCTCTCTCAGTCCCTCCTTGATATACATCTTGATCTTCACTGTCACCAGATCCCTAGGACATAAGTTGGTTAGTGGCAATATATTTTTGGTGTATATACACGCACGGGGGTTCCGTGGATCTGCAGTAGATTAAAAAATTATAAACACTTTTTATTACTTGTCTAATTTTCACTTTATTTGTTATTTTACAACTAGTTTCATCCTATTCGGACATTTTCAAGTAAACTAAAATATTTTACTTTCATTTAAATATAAACTGAACTGAATAGAAGGATGGCTCACTTTATGATTGAATATATAATTCAAATTTGTACAGATGTTATGTCTTTAAATGTAGGGTTATTTTCAAGATAGTAAATTATGATATGGTGTGATTTTTATTAACAGCAGGTTATCTGAACAAGTTTAATAACGGAGAATTATTTAAATCTATTTGATCGTTTAATATCTTGTAATTTTTATTCCTATTTAATTTATTAATTTTGATAATAATAACGACCAAATAGATTTAAATAATTCTCCGTTATTAAACTTGTTCAGATAACCTGCTGTTAATAAAAATCACACCATGATATAATTTACTATCTTGAAAAAACCCCTACATTTAAAGACATAACATCTGTACAAATTTGAATTATATTATCAACCATAAAGTGACCCATCCTTCTAATCAGTTCAGTTTATATTTAAATGAAAGTAATGATGATGATGAAATCAGTTGTAAAATAACAAATAAAGTAAAAATTAGACAAGTAATAATAAGTGTTTATAATTTTTTAAATCAAAATGGATTTTCACAAAGTAACTTCATCTTCAATCAACTATTTGCAGTAGATTAGTTCTCTATCCCCCTCTTTCTAGATATTCTACCTGTCCTTTATAGGTCCAACATTTTTGAATGACGGCCACGTCACAATCCTTCATCATCTTAGAACCACCGTGGCGGCTCTGCTGTGATGAAGATCGACCTGCACCACCCTCTTTGGTTTTTTGTTGATCTTTCTTTAGATTATTGAAGGTCACCTTTCCAAGGCACCAGAATACCTTGAATAGCGCCCGTTCAAGAAACCTAAAGGATTTCTCGTCAATCAAGTAGTTCAGCATATGGTCCTTCTCGTCAATCTTGAGACTAATCAATAGCCAGTCTCCCGTAGCCAGGTCTCGATTTTACATCTTGATGCTGATCCTAACTATTGCTTCATCACCCGTTAAGGCAGCTCCTTCCTAGAATTGGTCCTATTTCCGTATAACCTCCAGAAGCCAGTACTTTGTTTCTAGGTTTGCGCGAGTCTTTCATGGGATCCCTCCCTCGAATTTACTGTGGTGGAACTGCAGTGATCTCCTTTAAGAGTATCGTTACAAGAGGGTACATTTTTGTATAAATTACCAATTATTCGTAAAATTGTTAATGAGTGGCAATTTTAGTAGGTTTCTAAAGTAGGTGTGAGGGTGTATAGTAACTAATTAGTTAAGATGATATTGCCATTCAGTGCTTATGAACTCATATCTCTCACAAAGAGACCCGCTAGGAACGGATTATGTAAATATAAAATGTAAAATAAATTTTCTGAATACTTTTATAGATTTGCATAGAATTTATTTGAAACACATTTTTTCTCCTAGTTTGAAAAGCGTAAGCTTTCTGCCTTTCCGCGAGAGGAGAAATATCCCCCGTCCCTCCCTTAGGGAGGAAAAGGCTGGATACCTGTAGTTAATCGGTTAAACAGAAAAATTAATAAAAAATTAATACTGATATTATTAATTTTCATATTTTACCTCATCATAAATGTTCTTAACAGCCAACACCGCTTTTAATATCTTGTACTTTTACCTAAGTGTGGATTTTAAAATGTAAGAAAAATATGCTAGGGTCACATTTCTGTAATTTCTGTAATTCCTTTGATTTTCTTCTGGTTACACCATTCCTTGAACAAAATATATCCCTTTTCGTACTTATGCCTTGACTTCTTAGGCAACAGAATCGATGTAGCATGATGTTCCTCCTCAAGAACATCTGGTGGAGTTCTAGAAAAATACTGTAATTCACTATCACTACTAAAATTAATTTTTTGAAATCTTCACAAAAAATGCGACCACCAATAAATAACAAGTTTACAGTACTCTCGTAGCAACTGTCAGCGCAGCATTATAGCTTCTAATGGAATGGTTGTAGAAAAAATGATATGTACAGTCAATTTCTTAAGAAATTGGGACAATTGCTATGATGCTATTTATTTTTATTTGTATCGTATTAACTGAGCATTTGTAGTTGTTAAAGTTTTGATTATGTTGTGTAGTTTTTTGTCAAATTTGACATGACAGATCACATTAATGATGTAACGATGGTAAGAATACTCCAACCACTGGCTGTTCAGTTTAACGTTGGAAAAAGTACTGTTGACAGAATAAAATAGAAGTGGAGACAACAACATACATTAAAACGAACTCCAAAATCGGGTCGCAGAAATATATCTACCTGTGGAACAAGACGAAGCCCTTCTAAATTTTATACGGGAAAACCCGTTTGAGTTCGCAAGTACTGCAGTGGAAAGGTGAATTTTCCTTGGAAATGTTCTAACTGTACAAAAATATTTATGAGCAAGTGAATCAAAAAATTAATCAACAACAAGCAAGCAGTACGTAACTGAACAAAATGAGCAACAGAATCTGGACTTTGCTAATGAATTTATTAATAGAGATGCTGCATTTTGGAATAGTGTTGTTCTTCTAACGAAAAAGTTTTTCAGTAGTGCCACAGGAGTCGTGTTAGAGTTTATCGATCAGTAAATACGTGAAATGATACGCATAAAGTAAGAAGATTTGGTTATTTCAAGGCTAATATGTGGACTTGGATTAGTTCTGAAAGTCCTAGAATCTGTTGGGATAGTGGAGAGAGATTGACTGGACCCGTTTATGTGAACATTTTGGAGAATATAATGCTACTGACAGCGTAGTCCATTAAGAATTCATGTTCCAACTCTCTGATCCACAGTTCAAACGTGGTTCAAAACTGGATTACAGGTAATAATATTTTCATGTTAAAATCACATTTTAGGAGTCCACACCTGAACCCTGCTGAAAATGTATGAGGTTTAACTGTTAAAAAAAATGGGTAGACCCAACTTTCATCCTAGAAATGATAAGAAACTGTATTCTAATAATGGCGCAATGACAAGATATTGAATGTTTCTGTTGTATATTTATACTTTAATAAATAAATTTACTTCAAATGTTGCGTCTTTTGGTTGATAGTAATATTAAAACTATATTAATGTAAAAATAAGAATAAATCACAAATTACAACATATTATGTGTTCCAATTTCGCTATCTGTAAACTTTGGAGGAACCTTTTTTTTGCCCTCGTGTGTTTAGTGCCCTTGACAACGCCTCAGGCAAAAAAACTTCACATTTGGGCAGAAACGTTATACTTTTCTCCTTTGTTATACAAATAACTATATTAAGTCTTTGACCATATGAAAGACTACCTCCAAAATTGAACGAAATATCGAGTAACTGACTTTTGTGTTTCTCTTTCAACTTCACGTATTTGCATAATTACAAGTATTTTGTTGTTAGAACCACATGGTAAAAATGATGTCAAAAATATTCTGTCTGCTGTTTTTTGAGACGTACATCAGACACAATTATTGGTTTTTTTTGCTAATCGCAGAGATATTTTATTATTATAGTTATTTGACTGTTCTCAAAGAGGCAAAAGCTTAAATGTAATTATCCAAATTAATTATCAAAGATTTATTTAAAAAATAATTACTGCCATTTTCTGCGCATTAATTAACTACAGTTTAGTATAATAATAGAATATAATGGTGTAATTTAATGAAATTCACATTTCCGTGTCAAATTTTGGTGTAATTACATATGGAATGTAGAGGTACACGAAACTAACAATACGTCTCATTAACTAGGTCCCTGTTGTGTTGCTACGGTTCTATATATTCTACATTACAGAATGATTGCCCTTAATTAGATTTGATTGCCTTTAGTTATGTCTTCTTTATTATTGTTCCTTGTAGGATCCTGCAATTTTCATCTAATGATATAATTAGTATTTGCCTTGACAGATAATTAAAAGCTATAAAGTTGTATCATTCTGATTGCATTTGAAAACCCAAATAGCGGATGATGATATAAAATCAATTACGTTTAAAAGTTCTCTAATTCTACTTCTGCAAAATTATCTAAAAACATTATATCAGCGTATAAATAGTCCACTTCTCTGCAAAAAAAAAAATAATAAAATTAAAACCACTATCCTAAACATAAATGAACTGAAAATGTTGATTCAGTATCACACGTAACAAAATATCTGCTTGGGGGGGGGGGGGGGAAGCAACAAAAAAAAAAAAAGGGGAAAGGGGGGGGGGGGGGGGGGGGGCGCGGCCAAAAACAGCCCCCCCGGGGGGGAAAAAGGGGGGGGGAAAAAAAAGGGGGGCCCCAACAACCACCAAAAAAAGGGATCTCCCTGAAAGCGAGGGGGGGTTTAAAAAAACCCCTTCGGGCCCCCCACTGTGCCAGCCATGTGGCACTCAAGAACATTAGCTCCTAATGAAACTGATAACTTTATTTGCTGAGAGTGTGTCCACATCCTCTAGCAGCAGTTGTCCTTTGCCAAATATTGAGGATCGGATCCTCTCCACAGCGGGACAGGTGCATAAGACGTGGCCTGCATTCTCATCATCCCCCAGGAATAAGCGGCACTCAGCGTTTTCTGGCAGACCGAGTTTATGCAAATGATAGTTTAGTAGGCAGTGCATAGTATTATAGGTCGTTTTCCGGTTTACCCTGTTTAACTCTAAAAGTTTCTTAATTCTTGATTTTAAAGGATACTTTATAAACGCCTTCGAAGGAACTAATCTTGGTAACTCTTGCCAATATCGGAGAGTTTTCCTTTCAGCTCAGGTTAAGATAGCCATCTTGGCAGTATTTGAGTATATGCCAAATGTCGGTTCTGGTCCGATGATTCGTGATCCATCTCCTTCTCTGACCAAGGAGTTGGCTATTTTGTTACTTTCCAGACCAGAGTGGTCGGGTATCAAACCATAGTCACTTTATTGTTTTTGCTCAAACGATTTAGAGCCTTCTGAAAGTTCCACACCGTATTAGAGCTAAGAGCTTTTAGAACTGCTTGTCTATCTGAGAACATTTTTATTAATCTGCGTGCAGGATACATATATTCCAACCTTTCCTCACACAGTTCAATGGTGTGTCCCTCAGCTGTAATCGCTGGTATAATTTGATTACGAAGGAAGTCTAAATAACTATTTTCAGTGACGTTTTCGGTCAAGAAGATTGAATCTATAAACTGCTTTTCAGTATTCCATTACTAACATTTTATTTTTGCTCATGCTCAGTGTGGTATTCTTTCATCCAGTTAGGATGTAGGGATGCTAACATGTTTGGTAATTAGGATGTTAAGATGTTAAAATGCAGGTCCCTCCCACCAACATCGGGAGTTCTGTTTCGATAATAAAAACAGCCGCGCGCAGCTGTAATGCTGCGTCCTCTTCTATCGCACCGGATAGTTTGCTCGAACCTCTTTGTCGCACATTTTCATTCTCACCAATATTTCGCTTTTTAAAGCTCGCCAACCAGAATTTAAACCAGATTTTTTCGCAGACAACCCTATATAATTCTGTTCGCAATTTAATTACCTTTATTTTGATATAAGATTTATTCCTTAAACAGATGAATGTAAATTACTAGTATCGAATTACCTGTTTATACCTGCCAACCCAATAGTTACGCCAGGAAAAAAATAGACAACCTAACGTTTGCATATTCTATAGACTTCATAGTTTCGATTGGAATATATAATTTCTTCCTTTAAAAAAAAATTTTTCAATTTTTAATTAATCATAGTCTTGCCAGGAATTTTTTAGCCAACCCACTCGCGATATATTTTATAACATATTAAAATTAATATAAAATATTTTTCATCCATTAAATGGATGGGTGAAGGTCGTCCTTAATTCAGATCTTAGACTATTTCGACTTTGTCGGAATCGAAACCGAGATATGAACCCGGGAGTTGATAGACAGCAAACATGTTACGTTTGTCACTTAAAGCTCTGGCCCACTGCGCTACCGAACTCGGTTAATAATAGGTTTTTCTACATATATACATTTGATTTTGCATGACCCAATATGTCATCTTGAGGTTTCTTTCATATATTTTTTTTAAAGTGTTCAGTACTTAAATGTATTTTCTGTAAATACGAAATTTTCCTTTTTGTCAAAGTTTTAAGAATTATGTATTATTGCAATAAGTATATTTTAAGACGGTGAAAACTTTCCCTGTTTTACCGGCAGTTTTAATAAGATGATTTAAAAAATATTTCTGGCCTTGCGCTTAATACAATTTAAATGAAATTAAATAAATAAACCTGTGAACAAAGGGTCCTAAAATTGCATTATCCCTCGGTAAAGTTGAGCTTAAAAGCTGGGTGAATAATATAATTAGGATATACAAAAGTCAACTTGGATGTTAATAGATAAAAAAGTTAGATAGGAAGATAGTAATAGAATTATAAGGACGTATCTCCTGCTTCAATGTCAGTAGCAGTGTGTTGGTTAAAAGCTTAGCTGTGTCAAAAGGACGAGATATCGGTTGGGACATGGGAGCGGTAATAGGAGCACTATATATGTTCAAGGAATGAAAGGGAATAGAGCCTTCCTTTTCCTTCTACGGCGTTACCAAAGTTTAAATTAACAGGAAAAGTAAACTAAATAATTATAGAGGACGCTTAAAATCAAATGGACATCAGGAAGATTATAAATATTGTGTTTACTAGTGCTGAAATTGACTATAAAAGAGGTAGAAAGCTTGTTTATGAATGAAACACTCTATATGACGGACTTCTTTTATTTAAAATGTGAAAATATAGAGAGGACAATAGTACTTTTTTTTTCTAAAAAAAAATATAATAAATCTGACCCATATTATAATTATTTAATCGAAAGTGAAACTGCCACTCCATTATTTTTTCTTTACTAGCATTTAAGATTAACGTTTGGTTTGTAAGTAAAAGCTGGAAGTAAATTAAAGAAATTATTCATAGACCTATGGCTCGTTTTTCCTGCAGAAAATAATCTGGTTTCACTCAGCTAAATTTAAGGAAAAGCAGCAGGATGTAAAGTAGATCTGTAACAACTTTTGTATTATTTCGCTAGATATCTGTAGCTGTAAAAAATTTAATGTCTGTTACAAAACTAGATTTTATAGACATTAAGATAAAAAATTTTAGACTTTGCTTAAGTATTTTACTTGTTCATCCAAAATAAAGGAGGTTTTCTCTACGTGCGTGGGTTCTTTCTGCACAGTCTTTCTTAACGCAGATTATTAACTGTAGTCTATTGAATTAACACATATATTTATGGGCGAATTTAGGTACAACTTATTCTTAGTCTTTTAGTTTATTACTTATTATTGTACTGCTATATTACTTACACCGGTAATTAGACATTGTACACCGATGTGCTATTTACAATGATAAGTAATAAGCACTAATTTACATACATACATACAATTAATTCGCGTGGTTTTGAAAAAAAAATGTAATAAATTGGAACAAAGAAGCGACTAATGTCGAGCTATCAAAATAACATTGAAATTTATTGTTGGGTTAAGTGTCAGATGTCAAAAGATTGTTGACTTATGAAACATTTTTTGCCAAGTTCTGTATTATCTTTATACAGTATCATAAAATTTTTCATCTTTTATGTATTTTGTAACAATTTTGACGGAATTTCAATTATTTTATCAATTAATTGACAACAGAAAATTGCAGTATTAGGTACTTCCCTTTTACCACAAGTCTTAGCTTAGTTGTTTTACGGTTACAGATATTGTCTCAAAAGAAATTATTATTTTATTTATGCAGTGTAACCGTAAAACAACTTAAGTTAGCTAAGACTGGTGGTAAAAAAGAAAGCAGTTCCTGAAAAGTGTGTCCACTAACTTAAAGGTTATGACTTTACACTTTCAATAATATTGTTATAAAAAAATAATTGATGCAAGAAAAATCCTTCCAAAATATTAGAAATAGAAAAAGTGTATACAAGTACAAATAAATGGGTTTATAACAAATTATTTCATGCACCTCTCTTAAAACTGTGTCGTGTGAACAAGGCCGAAAAACAATCAATAAGAATGTATTCTAAATTTTCAGGCCCGGATTATCCCCGCAGGAAAAAATTAAAATATATACCTATAATGATTTCCATTTTATGTACTATTTATCAAAGTATTTGGCATAGTACATTGAAGGAACACTGAAATTTGGTATCGTATCACACGCAGTATGCATTGTTGACCACGCGATAGCTAGATGGAAAACGAATTCTATTTTCTGCTAACTCTAACGCTGACTAGCGACGGTTGTCTTTACATTGCAACGATGCCATTTAAGAGACCCATGTCCAATAATTAATAGAGTATTTTGCATACTGGCGCTATGATAGAAAGTAGGTGACTATGTAGTCCCAAAATACAAAAAGAGAACCTATGTTGCGCTTAAAATCTCAGTGGTTGAACCGTTAGGTTATGTGCACGAAGAAAAGTAGCGCCCCGAAAGTGACAAACAAGCACACTTTGGATCTGTCAATTTATAATCCTGTAAATCTGAGAAATAAGTGATTTGAGCAATAAAGAAATGTTTGACTGTGAAAAGGAAGTTTGAAATCAGTTGATGTCAAAAAAAAAATGTGAAAATTTGGGGGGGGGGATTTTTTGCCGAAAGGGGAGAATTTTTCCCCCCAACCCGGAGGCAAGGGAGATGGTCCACAAGTGAGAGAATAACCACTCCAAACGTGTTACAGAGTAAACTTTTTACGACTGTAATTTATTTAGTTTAATAAATTTCAATTGTGAATAGTAGTACGAAAATCTGAATATAAAATTGCAATTTCGAAAACTTAAATTTGGTGTATTGCATACATTTTCTAATGTATTTTTTTTAATTAACGATTGCAGAGATGTAACTGTAGATGGACTTTTGTTTGACGTTCCAGGTTCAATGAGTTGTGTCATTATTTTATTAGTCACATTTAATCTGTTATTTAGTAACCTTCGCTACTTCAGTCGATTTCCATCCACCACGTCTTTTTAATGTGGTAACAGCGCCACAGATGTACGTCTAAAACAATAACCAGTGTATAACTTGGAGTTTGGTAGTTGCAAGAATATTGCCACTTGTCTGGGTATATTATCCGGTTTGTTTATTCCTACTACTTGTTTCGTTCAACGGTATTTTTGATAAATAAAAAAGAAATAGTCTGTCTCAGCATTAATAGGTCTAAGATTAACATTACAAAATTATACATACATATACATACTTGAACTTTGTAGGCAGTAAATAGAGATCGGGAGGTAGCCATAAATGACGTCAAATCCAGGGATGACGTTAGGTGATGTGTCACCGCATAAATATATTCATGCATGTATGACACAATATTTTATTTTGTGGTTATTTTGCCGTTTGGTAGCATCCAAAATTAATACGAAGTGGGCTGACTAACACACACACACACACACATTTACTTTTAACTAGCGATCACAAAGTAAAAGTAAGTTACTAATATTAAAGCATGCATTAAAATATTTGCGGCCTTCCAACCACAAGCATTGGTGGTTAATATACCCTAATCCAGACATATTTGGCATTCAGTTCGAAATAATTTTTTGTTTAATACTGTCACATCTATATGTTAAATATTTTGTTCTAAGTGTCATTTCCAATGGCACCTGAATATTGCTATACTGCCCACTAACACGCTTTTGAAAAAAATTTTCTAAATAATGGATTATCTATTTTCGTCTATGGTATATTACACCTAACCATCATTTCTCTAAATCTAAGTTAACATTGTTTGCCAGTCACTATTAGTAATTACTACCACACTTTTTGTGTGCTTTGACGTTACACGAAAGTACTTTCATTAGCTTGTGCAATATTATTCTATGCCGTCAAATTGCAACTTCGGAAAATCACTAATCCACAAGTTCACTAAAGGAATTAAACGAGACATTTTAAAAAAAGTTGTCTTTAATTTCGCAATTTTCACGTATCTACGTGTTATTCACATAGACGTTTGATAAATACCACGTATTTAGAGTGTAAACACTTTTAAGATGGGTCAGTGGGCATAAACTTGATAACAGCCAAGAAATGGAATCCGCTTATATCAACCTATATACTGCTATTGGACATTCGTCAATAACGAGTATTTCCGCGTTAAGTAAGTACTGTAAAACAAACAAGTGATGGCGACCGGTCGCGCAGATATCGTTACGCTCTACTCAAAGATAATTGGTGTGACAAACTGAAGTAGAATACCAACGGCGTGTAAATTATAATAAATTAATATGAATGCAAACAAAATACTTACATGAAGAAGTAATAATTATTATTATCCAATCACTACATTGTTTTCATAGGTTAACAGCGGTTAATACGAGTAGTTATTTGATATTTACTACAAAAACAACAACATAAGATAATATAACAAATAACCACAAAAACAGAGTAAATATGTAACGCCTCTGAATAACACATTTGTTATTCTGCTTTAGCCGAGGAGTGGGGTAGCGTTGAAATTTGGTCAATGGCGCATACCCACCGCTCACCATCGCTCGTATGTTTTACAGTACTGTTTTTCTAGCTGCAAGCCGTCCATTTACCTGATAAAATTCTTAAATATTTTGTTTCCATTTTTAAAAGAAAACAGATTTATTGTATAGTACCTAAGTACATAAGAATACATAATTTATTTATTGTTTTTATTGGGTGTTTACAATATAGTATTATATCTACATAAAAGTCGTCTCTGAAATTTATCGCTAACTCCCGATCTCTAGTAATAAATTACCGGTGGTTTTATTTACGAATTCAGTAATTTTTGGTGGAGTACCAGTAAAAGATTCATCATTGCTGGACATGTTTAATACTGCAAAGATCATAATTTTCTTAATAAATTAGGTATTTATTAATATGTTAAACAACTTACCACACAAAATGAAAACTACTATGAAAGCAAACACTAAACTTTCGTATAGAAAATAAGAAAATCTTCAGTTTCCTAGATAAAACACGCTTTGTTTATAACTGTCAACAAAAAACAATTGATATACCAGAGATGCAACCTTTATTACTCAGTTAAATAATTTAATAATAGGTGTCGCTCATATAAATAATTGTTTGTTTAAAAAAATTGTTTAATTTATTTAATAGTAATAAAGAATTCCTGTTTTTAAGATAAAATTAGAAAATCAACACCAGTTATTAAATATTTATTACTGAGATGAAGTGTTAATTAATTAGTCAACATCCCAGATTTTGTTCAACAGCCAATAGATGTCGCTACCAGTACTCATTCTATAACAAGTGTTAGAATGAAATATTCTATAACAAGTGTCAGAATATAGCTATTCCATAATTAAAAATTGCATCAGAATGCTTATATTCTAAAATAGTAGTAGAAATAATATAATATAAAATATACTAAACTGTTGTGGTGTATACGAAATAGACAATTAACTCATATAAGGTTACTAACTTTTTATTAGCAGGATTCAATAGTCATTATATAAATAGACCGCTCTATTGGTTAGTGAGTCAAGGGTCACCGAAGCGTGACAATAGTATAGGTATAGGATACATTGTTAGCATAAGGTTCCTTTTAATCACCTCCAGATGATGCAAACTTTGTTGGTTGTTTTGGTGTTTCATGAGAAACTACGTCAGTATTCTTTGAATTATTAATTAACAGCTTTGTCATCGTAAATAAACATATACTGGTATTTTAATAAGATATTGAAGCAAAAAACTGCATGTACTACTACTCCTTTTGTCGCAGAGGTTCACTTAAATTTTTTTTTTAAATAATTTATAGGAGAGTCGCTTAATACCCAAAGAAGGTGAGAAGAAGCAAAAAAAAGTTTGCAATCAAATTGTCTAACATCAAAAAAAGGTTGGAGAACTTTGTCCCTTAATTGTCCCACTTAACGAACTAGTTTTGGACAGAGATAAGTTGGTTTCAGTCATTTTCCGAGACACTCTATATAAAGCGACGAATGCAAAATAGATTTTTAGTCAATTTCCATAGGTTTGCATTGAGCAGAAAAATATCACTATTACTCTCATCTAATTTTGAAGCTATGTCATTTTAGGCTTTCTTACATAACAAAAACTTAGTGGGTAAAAATAGAGAATATTTTTAAAGTGTATTTTTTTATGTATCTATTTCTTTTTTTTTTTTTTTTGTTTTAATCAGGTTCACATAATGACAATTTGGCTGCCATTACTAGTAACATTGGGTAATATTCGTGTACGTGAATTCTTTTTCAGTGTTCTGAATCAAATTTGTTTGAAAGTGTTGATATACTGTTTTATTGACGCTGAGGATACGACATTTGGTCACTGAAATATAGTATATCAGTTATATCACTCTGATAATTAACGTCAATTAAAATTCTCTGATAATAATAAATGTAGGTGTAAAATATTTTTCTGGGGAACCATCATTAGAAAAATCCTTGTCGCAGTAGATATCATCTAATACCACTGGCATAGGGCACAGGACATAGGTAAAGTGTTGCCAGGTAACTAACTGGTGCATGAACGTCTCTATGACAACCAGATATCTCTTCTGCGTTTAATCCATGCATCTGTAACGGAGACGTTCCTGCGTTCATTTTAATTAATATCGAATAGAAAACCGAAAACCAGACTGACGTAAATTTTTTCAAGATTAGACGAAAAAATGTCCTTTTTAAAGTACAGTTCCACGTAATTGGTTAATTAGAAAATCATATTGTTAGTCCGTTAGGAAAATACAATACGATACGAAAGAAATAAAATAAAATAACTGAATAAAAGAACACAAAATATAGTCTAAGCAATAGTGTGCATATTCGACAATGAAAGGTTACCGTCTGAGAGTCGGTAATCAAAGAGACCATATGAGTACCACACTTTTTTCTTTTTTGAAATTTTTGGTATGACGGCCGGATACCGAGAAGGGGAACTTTTTTTTGATCGAATAGTTACAGATATTTGTCCGCATAGGTAGTTAGTGTATGTACATATACCAATTACGCTGACAGACAAAACTTCCGGTCGGCGCGCGGTAACCGGAAATTGAAAAAAAAAATTTTAGTTACCGGACCAAAACTAGCGCAAAATGTTTGATTTGGTGTGTACAGTACTGTACTATAGTGGTAGACATTTCTATCGGTCGGTTTTGAGCAGTTTGCCTTCAAAGTGGCGAGAAATTGATCAGAATTTGAATTGTTGATAAAAAAATAGTTAAAATTAAAGAAAACGTCTGCTCAGCCAGCTTATGGTTCACAAGGCACTAAAAAACCCTAACCTTGACTGGCAGACATTTTTGCCAAATTTAACCCCCACAAACCACCCCTCAAAATATAAAAAAAATCAGTTTTTCGTGTCTATACTTTTTTCTTATAAATATTGAAAAATGTCCTTTGGATATGTTATTACAATAGAAAATACGAAAAATTTGAGCTTTGGTTCAGCTTGAATTGTTCATAATTAATAAAGTTATTAACAAAAAACCAACTATTTTTTTCAACCGTGACTTGCTCGAAATATTGCTATAATAGGACTGTCATTTTATAGTTTCTAAAAATCAATAAAGGATGGAACAACGATATGCAAGTTTCATTTTCTTTTTATTTAAATGATTTCTCAGTGTTTTTGATTTTTCAAATCAGCCCTTTCAATGGGGTAATAGTGCGTTCGACTTCGATGTCTCGAGTTCGGTGATGGCTAGAAACTTGATTTAAAAACATAAGCAAACTAGACGAAAAAGTCTATAACCGGAAATTATTTTCGAATATACAAGGTGAGCCAAGACGATTCTAATGAAATGCCATGTATATCAGAACATTAATTGAAACTTCTTTATGGCCTCCTTTCACTCCTGTATTATTATTGACTTTCTCCCAACAACTTGAATGTAATGATTTTTTTGTTGAAATTAGACCATTTACATGTGTATATTAAAATTATCACTACAATCACAACTATCGATTTTAAGAAAAAATATGTCAGTACCGGTTATGTACATATGTGTGTGATGATACTCAGTCATTTTCACTTCCTAAAAGTATACAGGGCGGCCAAAAATAATTTTTAAATTTACAATTATTTAAATTGAATTTTCTAAATTTTTTCAAACACCCTGTATATTTTTGGACTATGCGATGTAGGATTGAAAAACGAACATTTTTTTGTAAATACATTTCTGTGGCTATCTGTGACTATTTTCAATTTATTGAACAATAACTGCAAAATTTAGCAATAAAAATTAAAAATTAGGATTTTTTTCAAATAATTCAAGAGAAGGTATTATAATAAGCTTATTACATGATACCCATAAAAACATCACACCAACAATAATCGAAAATTTGAAGGAAAGGATAATAAATGCTTTTAGAAGTATTACTCCGGCAATTTTATGAACAGTAAAAAATCTCATTCCAAAGAAATGTGTGTTAATCAAAATGGGCAACATGTGGAACACATTTTATAATATATCGTCTCATGAATTACAAGAAAAAAAATTTAATTTTAATTGCTGAATTTTGCAGTTATTGTTTAATAACTCGAAAAGGGTTAAAATAGCCATAAGGTATGTACATACAAAAAATGTTCGTTTTTCAATTCTACATCACTTCATCCAAAAATATACAGACTATTCCATTTGAAAAAATTGAGAAAAGTCAGTTCAAAAAATAATTTTTAAGTTTACAACTAAGCTTTAGAATTATTTTTGGCCACCCTGTATATTTTTAGCAGGTGAAAATGGATGAGTGTTATCACACAGATCTCTCATAATTGGTACTAGCATATTTTTTCTTAAAATCGATAATTGTGACTAGTTCACCAGCGTATTAGTTAAATTTTGAGAGATTGTGACAGTAAATGCCGATTAGGATATAACATCTTTAAATTAGCATAAGCTCTTTTTTATACACTTACTTACATGTTTTTTAAATCGTAGATCTGTATCTATTTCAACTCCCAAGTTTTTTGCCACTTTGGTACATACTAAATCATAATCGTCTACTGTAACTTTTATGCCAGCTTGTACCAGTTCTTTGCACTTGTCAAATATGAGAACAGACGACTTTATTGGATTTATAGATAATTTATGACGATCTGACATTACAACTGATTTTTGTAAATCATCGTCAATGACATAATTAACCTGATTCAAATTATCGTGAAAAAACAAATCATTTGAGTGTCGTCCGTGTATAAATGCAACTTAGAATTATTTAGACAGTTTATTATATTACATGTATATATAGAAAATAGAAGAGGACCAAGGATAGACCCTTGTGTACTCCACACAATATTTTCTCGCAATTTGATTTACCCTTGCTTGTCTTTACTAATTGCATTCTATTATTTAAATAACTTCTTATAAAACTAATTGCAATATCTGAGAATCCAACATAATGCAAAATAGAAAATAAAGTTTCATGTCTGATCGTGTCGAACGCCTTTGAGTAGTCTAATAAAATAAGGGCTATTGTTTTTCCAGAATATATATCCCCAATAATGTCGTCCATGACAGGTGTCACTAGGGTAAGGCGGTCGCACAGCTATGACCTGCGCGAAATCCCGATTGATAAAGAGGTAGAACACTATACATATTAATATGATCACGGATTTGAAAATTCATAATTTTTGTGGTATGTTATGTGGAGTGGTATGGAGTTCGGGTTGGACAAATGTGCAGTCGTATCAAGAGAGGACGATGCGGGGAATTCCCTGAAGATGCGCAGCTCGCAGACGGAAGCATCCTAAGATATCTGGATGCCGGAGAGATCTATACATATCTGAGTGTGCAACAAAGGCATATCCAGGATATAACACAAATAAAGGATTCTCTCCGCGGCAAGTACAGACACCCACTTCGAAAGATTTGGTCTTCCCAACTTTCGGGGAAGAACAAGGTGTCTGCAACTAATATGCTTGCCGTTCCAATTCTGCTATACTCCTTCGGAGTAGTAAAGTGAACGTTAGATGAGCTGCGCCAATTAGACAGTGATACCCGCAAGATGATGAATATTCACAGAAGTATTCATCCTAGATTGTCCGTTCCTCGTGTGTACCTCCCACGTCAAAGTGGGGGCCAAGGACTCTTGAACCTGGAGTGTACGCATGGCAGAGTAGTACCGAGTATGGCATGTAACCTCCTCAGTAGCTCAGATCCACTCTTGCGGTTTGTAAAATACCACGAAACTGTAGGAGTGGGAGCAGGATTGTTCAAGGCAGCAAAAAGAGTCGCAGATGAACTCGGTCTTGCATTTGACATAAGGCGAGGAGGCCGGCGAGGTGCTGAGTCAGTCACCGAAGTTCGGCCAAATCGTCTGAAAGCCCGAATCAGAGCTGCCGAACAGGAAGAACTGTTTTGGCAGCATGTCGATAAACTCCAGCATGGTGTCTTCTATAAGAATATAGAAACGCTGGGTTTTTCGACCAGGCCAACATTCGCCTTTTTAAGGTCAGCCTGGCTTAAGTCAGAGACCGAGGGATTCATTATGGTCTGCCAGGATGGTGTTAGCAACACCTTGTTCTACCGTAGCCGCGTGTGGCGTGTAGAGGTTCCTGATATCAACAACTGCAGAACCTGTCGTCGGGCGCCGGAATCGCTCATGCACTTACTTTCTGCATGCCCCATATATGCGATTTCGGCCTACATCCACCGACATAACGCGGCGTTACGAGTGCTATACTACCATCTAAGGCACTCATACGGGGTAGACCAGACACCAGTGCTGCCTTACGTCCCCCGAGATATTGAGTCCGTTGTCGAGAACGAGAAATGCCGGATTTACTGGAACTACTCATTCCCGACGGTCAGGCTAATCCAAGCCAACAAGCCTGACATAGTCCTCCACGACTATCAACTAAAAGTGATGTATGTCATCGAGTTCTCGGCACATGCGGAGAAAAATATCACCTTGAAGGAGGAGGAGAAACGGACCAAATTATCCGAAAGGATAAAGCCTACGCTGCTCTCGGAACTGAAGATCATACCGGCCTGCCAAAAATCAGCGGAGTGGCTGGCAGACTATATGCAGAAGGCGGTCATTCTGGGTTCTCTCCTTCTGCTTAGGGCACACGACTCTGGTATCTACAGTTACTATCCCTGCGGGATGTGGGGAGTGGCTACAGTTAATGCGTCGGCGCGACTCCTGTAAGGCGTCGGAGGCCACGGGAGGACTGTCCGGCATCGGATATTCGTCAAAAAAAAAAATAATAAATGAAAAATATATAAATATATTTATATCATAATAAGGGAAACTTTATTGTATTTTATCGGAAACTTTCCTTCAGTTACTTACAAGATACTAAATTTATACACAATAAGTGGATGAAAGAAAAAAACTATATATAAACAGAGAGTTGACGTGATTAATCGAATTCCGGTATATTCAATTTATTTGGTTCAGATCTTCAACGTTTCTTATTCAATATAAAGTGAATATTACGCTACAATTTACTTAAAATTATATTATCCTAAACGATGAAACTAAATCGTTTTCTGTTACTAAATTTGTGATGTGTAAAAAATTTATAAAAATGAGTATTTTAATTCGTTAAAATAAATAAACATTTTGCATTTAAATGTTTCAAAACTATTTTATTAAAACTCTAAACACGTGTTTCAGCCTTTTAAGCCTTTCTCAAGAGTACAGATGATACTAGATTCCAAATCGTGTTCCTTACTTATATATCACATCTGGCAGTACAATATAATTGTAAAGTATTTAATTTTATGGTATAAGTTCATGCATGTCAACGCACTGTATAGAAGATAATCTTTTCATAGATTTGGATAAGATCAACTTGCTTCATCCAGAAAGTAAAGGTAATGAATTAGATTTATTAGAAATATTAGAAATTAAAAAAAGCAGTAAAAAATAATAAAAACGTAACAAATGATCAAATAATGTTTAACGGTCATGACATTTTAGACAAAATAGTATAAGTTAAAGAAATTCCTACTGTTTCATACCATGAAATTTAATACTTTACAATTATTGTATTGTACTGCAAGATGTGATACATAAACATAAGTTAATTGCGAAATACGATTTAAAATCTAGTATCATCTGTACTCTTGAAAATGGCTTAAAAAGCCGAAACACGTCCAGGGTTTTAATAAAATATTTTTGAAACGTTTAAAAACAAACAGTTTTATTATGTTTAATAATTTTAACAATGTTTCACAAGTAGTTAACCTTACGGATTAAATAGAGAAAGATTGATCGAAAATATACTTTCATGGACATATTTGTTTTATACATACAAGTGTAGCAAATAACCTGAAATTAAATGAAATGAAAGACAACATTAAACATTTTGAGCCTATAAGTGAGGCAAGGGAAAGTAAGGCTGTTTGATTAATACGAACAGTTTCAAATATTGCAATATAATAATTACTCTAGTGCATATGCACTATACTTTATGGATTCTAACCCACCTTCTAGAGATACGTACGTTTAGATTGAACAGACTAGTACACAGGGTGTACCGAAAAACTATAACCACGCGAATCTACCTTGAAAAATAGGATGATTTTCCTGATACTGTTTATCAGAAAAATGCACCCCTGCAGAAATACAACCCTCAAAAGTTGCTTTTCCAGTTTTTCAGCAAAATTTATGAAATGGTAGGCATGTAAGTAGACTGAGAATAAATAAAATCTGCCAAATCTTGCAAACGGTATTAAGATACCTACGGAATTTACTAAAGTGTCATAACCACATACGTTACAAAACAGAATGGTTTTTGCCAGTGGTGTTTTCTGATGGTAAAGTTTATATTTTTTTAAGTATTATTAAGCAACTTGATATTTTAAATTTCATCAAGTGGTATGCTGTCATTGCTCTCAACAAAGAGAAGTAACTGTGGTCTTGGACGAAGTGTCCGCACACTTTGCATGACAGAGGAAATTCTTAATGTTGTTTATGAGGGCCAAAAAAGTACTAGATATGTTGCTGATAGACTAGAAATTAAAGAAAATATGGTGCACCGAACACTGAAGGAACCGTACTACATCCATATCATGTAAAACGGATACAAGAACTTCTTCCCAGAGATCTGGGTGATCATAGAAAGTATTTTCGTGTTTCACAAAATACGGTGTACTCAACCTCCACAACTCACACGTCTGATCGGATGAAGTTTCAAAGATAAATTTTCCATCAATGTATGGGCGAGAGTCATAGAACCAGCTTGGATCAGTTACATCATAAACTCAGATATTTTAGAAAACCTTGTTGTACCACGCTTTTCTATCCTATCTCTCTGTAGTTGCATAACTAGTATTTATAGATTTATTAAAAAATTATAGGATGTCAACATTATATAATAGTAATATATTATAATCTATCACCGTTACGTATTTATAATAACAAAATGTTTTGTAAATAATTTGTAACCATATTGCGTCCTTTGTATGTATCGGATACATAAAACGGCTTTAAGTTTGTTACAAAACATATTCGTTACAAGTTGAAAATCTGTGGTAGGAATGTATTAATAGACTGTGATATATCTTACAGGGAATTATATTTTATACATGTAGTATTTTTTTGTTATCACCATATAATTATTATGAAACGACTCCATATCAGTTTTGATTTGTCACCTGTGGCCTACCTACTAATTAAAGATATTTTCTATACATGTACCATTGATTTTTTTTATGTTACATATAACATCAGTTAAGTACGATTTCGTTATAATTTTCACCCCAAATCAGTTTAAAGTTAACATTCTCATTTCCGTAAAGACCTACTTTATAACAACTAATCAGTTTTACACTAATTATTAACATTATAACCATAATCTGTGCGCCCTATAGAAATAAATCAACTGAATTCAGAATTAAGTATTATTAATTATCATACATTAATTTAATAACAAATTTCTCACGTTATCGAGCGCAAGACTTCGTAAATTTCTTGGTTTCAAGGGTACTATATAGAATATTTTTATATGACGGCGCGGCGCCAAATATCCTTAATATGTGCACGTTTTGTTAGATATTTATTACTCATTCTAATAATTTTGCGTACACATTGAAAAAAAATTAAAAACTTCCCAACCAATAACTTTAAATAACTACAATGCATTTGATAAACCTCTTAAACAAGATACCATTCAATGGCTTGTTAACTAAGTTATGCTCATGGATACCTATCGAATATTATTTCCATTTATCTTTCGCATTACGTTGTGGTTTATGAAGTCTTTACTGCATGGATCCATCATATCTCCTATTTTGCTTCTATTTCATATTACTTACTGCAATGTCTAATAAGAGTTACTTTACTCTATCGCAAGTATTATTGTTATATTATAAATAAAAAAAAGATATATTATTTGGAATACTGTTTTCGTCTACAGTGTTCGGAATTAGTTGTCAAAAGTTGTGCAAGGTAAACTGCTTCTTACTGGTCACCTATTTTCCTTTTCTTATTAGTGTTTTTCGAAATATGTTTATAGAGCATTTTCGTACAATATATTCCTTTTCTATGCTTATCATTGCGAAAATAGTTCAAATATATTCAGGAAGACTTAAAACACCTCTGTATGAGTTAAAATATCGTAAACAATCATGATTACTATTAGCACATCTTTAAAAATTAAATTGAATAATTAATAAAAAAGACATTGAATTTTAAAACCATTTTAATTTGTTCCCGTTTAATTGATACAATCGTATGTAGTTAGAATATACATATTTCATTCGTGATAATAATTTACTAGTTATTAAACGAGACCCTTGTCCAGTAAATTTTCAACAATTTCTGAACCGGAGGCAAAATTCAACGCGTGTATGTCCATAGGCAGCCTGATCTCATTTGAATTTCACACCAGGGAACACGATTCTGTTCACCAATCAAATCAGTTTTATTAGCGTCTGTTCAATGATCTAATTACCAGTTGGTTAATAAGTTAGAAACCCAAGTGGCTATGTGAATGGTTCATCAATAGTATAATATACGAGTAAAGTTCATTATAAATGAATTTTAAAACAAAAATTACCTTCACGTTGATTATTTTATGAGTTCCAATATCAGGTTTATTTGCAGTAGTAATGAAGGTATATTGTGCAGCTGTAAATTTATTGTTGGCTCTACCGTGTGAGTGAAAAAACTGAAATGTTTATTTTATTATTTCTGGTATTTAATAATCGATTTCAATGACATTTATTGAAATGCCTATTGACTTTAACGTGCAGTTTAAATAAATTACTGAAATGTTATGCGAGTTAATTGTTACATATTATAAAATGCTTCTTATACGAATTGTAGTAAAAGGTTTAATTAGAAAACAGTTATTCTACATGATTAAACATTAAACACCATGAGTAGTGAGTGACATAGTTGCGTTGAACAGGGACGTGTGACATGACCAAGGCCTTTGACCGTGTCTCTCACAACGTGTTAAAAGAAAAAATGAGTTTCTATGGTGTCAGAGGATTATCCCTCTGTCATTTTGATTAATACCTAAGAAATACAGTCTGTGTGTGTAGATAACAATTGATTTGATTTCAATGACTTTAAATGTAGCATACGGTGTGCCTCAGGGATCTGTATTGGAGTCCTTCCTCTCTCTCATTTATATTAATGATTTATGCCATATTTTAACCTCTAAAATGTGCATTTTATTTACAGATGATACTACAATAATCTGTCAAAATAAAAATATAGTCAACCTATTATATGAATCTTCAAGTATTGCAAATCGGGTAGAGAATTGAACCCTAATAAGCCACAGAAATTCATTATATCTTCAAACAGAACTTTTACTAGGGGTTCTAGTGTAGAATGGCTGAGTATAACTTTGGATGATAATTTATGCTAGTCTCAGCATATAAATCGACTGAATCAACAAGCTTATAAGCATCACTTTCTTGATGCGTCAGTTGAAAAATAAATTAAGTTTTGACACCTTAAGAATGACTTTTTATTATTTCATAGCTGTTTAAACATAAACGTTTTAAAATCAACAGTTTTATTATCCATTAACGTAAACTTATTTTTTATCTTGTGTTTGTATAAATTAATTTATATTATGTATTATTTTTGCTACTAGCCATGTAGAATTTACTTGTTACAAATATATCTTGGTACATAATATTGTAAAATACAATATCTTATCTTAATACAACCCTCTATATTCTTAAAATAATTGTGTGCTGAAGAGGATTACACATTTGGAGACAACAGACACACCCCAAATATTAAAGTATGGTGGATTAAATTTTTGCTCCCGTAAAAATTCGAGTTCCTCGACCGGGGATATGTGGTAAGAAATATGTGTCTTTCTCGTCAACCACAAGTTCATATGATATAAGTGTACTTTTTTTCTCCTTATCGAACTGAAATGCAAAAATTTCTCTATTGAAAATACATACTCATCTTTTGGTGATAAAATATGTTTAGTTAATAAAACAAGATGTGGTGTAAAAGATCGTTGCTCACAAGTATCGGCTTTCTTATATTTGTTTGTATAATCTTAACGGTTCTTGGAAATTATGATATAATCATATGGGTTTTACGATTTTTTTTTATATATTTGAAAATTATAGTAATTTTTTTGGATTGATGAGATGGTTACTGTTCGATTGTATAAAAATAGCATCACATGGGGGATGTTTCATGAGATCTAATTCCCACGACATTAATTCCCACGAGATATAATTATAATATCCACCCTGTATATCTGTTCGGGTATCCGAATGAGTTTTATATAGATTGATAAAAAATTTCCATGAGATCTAATTTCCACGACATTTAATTACCACAAAATCTAATTCTAAAAAAAAATCTAAAACTTCGAAACCATTTTCCCATGATATCTGACCCAACACTTTGTTTATCTGTTCGGCTTTACGAATACGTTTTATTTTATTTATTTATTTAAATACGAAATCCAACAAGCAGGAGTCCAATTCATCGTAACCCATAAAACCGCACAAAAACACCGATTTAAAAATTCTACTAGATCTAATTCCCACGAGATTTAAATCACATGAGATCTAAAAATGTGACGTTGCGTTATATACTGAAGTATTGTATTACGTATGCAATATTTATAGACGTAGGGACTATAGACTACACATAATAATACATAATACATATACAACTAATACATAATAATTATTTTATTATTTTTTTATTGAACTGCATAAACACGAAGCAATAATATGTCGTTAAATAAATATTGTAACAAACAAGATACCCCTCACACAATAAAATGTACAACATTTAGTTAGATCGCTGATGCATCTATTCTTCGTGATTCGATTCAAAAGCTTTTCAATAATCTCTCCAACAACATACAAGATACATACATACATTTACAGAGACACGTTTTTCCACTCAGGTAGTCCCAGTTAAAATCCTTCGGTGAAATATGCTTGTGTGACGATCTTTTAAAATAAATGTAAAACTGTAGGTTTCGAGTGTCTGAGATGTGATGCACGTTAAAGATCCGTACCCCATGACAAATTGGGGGATTGTCAGATTTTCATATTAGGAGTATTAATGTTTAAAGAAACACTGATGAGTTTATCTTATCGAATTATAAAATTGTACAGTTCTTCAGTGATGATAGAAATCTAAAATTCTTTAAATCCGTGGTGCTGCCACTGACTTTCGTTTATGTTATCCAAAATGCACAATTTCCGACGCGTTTCCTTATATCGTTTTCGTATACATTCCTAACAGTTTATATAACATTTTTGAGGTTTTAACTACATCTACATATATTAAAACC
Source organism: Rhamnusium bicolor (assembly GCA_029963845.1). Lineage (NCBI taxonomy): Eukaryota > Metazoa > Arthropoda > Insecta > Coleoptera > Cerambycidae > Rhamnusium > Rhamnusium bicolor. Next base: position 323,256 of record JANEYF010004998.1, on the reverse strand, counting down.
GAAATTAACATGATATTAGCATTGTAAAAGCTGTAAAACCCTTTGTTTATAACTGGAAAATTCTTAGGCCTTTTACATTCATTACATTTCAAAGGAACATGGGAGTAAAAATCGCAAAAACATCCGAATGGCATAATTTGCATACATCAAAATATGAGTCAGTCTAGAGCCATGTTCGTGTTGTAGATCTGAGCCGACACGATGACGGGCGATCTCGTTGCAACATACCGTTGTTTTTTTAGCAGCTAGTTCGTGATTGGCATTAAATATTCAGAGACATCGCGGTGCCATAACGAGTACCTTTTGTTTTTAATCAGAGTTGGTATTTTCATAATTGAGAATGGAATGCTGTGCCCTCATCAATGCGCAGTCTTGACCTCTTTGTAGTTGTTCACTATCCCTAAAGATGTCTATATCAACTTTGTCAAAGCAGTAACATTTATTGACAAAAATCTGCCTGCTGTAATATTTATATATATATATATATATATATATATATATATATATATATATATATATATATATATATATATATATATATATATATATATATATATATATATATATATATATATATATATATATATATATGTTGTACTTTAGAGTGTAGTAATTACAATAACCAAACCTATAAAGGCAATTTCTTGATGAATGGCACTAGATAAAGACTTTTGTGTTTGTTAAATAAAGAAAAAGAAATAGCTGGGGATGAGCAATAACGAAATTGAATTATCGTTAATCGGTATCCAAAAAGTGTCGAAAATATCGATATATCGGTAATATCGATATTATCGATATTATCTATAATACCGATTTAGCGATTACTTCGATATATCAACAATACCAATAAGAATAAAGAATTAGTTGACATTTTGTTATTTTTTCTTAGAATCTTCAATAAAACAAAGGCTTATTAAACTTTAGGAAGTTCAAATACTAGAGACATAATAAATTTGAACTTTTATATTCAACACGATTGTATTTAAATAATAAAATTAAGAAACAAAAATTAAAATCAATAAAATTTGTGTTAAATAAAATCACATCGATACAATGTCACATGGTAGACCAGTATCTAGGTAGCGGTACCACTGGTACCTACAAATAATGTTGACCTATAATAGTAGCTTTTTGTTAACAATCAAGTATCTGATCGCTTACGAGGTGGTATGCGAGAAGGACTATGCGTCGTGAAAAAATTCAGTTATCTTGGAATAATTCGAAAATGGTGAGTCCTAGTAAAAAAAATAGCTGCTATTATCAGACAAAAAGTTGGTGAAATTCCCAACGTAACGCCTTCTTTTTTTTTTATATCATTGGGTTACCAAAATAGAATACGCGTGGCAAAAGCGCACGTGGATACTTCGCCATCCGTACAGAATTCTGTATTTATTATGCTATTTATCGATTAAAAATAAAAAAAAAAAAATGCTATTATTGACGTTTTTTCGGTAGAACTAACCGTTTTCGAATTATTTCCTGATAACTATTTTTTCTGCCTCGCAACTATTTGAAGCATTCCTTGAGAGAGAAAATAAGCCAGATTCGTAATTGTTACACAAAAAAGAGACATCTCTGTTCTAAAATATTAGTTTGAATTAAAACATCAAAAATCGTCTCGATTAATTTTTTAAATATATAATATATTATTAAAATAAGGTACAAACATATATTATACACTACATAATAAAATCAAATATAAAATTAGTAGTACATTTGTGAACAGAAGCGGGAATTTCATAAGCGCAACATAAATTTGCAGCGAAGTAAATGAATTTAGCGGGAATTTTAAATAATAAGAATTAGAAGTGGACATGGACAATAATAAAATTGAATTATCATTAATATCGATAATACCGATTTAACGATAAAGTTTGGCCGATCGATATTACGGATGATTAACTATGACTACTATGTAGCTCAATATTCTAATACATTCCTTAATGCATTTGCGTAATGATAATGATAAACTCAATAATAGACATGCCAACCTGGTGGATGTTTCAATCGTTATTGATGGTTTACAGATTGATACGTGTCATGTCCACTCATATTCTGTGTTAAAAATTTAATTGGTGATAATGGTAGGTGGTAGACTGTAAATTGAAGGTAGGTGGTAGACTATAAATCCTTTTTCTATGTTCTTAAAAATAAAATAATGAAATATCAATTGTTACTCATCGCATTTCTGTTCACTTATTAACTTGCTGCTCTAAATTACATCTAAGTACATCATTGGATGACAAGTTTTATATTCACTACTAACGGGTTTAATTTGGGAGGCAATGCCACAAAAAACCGGTATAATAGGCGGCATTTCTTTCATTATTTTCGAAGCCACTGTAAATAAATTGATATTCACTTATTTTTGAACTCTCGTTTAAATTTGGTATCTTCTTTATTTAAATCGACATAATAAAATTAGCTAATTAAACATTGTTATTAATTATTACAATTTTTATGTCTTTCATTTTTAGTTTTGATGAGTATACAAGCGTGCGTCAATATAATAATAATTATTGAAAGGATTGCTCCAGTAATAGCAGTGCAATGAAAACAAAATACTAGAAATCGTCTAGTTCTAACACCAGCTCGATGTATTTTTGTTTTTGTTTTAATCGAGGTTTTGTCGACCGGCTATTAATGAAAATAACGGGAGGTGGCATAGCGCGTGCAGTCATTTGGAATACAAGATTTGTTTACAACAGACCGATGGAAGGATTGTCTGGCCAGTGCACCGGGTCTCTCTCACGATTACTGCCGGTTTGCATGCACAAAGTCCATTTCAATGTAAAACTCACATTAAAAAGATCTAACCTCACATGTGAATTACACAAACATGCGCCTGGCCTGTTCTTCGTAATGGATATTGAAGGGCGACGTCATCGAATCAGATGTAACATACATATTTGATTAACTTACCTGTTTTGATGTTGGCAGATCAGGTACTCAGCAGGAAACCTGGCGTTTATTTAATCATTAATAATAATAATAATAATAATAATAATAATAATGATATTTATTTACCAAAACAAGTATAAATTGCAGATAAAAAATAGTAACATATTACAGTATTACTTGCTTAAAGATAACACATAGATAGAAAATATTAGTTAATAAATTAATCTACTCGATAAATGTTAACACTTATTACGAGAAAATTACAATAAATAAATAAATACATGTAGAATATGTCTACATGGTATGGTACTTCCATTATTATCGAATATACACAAATATTCAATTGTTTATACACGCATTTTACGCATTTTATATATACCTATATATATATATATATATATATATATATATATATATATATATATATATATATATATATATATATATATATATATATATATATATATATATATATATATATATATATATATATATATATATATATATATATATATATATATATATATATATATATATATATATATATATATATATATATATATATATATATATATATATATATATATATATATATATATATATATATATATATAATATATATATATATTATATATATATATTATATTATATATATATATATATTTTTTTTTTAAAATATATTATAGTGCTCATTCTTTTACTGAATCCAACGATGTATATGACATTGACTTTTGTGACACTTATCACAGAAAAGCGTCAAAATATTAGTCACGTGGTGTACAGGGTGACCAAAAATTAGTGTTCAATTAAGAAATTTTTTAAATTGAATTTTCTCAATTTTTTCAAATGGAACACCCTGTATATATTTCGACAATGTGATGTAGAAATGAAGAACGAACATTTTTTGTAAGTACTTCCCTATGGCTAATTGCAACCATTTTCGTTTTATAAATAAATAGTGTCAAATTCAAGAATAAACTTAAAAAAAGAGGTTCCCTCAAATAATTGATTAGAAAAATATATAATAGGTGTTCGACGTGTTACCCATTTTGATTGACGCACGTCTTTATGCAATTTTAAAATGAGGCCATTTAGTGGGACCATTTCCATTGAAATGAGTAAATATTATTTAACCAGTCCTTTACTGTAATGTTTTTTTTGTACATTTTTTTGCTGTTTTCGTTATTCGACAAGCAATAAAACCTCAGTTTGGTATAAATTGTCGTGTACAAAGGAGCATTTATCACACTTATCGGTCGTTAGTTACAATTTGTATTGAATTTAAAATATTTGGAATTTTACAATATGAATTTTAATAAAGCGGAACTTGTAGACATGACTTTTGTTTTGGGCGAGTCAGACAGAAATTGTTTACTTGCCAATAGAATTTATCACCAACGTTATCCTGAAAGAAGGCTTCCTGATGTTAGCAGCTTCCAAAACCTTCTCGATAGATTTCTGGAAACTGGAAATGTCGAATATAAAAAAAGTGAAAGAATAAAACGTGTTGTGAACGAAGAAAATGAATTTTCTGTGGTGTTGGCAACGGTTGAGAATCCCCATGTTAGTCAAAAAGAAGTGACCTCATTAGTAGGAATAAGTAGACGGTCTGTGGGTCGACTCTTAAAAACAAATGAGTTGCATGCATATCGTATTCAAATGCACCAGGAATTATCTGATGACGATTTTCAAAAGCGCCTACAATTTTGTAATTGGGCCAGAGGTAAAATGCAAGTTAATGTCAACTTCTTCAATAATGTTTTATTCACTGATGAGGCAACTTTTCATAAAAATGGATTTGTTAATAGGCACAATTTCCATTATTATGCTTCGGAAAATTCTCACTTTTTTATGCAAGTTGATAACCAACACAGATGGTCTATAAAAGTTTGGGGAGGAATTATTGGAGAACATGTAATAGAGCCACATTTCTTTGATGGTACATTGACTGGAGCTATTTATCTTAATTTTTTGGAAAACTATCTGCCACAATTATTGGTAAATCTCCCTGGAAAAATTCGAAATATGATGTGGTTTCAGCAAGATGGTGCTCCACCACATTATTTAAATGCAGTTAGAGACCACTTAAATAATACCTACCCTCATCAATATGTTGGAAGAAATGGACCCACTAAATAGCCTGTTAGATCCCCAGATCTTACAAAAATGGATTTCTTTTTATGGGGATACGTGAAGGAAATTGTTTATAGAGACACACCAGCAACAGTACAAAATATGAAGGAAAGAATAATAACTGCCTTTAGATCTATCACACCGGCAGTTTTAGGAACAATGGGAACCTCATTTCAAAAGCGCATAGAGATGTGTGTCAATTAAAATGGCCAACATGTGGAACATTGATTATAATTTTTTCTACTGAGATATTTGAAGAAACCTCTTTTTTTAAATTTATTTTTGAATGTTGTAATTATTGCTCAATAAAACGAAAATGGTTGCAATTAGCCATGGGGAAGTACTTACAAAAAATGTTCGTTTTTCATTTTTACATCACATCGTTGAAAAATATACAGGGTGTTCCATTTGAAAAAATTGAGAAAATTGAATTTAAAAAGTTCTTAATTGAATACTAATTTTTGGCCACCCTGTACATTTTTAGGAAACGAAAATGATTCAAAAACATTAATTAGATGTCTCGTAACTGGTATTCACATAAGTTTTTCTTAAAACCCATAATTGTGACTGTGGTGATTTTTTTAATATCCATCTGCAGATGGCATTATTTCAACAACAAACTTCATTACATCACAGTGGTTGGGAGATAGCCAATAATAATATAGGAATAGAGCCTAGAAAGAGGCTTCAAAAAATGTACTGATATACATAGCATTCCATTTAAAAAAAAGGCACTTGGTACTGTAATTTCGTCTTGGCTCGCCCTGCATATTCGAAAGTAATTTCCAGTTATAGACTTTTTTACCTAGTTTACTTGCAATTTTTTAAAAAATTTCTAGCTCTCGTAGAACTCGAGTTATCGATGTCCGACGCACTATTGCCCCACCCTGTATATATATATATATATATATATATATATATATATATATATATATATATATATATATATATATATATATATATATATATATATATATATATATATATATATATATATATAAGTAAGTAAGTAAGTAAGTAAGTAAGTAAGTAAGTTTTATTCCGTTTCAATTCATATATACAATGTATAAAACAGGTCACAGGAAATAGTACACATTAAAAAATACATTAAAAAAATTAACAAATACATATACAATACATGATGAGCTTAACATAATAAATAAATCATGTTAATATGCAAAGTATTCTTGAAGAGAATATGGCTCCATATTGCATATATATTGGAAGGTTTGCTGAGTGAAACATTTGAGGTTAACGTTCTCATTCAATTCCCTGGGAAGAGCATTAAAAAATTTCAGTGCTGCATAAAATGGGCCTTTTTCGGTAAGAGTTAACCGATGAATTGGATAGGCATAATTGTTTTTGTTCCTGGTATCATATATGTGATTTATGTTTGCCTTAATAAATTCTAAATTGTTTTTCTTTAAAAATACTAAACAGGAATAAATATATAAACCTGGAATTGTGAGTAGTTTATTTTCTTTAAAGCAACCTCTACAAGAATCATCATATTTCATTTTAAGAATTATTCTGATTGCTCTCTTTTGTATTTTAAAAATTTGAGGAAGGTCTGAAGAGCCCCCAAATTTCAATGCCATATTTGGCTATGGAGTAGAAGTTTGCATAATATACATTTAAAAGAGCAGACACGTGAAAAGAGTTTGATAAAACTCTGAGAGCAAAGCAAGACTTATTTAGTTTTTTAACTGTAGCTTCAATGTGCAAGAACCACTTGATGTTACTGTCTAGTGTTACACCTAATTGTTTTGTTGATTGTATTGTTGATACCGGCACTAAATCAGTTAGATACTCAGGTACTTGGATATTTGATCTATCAGTTTTAAAAATTACACAACTGGATTTTGATTCATTTAAAACGAGGTTATTGTTGTTAAACCAGTTCTTTATACTAAACCAACTCTGTACTAATGTGGTTGTAATCTCGTTTAGGGTTTTACCCATGATCAATAAGTTGGTGTCATCAGCATAACTGACAATTTTTAATTTAACATTATCATCTATTACATTGACTAAGTCATTAATAAAGATTACAAAAAGAAGTGGCCCAAGAACACTTCCTTGAGGCACTCCATAGTTGTAACTTTGAATATTGGATTCATATTTTTTCCCATTGTCTGTAATACGGATCTTTTGCTTTCTGTTTTGCAAGTATGATGCAAACCACTGTAAACTAACTCCTCTTATCCCAATTTTTTATAGTTTGTTTAAAAGTTTTATATGATTTAGAGTGTCAAATGCCTTGGAGAGATCAAGGAAAAGTCCACAGACGATTTCCTGACCCTCCAGTGCATTTAACACTGTCTCGACAAAATTGAATAGAGCTGTTGTTGTTGATCTGTTTTTTTCTAAATCCATGTTGAAAGTCATTAAAGAAACTACATTTATTAAGAAATTGGATTAACCTATTGTACATGAGAGTTTCAAGAATTTTTGAGAAAACAGACAACAAGCTCACAGGGCGGTAATTACCTAATTCGTTCTTATCTCCTTTTTTGTACAATGGTATCACAATTGCCAGTTTTAATAAATTAGGGAAAAGTCCCCTGTGACAAAGATGTATTAAAAATGTTCTCCAGCGGTGCAGCTAGAGCTTGTATACATTTTTTTAATAAATTGGTTGACACACCATCAAAGCCACTTGAATTTTTAGATTTGAAATTTTTTACAATACTGCAAATTTCTGCTGATGTGGTAGGGTATACAAACATGGATTCTGTATTGTTTTTTATCAAGTTGTCATAGTTTATTGTGGTATCAGCTTCCTCTAATTTTTTTTAGAAGGTTAGGGATAGCTTCAATAAAAAAGAAATTAATCTTGTCTACCAAGGAATGTGGGTCATCCCCTGGTAACTTGCTAGAGTTATGCTTACCAATAGTTGAATTGACTAGGTTCCATATACACTTGGATTTATTACTGGAGCTATTAATAACCTTTTCATGATATTCGCTTTTAGCTTTTTTTAACCTATCACAATAAATTTTTTTCATGTGAGTGTATGCGGGTCTATACTCAAAGCTTTTTTTTATTACTTATATTTTCTAAAAGTTTAAGTTGATTTTTTTAACTGAAGCAATTCAGGTGTAAACCAGTCTGATTTTCTTGACTTTCGAATCTTTCTCTTGATTAATGGGAAATTACTGTTAAAGTTATTTGTTATTATTTCCAAAAAAAAATTTTGTTTTATCATCAACAGAATCAACGTTATATATTCTAGACCAGTCTATTGCGTTTAATTCAGAAATAAATTTATTTACATTTTCGTCATTATATGACCTTGTGTAAATGTATTGTTGCTTTTTAGCTTTTATTAAAAAAAGAAAATAATTGCGCTCTGTGATCTGATATCAGGGATTGTAAAACCTGTGTTTTATGGTTGTCAGAAATATTTGTTATAACATAGTCAATGATTTTCTGACTCGTTGGCGTTATTCTGGTGTAGTCTTTGACTGTGACATTCATACCATAAGATTCTATTATGCCTGATAGTTGAAATTTTTCCATACTTTCCCCAGCAAAATCTATGTTCAAATCACCTGTTAAAATGACTGCCTTGGTTTCACTAAACAAAACCTCCAATATAGCGTTTAGTTTATAAAAAAATGTGTTTATACAACCACTTGGAGGACGATATATACATAATATGACATAGTCAGTGTTAATAAAATTGCATTCAATAGCACAACATTCAATGTGATTTTTTTCTGACATTAATGATAAGTCTTTACGAGGCTTCCAGGGAATACCATCTGCCACATAAATTGCTGAACCTCCATGTTCTCCATGTAATCGGCAAAAACTGGAGGCGAGATTTAAATTTTTTATTCTGTAAGTCTCTAACTCTTCTTCGGATTGCCAGTGTTCTGTGAGACATGCTATTTGACAGTAATCTATGCTTTCAAAAAATTCTTCCAATTGATTAATACTAGTACTTATACTCTGAACATTTTGATGTATAATTTTGGTTGCTAATCCCATATTATGTGTTATTTGACTGGGCCCTTCTCTCGAATGATACTTTGTTTCATGCTGCAAGAAAGAAATCAAATTTAGAAACTGCTAATCCTGAATTCCAGGAATTGGGATTAAGCAGTGTTCCTTCAAGAGATATCTCAGCTCCTATTTTAAACGAACTAAATTTGGGTCGGTTGTGCTTCGGTTTGATTTTAAAGCATAAGAAGTCATCCCTATTGAACTTTTCATTTAAGTGTACAGTTAATTCCTCAGCAGTTAACTCCCTATGAAAGTTCGCCACATGAATCCATGTTCTCTTAATCACTTTAACTGCTGAAAATTTGTTATCTTCTGATTTCGCATTACCCTGTACAACTAGTTTATTCTGAGCTTTTTTACCATTGGATCCTCGTTTATTCCTATATTCAACTTGAGTGAAACCATCTCCTTTTTTCTCCACTACTATTATTATTATTATTGGGGTGCGTTTGTCCATATGATGAAGTGCTAGGGTTCTAAAGTGATTATGTCATTCATGATGTTCAATTGTTTTGCCTTCAACTCATTCAGAGTTGATTGTTTGGGAGTCACTGGTTTATTATTGATTGGATTGGTTTTTATTTGAATAGGTGTTGTGACTTTTTTTGATGTTTCTTGTTTTTGTAAAGTATTACTTTTTTTATCTTCTTGTGTTTTGGTTATTTTTAGATTATCCAACTTGCTGTTTATAATTTTTAAATAATTTAATTCTTCCTGTAATATGCAAAATTTCTTGTCTATTTCTGAATGAATATAAGTTTTAATTGTTGAATAATTTATATTATCCTTTGGAGATGTTGTGTTAGTGTTGTACTGATCTTTATTTTGGTAATGTGAAATGTCCTTTTGTAAATTGGAATTTTTCTTTTTAATTGTTTTTGATCGTGTCTGCCAATTCAGCATTCAAATTTTTAAGTTGCTTGTTCTCATTAAGCACCTCTTGATATTTTGATGATAAATCATCTTCCTCACTATCACTGTTTATTATGTCACTTTCTCTAATTATAATTTTGCTATCTGATAATTTTGCACCACAACAAGTAATTCTTGTAGCACAACTGTTATGATATATTTTATTGCACTTTGTACATTTAATTTGCCTTTTAGTTGCATTTTTTCCACAATAACTACACTGATCTTTAGACAACACCTTGTCCTTGTCAGCCATCTTGACTTATATATATATATATATATATATATATATATATATATATATATATATATATATATATATATATATATATATATATATATATATATATATATATATATATATATACCGGGTGTCCCAGCCTCGCGTCGGTTAAATGTCCTGGCTCTCTTATAAGAAATATCGAAAAATATCAAAAACGGGGTGATGGAGGGTGCAAAGGTACATAGGCTAAAAATATTTTGAAATATACTGGGTGATCCGTTGAGGCGTGACGACATAAACTTATGTTTTTTAAATGGAACACTAGGTATATTATTACATATTTGAATTCTCCTTTTAAAGACGACTCAAACGATATGCCACTGATGGGTCTGCGATGGGTCGGTACCATGATATGGGTGAGTTTGTACCAAAAATATGCCAACTTTGTGAGCTCACTGTGACGTAATGGAAGGACATTTTGAGATCTAGATTATGTCAAAAATTGTCAAACACCCTGTAGTTTACGCTACTGTTATCGGATCTAACGAAATCGGTCATTTTATACCGGGTGAGTCAGGAAACGCAAAAACTACTTTTTCTCATTTTTTTCAAATGGAACGTCCTGTATATTATGACACCAAAGGAAAGCACTTTGAAAGAGCTTTCCACTGATATAAAGGTTCAAGGGTCTGTCTATCATGGGTGCCAAGAATTTGATGGCAAAGTGGCAGAATTCGAGGTTTACTAAAAAATTACGCTCAATTTTCAATTGTTTTGTGAATTTTCGCCGAAATCGGCGCTTTTCAGTAAGAAAATTTCAAAAAATAATTATTCTTATACTCGGAGAAAACTACCGTACTTCAGTGCAGAAAAATACTTATAAAAAATTATCCACCGCTTAAAAATTAATTTTTTTTTCTGATGCGTGTATAAATTCATGTCATAACAAGTATTTTCTAGCCCGACGTAATTTTGTCGCGAAATGATTTATTATTTTAGAACGGTGCTTAATAAAACCAGAACTCTAAAACGTAGCTTTTCGTAGTATTTTTTCTCAGCTTTAAAATGGTATAATTCATTCTTCTAAAATAAGACCAAAAAATACTTTTATTTTCATTTCAATGAAAGGTAGTAAAATTTTTGTTAAATTTGGGAAGCTGTTGTTCCACGTACTATCATCGAAAGAATAAATAAAAAAAAATTGTAGAGAGTTTCAAATTGCTTCTAACTTTCAATTTATCGAAATAAATTCAAAAAAATCAAGTAGGCACCTGTCATAAAAGTACCAGTCTTGTCAATAATTTACTTTATTATTGTAAAATTTCGAGTGTTGATATTTTTCTTAGTATAAACGAACGAGTAATAATGAAATTCACCCAACAAGAGTTAACTGATATGATATATTGTTTGGGAGAACCTGATAGGAATTGCTTATTGGCATCAAGGATTTATGGAATGAAATACCCCGAGAGACGAACTCCTGATCCCAACTCATTCAAAAACTTGAAAGAAAGATTTGAGGACACTGGTAATGTGTGTTATACCAAAAGAAAATTGAGGAACATGGTTGTAAATAATGAAGAACACGAATTGAGAGTTTTGCGTCATGTGCAAGAGAATCCTCACATAAGTTGTCGTGAAATTGAACAACAAACCTATGTAAGTAAAACTTCTGTAAATCGTATCATCAATAAATACAAATATCACCCCTATCACATTCAATTACACCAAGACCTTTATGGGGGAAGATTTTCAAAATCGTATTAATTTCTGCAATATAATGCTAAATAAAATTAACGAAGATGCCCAATTTTTATCAAAGGTTTTATTTACCGACGAAGCTACCTTTCGTAGTAATGGGACAGTAAATCGCTATAACATGCATTATTATGCGACTGAAAACCCGCACTGGGTCAGGCAAGTGGAACACCAAAATCGATGGTCAATTAATGTATGGGGTGGTATAATAGACAACTATGTCATTGGACCGTGGTTTTTTGAGGATGGGGTATTAAATGGCCGAAGATATCACAATTTCTTGCGTTTGAATTTAGAAGGGCTGCTTCAAGATGTAGATGAAGACGTCAGAGAGAACATGTGGTTCCAGCACGACGGTGCGCCCCCACATAACCATCGAATAGTAAAAGATTTTTTAACTAATTGGAGAGGGGAACAATGGATTGGTCGTGGAGGACCCATAAGATGGCCGGCACGGTCTCCAGACCTAACTCCTTTGGATTTTTTCCTATGGGGTTATGTGAAGCAGGAGGTCTACAGGGTGAGGCCCACAGCAAGGGAGGATATGCAGGAAAGAATCGCTGCAACATTTTGCAATGTTTCAATAGCTACACTAGCCGATGTTCGAAGAACAACTGAAAATCGTTTACGGCTGTGTATCAGGGAGAATGGGAACATTTTTGAACATTTAGTTTAATTTCCAGTGCTTCCACCCAGTTTCTTTCCAAATAAAGTTTTCGTTTCCTCTTTTTCTTGATTTTTTTTTGTCTGCAGAGAACTATCATGGTGCAAATAAGTTGATATCATTATTTTCGAAATTGTCTTACTGAAAAGAGCCGATTTCAGCGAAAATTCACAAAACAATTGAAAATTGAGCGTAATTTTTTAATAAACCTCGAATTGTGCCACTTTGCCATCAAATTCTTGGCACCCATGATAGATAGACCCTTGACCCTGTATATCAGTGGAAAGCTCTTTCAAAGTGATGATAGTGGCCAACCTGCTAGTTATATACTAACTATGGTGAAGTGAATAGTGGTGAGAGATATGAAACTTCTCATATGGTCTGAATGCTACTATCCGACCGACATCCTAGATATCTCTGTGGCGGATAGCGACTTGCATCACAGCAAGTATGGAGAGCGGCGACCCCTAGCCCAGGTGGACTAAACTAATGTGATTAAATATGATTTGAAGGAAATAACTACTCAGCGGGCAAATACCCCGACCTGCATTGAATTACACCTTCAAATCATGATAGATCGATAGCCAATATCATTTGTCAATTCCTAACCAGACATAGATCGATTTCGAACTTATTTGTTCTCTTCAGTATGCCATAGGTTATGGAACAGACAAATGATAGTGGCCAACCTGCTAGTTATATACCAACTATGGTGAAGTGAATAGTGGTGAGAGGTATGAAACTTCTCATATGGTCTGAATGCTACTCGACATCCTAGTTGTTTCTGTGGCGGATAGCGACTTGCATCACAGCAAGTACCGAGAGCGGTGACCCCTAGCCCAGGTGGACTAAACTAATGTTATTAAATATGATTTGAAGGAAACAACTACTCAGCGGGCAAATATCCCGACCTGTATTGAATTACACCTTCAAATCATGATAGATCGATAGCCAATATCATTTTTTAATTCCTAACCAGACATAGGATCGATTTCGAACTTATTTGTTCTCTTCAGTATGCCATAGGTTATGGAACAGACAAATGATAGTGGCCAACCTTCTAGTTATATACTAACTATGGTGAAGTGAATAGTGGTAAGAGGTACGAGACTTCCCTTATGGTCTGAATGCTACTATCCACCGCATCCTAGATGTCGCTGTGGTGGATAGCGACTTGCATCAACAAGTTCCAGAGCGCCCCTAGCCCAGGTGGACTAAAGCTAATTTATTAAATATCATTTAAGGAAACAACTACTCAGCGGGCAAATACCCCGACCTGCATTGAATTACACCTTCAAATCATGATAGATCGATAGCCAATATCATTTGTCAATTCCTAACCAGACATAGATCGATTTCGAACTTATTTGTTGTATCGATGATGTTAGTTAATTTAAAATTAACTAACATCGGAGAAATTGGTCTGGACATAATGGCTTTATGAAAGAAAAAAGAATTTTTCCTTTGACTCACTGGAACTGTTAGTTATTAATTAATTCAATTACATTTTGTTAATTAAATTACTATTGTATTTAATAAACTAATCAATAGATTTGCAGAGCCATGAGGTTTCTGAACTACTGAGAAATGTGCAATCATTTGAAAAGAGAGGCGATACCTATCACTTCCTGCATTGCTGGTATTTAATTATTAAATGTTAAAAGTAACCAAATTACCCACCAAATATTTCATGCTCACACTTTTCTTGCTGAGAACCGTAATCTTTTTTTGTTATTCTAAGTAAGTTTAATTTATTATTATTAAAATTACAAAAAGACAACTTTTAGGTGTAAAAATCAAACGTTAAATAATAACTTAGTTACCAATTATTTTCTCACACTTTTTATGTTGCTAACTATAATCTTTTTTGTTAATTTATTTTAATTATGTTTAATTCATTATTATTAAAATTACAGAAGACAACTTTTTTGTGTATAGAAAACACATATTTGTAAATTCACTAGGTTTTGTAGATTTATTGAGTTAAATTGTTATTAAATTTTTAAAAAGAACTGTTAATTGACAATTAATTTTTAAAATTTTAAAGTTGTTTTTTTTTAATTATTTATACTAAAATTATGTTCTTAGGACCATTTGAGTTGAGAAACCTCTGGTTACGTAACTGACTAGGAAGAAGAAGACGAGAATAGAACAATTATGTAATGTCATTTTTCTGATATATAAAATACTCCATATACTAAAAAAATCACTGACTTTTTTTATAATTTAAAAAAATTTGTCGACTACAATTCCTCAAGTAAGTTATTTTTAAATAAATTATTTTATTGATAAAGACAAAATTAAAGAGGGCAATTGTTTTTTATATAACATTAATTTTGGATTAACTTATATAGTGCTTTCACTTCCATTTCTGTCTCTGATATTTGTTAGGTTATTTTCAAGTGTAAAATATATTCGTAAATATTGCTCAAGCCACATATCTGTTTTTTTATTCATGTTATTACTTTCTTTCTTAATTTCAACAATTTCAAATCACAAGTACTCCTAATACATAAATGAATTCAATTTTAACATTATTATATTTCAAATTGTAGCCTTGAAAAGACAATAAACGTTGTCGAA
The DNA here is from genome assembly GCA_029963845.1 of Rhamnusium bicolor. Classification (NCBI taxonomy): domain Eukaryota; kingdom Metazoa; phylum Arthropoda; class Insecta; order Coleoptera; family Cerambycidae; genus Rhamnusium; species Rhamnusium bicolor. Next base: position 308,070 of record JANEYF010004998.1, on the reverse strand, counting down.
AGCTTGGCAAAGTGAACAAGAGTTTTCTTTAACGTCCCAAAAACGGACCGAAACCCTAATAATTAAAAATTTTATTTTTAACTAGTTGGTCGTGACTAAGTACCTTTTGAAAAAATGTTTATAGGAATGGGGTTTTTCAAAGATATCCAGAACCAATTTGGAATTGAATATGTTGTAAAATTAAAAAAATGGGCAGGATTAAACACCAAATTAACAGCAACAAGAAACAGATATTTTTTTTATTACAATGTAGAAAAAGAAAAAAGGAGTTATATCTAATCACATTACAAACAACACTAGAAAAGTCGAATCATTTATAGAAGTACAAGATGGAAGAACGGAACACGAAATTAACAATTTTAATAGAAGGTTAAAAAATAAAATTTTAAATTTAGAAATAAAAGTAACACATGGAAATCAAACAATATTAGAAAGATTTCTTAACCAAATAAAAAACGGCCACGAAAATAAATTACCAAACTTCATGTCACAAGAATTTTCCCATAGACAAAACATAACTTACAATAGGGAATTTCACAAAATTAAAAACACAAATATTAATAAACTACAAAATTTAGAACATAATACATTTAATATAAACGTTAACGATAATTGCTTACAAAATCTGACTAATACTGACATTCCAAATGACATTAAAATATTAAGGTTTAAATTTTGCATACCATACTGTCAAAGGTATTTCAGTTAACAAAAATTTTAGCAGATTTGGAGTTACTTATAAAAAATTTTGATAATACAATGAAAAATGTATTTAGAACCCAAGTCACCAATATCATAACAAATTGTTTACATGAACCGTTTAAATCAAATTCAATTTTCAACAGTATGTATTATAAAACTAAAAGTTTTTTGAAAGATAATGCAGAGTTAATTATTACTAGATCTGACAAGGGAAATGTCACTGCAATCATGACCAAAATACAATATAATGAAAAAGCACTCGAAATATTTAACGATGCACACAATATTACAAAAAACTTGTTAGATATCCAACTTTGAGTTTTCAACAAAAAGCAAATAAAATAATTACAGAACTAAAGGACGATGACATGATAGGTGAACATGAAGCCAAAAACTTAATGTTATACAATTCAGTACCAGCTAAATTTTATGGACTACTGAAAATATATAAACCCACTCTTAGTTTAAGACCTATTATTTCGAGTATCAAACAATAAAATATCATAATTCATTACTAATATTTTAATAATTTCATATGATAAGGACAATGAATACTATATAAAAGATTCTTTTTTTATAAATTTAAAGGAACACCTGGATATGTTATCATCAGTCTGGATGTAATATCCCTTTTTAGTAATATTCCAATTGAATTAGTAATTAGTAGTATCGAAAAAAGATGGAATATTATCAATACATATTGTTAAATGACAATTGAAAAGTTCATAGAAGTCATACGTTTTATTTTTGATACAACTTATTTTAGTTTTAACAATGAATTTTAAAAACAAATATTAGAAATCCCAATGGGTGCAACTGTGTCACCGATTGTTGCACAATATGTCATGGATGACTTACTTGAGTGGTGTATACCTAAATTAAGTTTTCAGTTATCATTTTTAAAGAAATATGTAGATAATATGATATGTTCTGTCCCGGACGAAGGCATAAATGAATTTTGTAAGTTTTCAACAGCTATAATAACCATTTACAGTTTGCCTTGGAAAAGAAAAATAATATGGGAGTACGTTTCTTAGATACTCAATTCATCAGAATGCCAGATAATACTGTTATACTAGATTGGTATATAAAACCAACGAGTTCAGGTAGATACATGAACTACAACTCCCACCATACTGAAAAGATGATGATAAACCTAGTTCTATCTATGAAAGATAGAATCCAAAAAATGTATCACCCTTCTCTACGGAATCAGAACATAGACAGAATATATAAAATTTTACTTGATAATGCATACCCACCACATTTACTAAGAAAATGGCTTTATAACACAAGAGTCCATGACAACTTGGGTAACAACGATCACCCAGCCCAAAAAGAGTTTGAATTTTTAACATATGGATCTATACCATACATTAAAGAACTTTCACCAAGAATAGTGAACATTTCTAAAAATGAAATAGGTATCAAAATCGCATCAAAATCGCTCAAAAAAACATTAAATCAGTAGGTGAATTATTCACCAAACTGAAAGATAAAGATAACCCTGGTGAAAGATAAAATGTAGTATATAGTGTCCCATGTCAACACTGTGAATTAAAATATGTTAGTCAAACATCTAGGGCATTAAGGTCAAGTATTACGTCACATTAAAGTGATTTCAGAACGGAAAAACGTTCTTGTGCTTTAACAGAGCACTATATACATAGATACTGGTCATCATCCAGACTATGAAAATTATAAAATTTTACATAATGAAAAAAAAAATAACTAAACGTCTTTTTCTTGAAATGGTTGAAATTAAGAAGGAAAGTAACAACATGAATAAAAAACCAGATATAAGTAGCTTGAGCAATATTTATGAATATGTTTTACAACTTGAAAATATCCTAACAAATATCGGAGACCGTAGTGAAAGTGAAAGCACTCTAAGTTAATCCAAAATTAATATTATATAAAAAACAATTGCCTTCTTTAATTTTCTCTTTATCAATAAAACAGTTTATAAAAAAATAACTTACTTTTATTATAGTCGACAAATTTTTTCAAATTATAAAAAAGTTAGCAACATAGAAAGTGTGAGAAAATAATTGGCAACTAAGTTTAACTTTTGGCTTTTATATCCAAAACTTGTCTTTTGTAATTTTAATAATAATAAATTAAACTTACTTAGAATAACAAAAAATATTACGGTTGGCAGCAAGAAAAGCGTGAGAATGAAATATTTGGTGACTAATTTGGTTACCTTATACTTTTAATAATTAAATATCAGCAATGCAGGAACTGATAGGTATCCCCTCTCTTTTCAAATGATTGCACATGTCTCAGTAGTTCAGCAACCTCATAGCTCTGCAAATCTATTAATTCGTTTTTTAAATATAATTAGTAATTTAGTTAACAACATGTAATTGAATTAATTAATAACTTAACAGTCCCAGTGAGTTAAACGGAAAAATTCTTTTTTCTTTCATAAAGCCATTATGTCCAGGCCAGTTTCTCTGATGTCAGTTAATTTTAAATTATAGCCTGAAATCACAAGTAAGTACTCCTAAAATATAAATGAATTCAATTTTAACATTATTATATTTCAAATTGTAGCCTTGAAAAGACAATCAACGTTGTCGAAAGCTTGGCAAAGTGAACAAGAGTTTTCTTTAACGCCCTAAAACGGACCAAAGCCCTACTAATTAAAATACTAAATTTTATAGATACTTTACTTATTAGTATACTTTTACTATTACTATTACTCTCCGGAACACGCTGTATACAAGGAGTAGCAAAATTTTATACTGCCCCATTATTATAGTACTAATGAATATCTTAATGCGATAAAAGCCAGTTCAAATAATTTATTGATAGAGGAGCACAAAGTGTCTATTAAGATATCGTCCCTAGTACCATTAATGTCCCCCTGCAGTACCACTTTTATTGTTTTTAATGGTACCATACATATGCACACAGCATTCACACAAAATATTGGTTGGGAATAATTTAACACAATTTCATAGGCCATTGTTTTTGGAAAGCAATTTAACCGCAGATCGCCATTCATATTGGTTACAAATGAGTATTATACTACAACTAGCATCCCTAGTCCCACATGGCAATAAAGGAGTTATGAATAACGTAGGTTTCAGCAACAAGCCACATTTTTGGCGCCACTTGACAGTATTTAAACAAAACATTTTCCGAGACATGAATAGATAGAAGATGGACAATGGAATGGCCTATTAGGTCCCCACATCTAACACATCCGGAATTTTTCCTCTGGGGATATCTAAAAAAAAGTGCACCAGAATAGGCGGGACAATCTAGATAACTTAAAAGAAAGAATACGGACCAAAATTAATGACATACCTCACGACGTCTTCGAAAATACCATACAAAGTATTCGGGACCACCTGGACCACTACTTGTCGGGCACAATTTGAATATATTCATAGGCATAGTTTTTATTTTTTGTTCTAATTATATTATATTAATATTACTGATTAAGGTTGAATTCAGGTTGCTCTTACTTTTTCTAAGTATCTTTGTATATAAAAAAAAATTCCCTAAAAACGCGATTATGTTTAGAATAAACATTTTAATGTTTACATTTTAATCTTTTTTTTTCAAAGAAATTCTAATGTAACCTTATCAAAAATACAATATACTAATCAAACAAAAACGTGCTCTTTCGAGATTTGCGAAAAAAAATTAAGTTTGTCATTTAAAAAAAGGTTATTGTAACGGCTTAACAAAATAATTTTGAAGTGTGTATTGGATTACTTCAAACTATTTTGGTTATTGTCATTTCTTGAAAGAACCGCTACTTAAATAGTTTTACGCAGTATTTCACACTTTTTACACACCTTGTTCAATACATTTTAATTACTCAACTCAGTTTTTTTACCGTAGAACCGTACCACTCGGGGATTTTTTCTCGAAGGGTAATATCTTAGTGATATATACACTTGCACACCAGTTCAAACAACTATTTCAACACTAGAGAAGTTGTCAAAATTTGCGCAGTTTAACTATCAAACTGTTAGATTCTGACTCGTTTAAAAATTTAAAATTATGTAGAAATTATGTCATGAATAAATCTTTAAAAAGCAATTTTATTCTTATGAGCTTTAACGTTTCTATCTTCATTTATGGATAGTAGTTCCTTCAATAAGAGAGTGGATTGGGTACATAAAGGCCTGGGTATATAAAGGCGGCTGTCTTAAACGAGACCCTTTGGGACCTCTTCACTTCACATACATGAGGTTGTGGTTTAACGAAATGGTCATTAAAATTTTTCTCAAACTAAAGGTGAGGTAATTGTTTCTAGATACTTAATAAAATAACAAAGTGATGTAGGTATAACTTTTGTATTTTATTTTATCTACCTCATATGCTGGATATATAAACGGTCTCGGTTTGTTAAATTGAATAGCTAACTCCTAATTACTAAGGTATATGCGAGATCATTTTGATAACAAACCTTAATTTCATTTGAATTCATCACCCAGACTACGTTCAATCTGATTTTAACATACGTATTTGATTTACTGTACGATTTTAACAGGAGGTAACTAAATAGGTTCGTCACATTATCACATAGGTTACGTAGCTAACAATTTTAGGTTGCGTATAAATAATTTGATTTTAGCTCTTTATGCCAATAATGGGATAATGACAATATGACTAATAATATATTCCGCATTGTAGTGGAAATAAATCCGCATGATTCATTTAATTCATGTATAAAATGTATGTGTTATATATACACTCATACATTATATATACACATACACATATGTGGCACTAACAAAAGTTGCAAAAGACAAACAAAAGATATGCCGTTAAATCAGGACGTGTTTAGTTAGAGCAATTAAACTTGGTAAAATTTCTAATATTATTCCAGGCTTACTTTGATGCAATATGAAAACAGATGAAAACTGGAAGGCCTGTTAAGGGTGGTGGGCTTAAGACCCTCAGAAATTTTTTCTTCGAAAAATAAGCTCTTTATCTCTATTTCATTAGTCTTGTAGCAGTAGCCGTTTCTAAGAAAAACAATAAAAGAAAAGTAGATAATTATATTTGCGTTATGCAATTGTGAGATATGAGAAATCTAAAATCTGAAGTAAGCGGCTTTTAAATTTATTTATACTGCACAAGTATATACATAGTCCAATTATATGTATACATTTAAATATTCTCATAATACAAGTGTACAAATATAAGATGGGAAATATCACAAAATATAACAATAATCAAACAAGAAAATATGTACAGTGTCATCACGCGAAAATGTCCTTTTCTGAAATAACTTGGTAATTTTTGAAATTATCCAAAATGTGTAAGGACCTTCTTGGACTAATTTTTTTTCGTAGAATCCAAATTGTGAATTAAGAAAACAATTAATACGGACATTTTACTTTGTTTTTTAAATGGAGCACCCTGTATATTTTAAAGTAATTCATTTATCCTCATTTTTCCGATTTTAAAAATATCAACATATAACATGTTATCTCAAAAGGTTTTTGAAATATTTGGATTTTGGTATTAAACTATCGTTAATGATTTTATTAAATGTAGTTGCCCTTGAAATTTGATATTTGATAATTTTACTTTGAAAAGTAACTGCAACTTTATTCCAGAAATGCAGTTCATTTATTTTCAAAGGTAACTACGTTTAACAAAATCATTAACGATATAATCCAAAATCCAAATATCTCAAAAACTTTTTGAGATAACATAACATGTATGGTATTTATGGTATTTTAATAATCAGAAAAATGAAAAAATCTAATTAATTTTAAATATACAGTGTTCCATTAAAAAAAAACGAAGTGAAATGTCATATTACGTAAATGCGTTTCGCAGTTGTCTTTTTTTTAATCAAGATTTAGATTCTGCGAAAAAATATAGATAATGAATGTCTACACCTTTTTTGAGAACTTCAAAAATAACCAAGTTATTCCAAAAAAGGACATTCTCGCGTGATGACCTTGTACTTAATACAAGAAATAAGAAGATAAACAATAAAGTGAATAAAGTTATATCACATAAGAGATTGTGATCTAGTTTTTATCAGTGTTAAGAATACCTATGTCCCTATTTCTTAGGAAATTATTACCCATGGATAAACAATTTTCGGTAGGTAAATTTACATAAAAAATTTTAAATTGGTACGGTTGATCGGATATCTACAACGTTAAAAAATTGGTTAAACCATTCTTAAAAGAAAGAGATCTCAATTTCTCTAATTCTCTAACAAGAACCTGGTGTTTAACTCTGTCAAATGCTTTTGCTACGTCAGTGTATATATCAATCAATGAGTTATTTATTTCTTTTGCAATGTAATCACTGAATACACACACATTTCTGACAGTAGATTTTTTGTTAATGAAACCATGCTGTTCTCCTAAAGGCATTGAGGATATATGTGAATGTACCCTATTATATATTACTCATTCAATAATTTTAGATGGTGATGGCAGAACTGTAACTGGCCAATACATTTGTTATTAGACTAGTAATACCAGATTTGTGTATGGGAGTTATTCGGCCAATTTTAAACTTATCGATCAAAAAAAAATATTGCTTTTAATGCCTTATTGAAAATTATTTATAGAGGTAGGCAAGTATGTCGGCATCAGCCTTAAAATAGTATGTGGGTTAGTCCGTCTACACTTATGGCAGCATGAGATTTCAATGATTATTACATTCATTTACAATTTTACTTACACTTACGTTTCATATGTTAAAACTGTATAGATTATAGTCTTTACATTAATCATTAGACTTTAGATTTTTTGTTGTGGATGAGCACTATCACTTCATGTAGTCAATCTTTTTGAAATCATGATTATGAAAATGATTATCACAGGTTTGATTTACTCATTCTACTGAGAGTAAAATTAAAATTAATCTCTAATGAAAGATCAATACTTACTTCACTTAATAGAAATTGTTCGTAAATATAGTAATAATAAACCTCGACCTATAGAAACTTACCATCAAGGGTTTTTTTTTGTTACCGAAAAGGAAAGTGTACCGAGCAATCTACTGGTATTAATACCTTCGGATCTATGCCCAAAAATATTGCTCGATTTCTTGGACTAATAAATAGAAATAAATACATCGGACACTTGTTTCAAATGACCATCAGCGTCATTATTAGCAGATGTAGATGCAAACATTGTGACACGAGGGTTTGGAGTCTACCTCCGTTGCTGAAGGATGTAAGAAGTTCTCTTAGTATGAAAAAGGATATTGCTATGCTAATTATTGGCAAATAAAACTTCTATTGTCATGAAAAGAATGTTACAGCTACATCGTCGTTACAGCTACGTCGTCGTTACAGCTACGTCGTCGTTACAACTACGTCGTCATTACGGCTACGTCGTCGTCACAGCAATTATCAGGCCTTTTATGCCTTATTTGCAATCTTTTAATACAAAAAAATTAAAACTTCATTACTGCCCTAGTACTGTAATGGATGTCATTACCACATTGGTGAAATAATAGATTTCATTACCAGCTTCACATGACAGAAATAATGTGGCTATTTTCTATCAGTCATAAACTATGTTACTTATACAAATGTTCTTCTCACTGAATATCTGATTCGTTGATATCTTTCATACAAGAAAAATAGAAGTTAAGCAATTTTATAAACTATATTTGTATCATCTGTGATAAATAAACATGTTGAATGACACCGCAGCATAGGCAACTTTATGCCCAGCTCTATTGATCACCTTAGCTAACTCTGAGACAACTCAAAAATATATGCAATAAATTTTAAAGATAAACTATACAAACATTCTATTTTCAACCAATTCTGTTTGCAAAGACATCTATAATGAACCTATTGCAAATCCCTATCAAATATGAATTATACAATTTATATGATAATTGTCGCACTGATCTGAAATCATTTCAGCTTAATTGGGAAAATTTGTCAAAACAGGCAGTAGTAGAGATCACTAATGAGTAACAGGAACTAGGCTATATTAATTCTTGTCTCTAATAGTAAAGGGTAAGTGTAAGCACTTCTCAAAACGTCTTACCATCTGCTAATATCATAGAAATTTGCAATAGTAATGTAATTTCAATTATAGTTCATATGGCGTATTTCAACAAATATATTTGAATATCAATAATATAATTAATATGAAACTATAATCAAATTTACCTTTTATTTTTGATATTTGATAAATTGTTTCTCCAGTTTCATTTAATTACAAAATAACGCTTAATGTTCAATATTTTGATATATAAACTACATGAAAATTAACTGTGCCTGTACTTAAACTTCAAACTTTTCTAAAGAAACAAATCAAGCATATTTGAGAGGCAATAAATCATTACTAAACCTAAATAAATAGTTGACATTTTACAAGTTGTTGGCTGTTAAAGTAGAAATTATTTCTACAATAAAAAACAGAAAAAACTTTATTTCTTATTTTTATTTTTAGAGGACTTCCAGCCAGGTATATGGATAATTATTTATCCTACGTTTCGTCCGAGTTTTCGGACTTTTTCAAAAGGTTAAAAGCTAAAAATAATGGTTTTACATAAGTTTTAAATTAGATTAGTGACAGTATAATGAAATAAAAATAGAAAATTTATATTATGTAAAAAAAACACTTTTTTTAGATATGTATTCTGTCACTAATCTAATTTAAACCTTATGTAAAACCATTATTTTTAGCTTTTAACCTTTGAAAAAGTCCGAAAACTCAGACGAAACGTAGGATAAATAATTGTCCATATACCTGGCTGGAAGTCCTCTAAAAATAAAAATAGGGAATAAAGTTTTTTCTGTTTTTTATTGAAGAAATAATTTCTAAATAAATAGGTATACAGGATTGAAAGCAAAATCATTGTAAACAATTACTGTTTTTGAGACTAGCTAGTTAAAAAATAGAAATTAATTATTGAACAAGTCACAAATAATTTTTGAAATTTTCTGAAAGAACACCAAAAAAGAGTCTCATACTGTAGGAGCATTTGCAAAATATTTCAGTCAAATTTAAAATCAACAATACTCAATCCGCCTGTATATCAATAAATACAAAATAGTAGATCACATTTTTATTTATTCTCTCCATGAGATGCAGAAGTTAATAATAATTACTTAATAAATGCCACAAATGAATCCAACACAGCAAGTTGAGTAAAGTGCTCTATTATATTATAAAAAATAATAATTTATTGGCAAATGAAGAAAAATACACCATAGGAAAATCCGTAGACAAAATACTACACATATGACAAGAAGAACCAAATTCACAATCATATTCAAGAGAAGATAAGCAAATACAGAAAAAAACACTGAAGACAATACCGAGATAATAAACTGATATCAGAATTACAAAAAAAAATTATACAGAGGTATTTTCTTGCATTAATACTAATAGTGTCACATCTATTTATTGAAAAACTAAAATTAAATGTATCAGATTGTACAAAAATAATAAAAACAAAAAATAAAGAATAAAAAAAAATCATGGATAACCAATGGATTAGTAAAATCAGCAAAAATGAAAAATCGTGTCTTTAAAATTATAAAGAAATATCCAACAGATGAATAAAAACAAATATATAAAATACAGAAACAAATTACATGATTTAATAAAAGATTCTAAAATTACTGTTGCCAAAATAAAATTTAAGAAAATAAAAATAATGCATCAGAATGCCAAAAATCTGTAAAATAATGATTTCAGAAATAATATAATAATGGAAGAGAAAGAAATTGCAAGTGTATTTGTCAGTCACTTCATAGGAACTGGAAAAAAAATTAGCAGACAAAATTAAAGAAAAACAAAATATACTGCCCAACAGTTGCACTAATATAACACATTCAATTTTTCTTTCAGAATCAAATGAAGAAGAGTAATAGAGAATATCAATAAATCAAAAATTAAGAAAGCACCTGGCGTAGAAAATCTGAAATCCGAAATTCTGAAGCCCAGAATATGTGTATAATCCTTTAACATATTTAATCAACTGGGCATTTGTCCGACCAGTGCTTTGCAGCATTTAAAATTGCAGTAATAAAACCTGTCCCTAAAAATAGAGATAAGTTGGATGTGACTAATTACCGATCTATCTCTTTGATTTCAAACCTAGTCAAAATATTTAACCCATTGTTGAAGATATGCATTAAGATATAAAATTTTATCAGAATGGCAGTTTGGATTCAAAGGAAATGGATCAACACAGACACTATTTTAGTTTACCTAACAAAGTTAATAAATTCATAAGTGAAAACTCGCTGACACTATGCATCTTCGTCGACCTGGTTAATGCATTTGATACGACTAGTCACAGCCATCATCTTCATAATATTTTAAAAAACATTGACTTTAAAGGTACTTCATATATAGTTAATGCATAACTGTCTAATAAATGGAAAACAATGTATCAAAATCAATGACAATCTCAGTGATATCAAGATATTAGAATATGAAGATCCTCAAGGAATATTATTCAGACTAATTTTGTTAAATATCTACCTAAATGATCTATATAACATTTCGGTGAAAGGAGACAGTAAGCTTTGCTGATGACATTGCTGTTATTTATAAAGCGTCTGGCTGAGGCACATTAAAAGAAACTGTTGAGAGTGATTTTAAAAACATAATTGAGTTTACAAATAGTAATAAATACTAAAAGTGATACTTAAATACAAGATACTAAAGTCGCAATTTCCTCACTTTATTTAATTGAAGATTAAATAAAGTTGTCACACACAGTTCTTGCGAATTTATAAAATTTATATCATACAAAGAGAAGTGATTAAGCTTTAATTGCGATTGACCCCTAATAAGAGAAGATTACCAAATAAATTAAAATCCTTCTTGACATTGTCGCGAATACCGCTCGCAGACCCGTTTCTGGTTATTGTCTTTGTCAGTGTGAAGTATACGCAACATCAACCAGGAGGATCTAAGATTCATTAGTATCTATATAATAGTAGAGTACTAACGAGTTAAGACTAGAAATTTAAACCTCATTTCATATAAGTTAGTACCGATTCTAAATATAGAGGGCACTACTTATGTATTTCTATAATACAGTTGTAGTAAATCATATAGTAACACGTCATTCATAAACTTTCAATGCCAATTATTTTGATAGCCCTGTACGTAAATCGAAACTTGTTTTTATTACTCCCAGCAAATATCAGTCTAAGCTGAGCAGATATCGGCCCAGTTCGTTTTTATTCGGCAAATGCAAGAAGAAACAGAAACTCTATCTTTTCAACAACAAACTGTCAAGTCAGAAATCAAATCAGATATGTATAAAAAATTGCAGTATCCTTTGAACATAAATGTGATATAGACATATTATGTGCGTTTGTGTTCTTATATCATTTTGCAATTCATGTGATTGTGATTAAGTAATTGATTATATATTAAACTATTTATTTTTTACATTAATCAAATTGTGATTATTATATACTTAGTTAAATGATTAGACACTAAATAGTGCCTCGAGTGCCTTGTGCCTACGTAGGTAAGTACATTTCAATTATACAAAAAAATAGATGGAAGATATTTAATTTTGTTGTCGCTGTTTTGATATTTTTTCCACAATTAAAAAAAAATATATGTTTTAGTAACGCAATATTTACATTTTACATTATAAACTAATATTGTCTAGAAGCAAACAGTAATTAAATTAATCTTTACTAGAAGTAGGCAATTTTGTATCAAAAGTAACAGACATCTAAGTAAACAAAAGAAAAGGTCAGTGAGATTTTAACAACATAAACGGGGCGAAACGTATTTAAAACTGTTTGAAATGTAGGTCAAATTCTTTATATTTTCTCTTTTTAAATTTAACAAATATCTTCTAATTTTGTTACAGGTGACAGAAGAACAAGTAACAATTCAAAATTCACTATCGATCAATTTGTTAACCAGTTATACATACAGGAATGAAGACATATACTTACTGCCTTTAATTTTGGATCTATTATTAAAAGGCAAATTTTCACTCCATGTCACTCATTAGTCAAATTTTATATGGAGAAATACATAGTAGCTCTGCACTGGAATGTGGTAAAAATCAAGTGCCAATGGTTCAAGCAAGGTTCGCTATTGAAACAAATATAGAAGTTAAAGAATATGGATTATTTATTCACTTGGAAAGGGGCTATTTAGGAGTATCGCCTGATGGTAACTGTTACATGACGATAAACTAAGGAACTTTTAATTTTGATTGAATTTCAGATTTAATTGACATCTATGGATTATTGTAAATTAAGTGTTTATGAGATAGTCCAAGAAAATTTTTCATTAGAAGAGACCGTAAAAAAGTATAATATTTATTTGATATCAAGTTTTAATGATGAAATTATTTTCAGTAAGAACCATAATTATTATTATCAGGAGCATTCATACATTACGTATAATTACTCAGATAATATATTTATAGTATAAAAAATACTTCACCCTCGACTTCTGTCAATTGATTTCTTTTTTTTGTAATTTGCATATAAAATAAATTGTTTATTTGTTACATGAAAATATAGGTGGTAGGTAAACGGAAATGGTAATACATATTTTTTATTTTAGATACAAGGCCAGTTAAATACAAGTAGAAGAGATATATCTTATTTTGTAATATTTAGTAGTGAACATTCTTTATATTATATAGAAGGAATAGAAAGAGATGAAGAATTATGGAAACAAAAAAATGCTGCCAAAATTATAACAATTTTATGTAAATTGTGTTATCCCCGAAATAGTAAAGAAAAAAATGAGAAAAATGTGAAAACCCGGATTATATTAAAGGAGCACAGTTAAAAAAATAGAAATGGTATAACAGGTCTGTATTTTTTAACACAAAAAAAAATTAAAACTAACTCACAATTTTGTAGGTAAAGGAGAGTAACAAACAGTACGAGTGTATGCTGGGACAAACAAATTATTTTAAGTGATGTGCTACATGTAAAAAATACGAGATTAAATTTTAAGAGACAAACATGATAATCGTATAATATTATTTTATAATAAAAGTGTACGTTCACAAATAGTTTCACAAAATGTATACCTACCTATTTTCACTTGATATCTGTATTATGTAATAATGTAATAAAATGTATATGATTGCTTTTCTAGATAGATTCAGAGTCTTTTGTTAAACATTGAAGGGAGTAATTATAAGTCTAACCGTTGATCGTGAATCAAGTATCATAGAAACACTACTTGTTTACTACAATATGTGTTTATGTGGTATTTGATTCATAATCAAAGTTGAACAGTTATGAGACACATAGCTTTTATAAATGTTTAATTTTTCTCTTTTTTGTTTGACTAAATATAAAAATATGAGTGACAAAAATATTTCATTTCTTCAGCTTATAACAAAATCAAAACTTACGAAGCAAGATGTATTTAGTACATAAACCAGTGTAAGAACTGGGCTTAAATAACTAATTATTGCCTTATGCGCACATAATCTTGATTTAATTTACGTTTTGTAAACACGTAAATAAAGAACATAACCACAATCTATTTTATTAACAGTACAATTATTTTCTTCATAAACATTTCTGTAGATAGAAATGTAGTGAATATCTTTGTGTAAATATTGTTTAACAAATAAATACAATTATTTCCACATTACACGATTTTATTAATTTGTTATTTTGTGAATGCTGCATTTTTCGCAAAACACTATGAATAGATGTATTCGTATTCCCTTTACCACCAATATCAACTAGTCTAAGTAGTTTTGCGGTTACACTGCATAAATAAAAGAATATTCTCGTTTGATATAGCCTTCGTAACCATAAAACTACTTAGATGACCAAACACAAACTACAACCAGATTGACCCGGTCGGTAGCAGTATGTCTGTAAAAATAGTTACTCTTCTCATTCATGAATTTTGTATTGCTGACGGCGTCATCTATAACAGTTTGCGTGAACTAATGGATACCATCTGATAATATAGCAGTAGAAATGTTTGTAACTTTTAGGTAGGTTTTATAGTATAAAGTTTAAGAAAAATCGATAGAAATAAAAAAATAATATTATATTTAATATTTTTTAAGTCTAATTTGTATTTATTTCGTAAAAAAAAAAATATTTTATTCAATATCATTTAATTTCAAATTTTAAGAACTTAAAGAACGCAAAGATCCCAATTAGCAATATATCTTCTTAAACCTACATGATTAGAATCAATTTGCTTTTACCGTACTATTCTTTCCTTCCTTCAACCTCTTGTCCTACCATTTCAGCGAAAATATTGACCTATCCGCTCACTCTCAAACTTGATTTAATTTATGATGACAAAAAATAATATTTAAAATATTTTTACCAAATATTTACGACACAATCCGTAGAATATCTTCTTAATCATGGAAATATAATATAAGAATCTGAAATAATTCAAAACTCTAAATTTAAACCTACTTCTTTAATAAAAATTTTTCATGGTAATAAACAAAGACAAACCTTTAATAATTATATCTAGACATAATAAATTAATTTCAAACCGGAAATAAATTAAAAAATTACTTCTTAAATATATTACCTAATAAAAATAAATTTTTAAGAAAAAAAGGTCATAAATACATGACATTATCTAGAACTTAAAATATAAATAAAATCTTTAATATAAATTAAATATTTTAAATAATTTTAAAATCTTTCTTTTTTAATTTAAATTATTATTATTTAAATATTTTTATTTTAATTATATAATAATTATTAAAATAATATTATTTATTTTATTAATATATTAAATTAATATTAATATTCTTTTATTACTTTACTCCATCTTACTTATTATAATATTTCCGTACTATTCTCATCTTTTTTTAATATTTTTTAAATAATTTAGAACTTAAAACCCAATAAATATTAATTCTTTATATATTTATGAATATAATTAAACTCAATTTTCTAAAAATATAAAAAACCTCTTATTTAATAACAATGTTAAAGGAAGATTCATTGATCAATCATGTTTTCCCTGCGACGTACTTCCCTCAGTCTTTTAAGGTCTTTACCCTGATTTCGTAACAAGCATAGTAACACGTGCGTATCACCTCACTGGATGCTCGTATAAAATCAAAGATCTATAATACTTAAAGCTGAACTTTGATTGACATCACAACAGTAGACTTGTACAGTTATGATTAATAAAAAATGAAACAGCTTATCTTGAGTAGTGTAAAAGTACCTTTTTAAATGAATGTTAGTCTTGACGTATCAATATTATTTACCTTATTAATATACACAATACACACCTAAATTTTTGCAAAAATCTGTGATAAGAGTTGTCCCATTTTTTATTGACTGCAACTGTACATTTTCATATAGCGAAACTGTGGATACCTATTTTCTATAGTTATTTATGTGTAACATCCTATCGATACACGTTACGAGCAAGCATTTTTATTAATTTATTACTCTAAATGTTTGTCAATCAGAGAATGGGTGAGTAGATATCTCCTACAACTTCGCAGATTTACGGCGTCATCGTATGATAACAGACCTGTTCATCATGAAGTCAGTCAATATAACAAAAATGAATAAAAAATCCTCGGTAATTATCTTTGAATAAAGTGCTTGACCAATATATAAGTATATACAGTATGTGTATTGAACTATTAGACATAGGTCTCTTAAATGGCAACATTAAATGTAAATCAAAGACAGACAACCAGTCGCTGTTCAGCGAATCCATATTCCATCTATAGCTGTCGTGAGGTCAACAGTAGACGCTGCACGCAATAAGATACCAAATTTTA
The DNA here is from genome assembly GCA_029963845.1 of Rhamnusium bicolor. Classification (NCBI taxonomy): domain Eukaryota; kingdom Metazoa; phylum Arthropoda; class Insecta; order Coleoptera; family Cerambycidae; genus Rhamnusium; species Rhamnusium bicolor. The sequence continues at coordinate 291,648 of JANEYF010004998.1, read as the reverse complement.
AGCTTCATCCAACGTACTATGTCTAATACTTTAATACACATAGTGTTGTATATAATGTATCTTAATAGTTACGTTATGTTTGAATTTTATTATTATATTCGCTTTTCTCGTCAATCGTCATACCTATAGTTCATTAATATAATGAATTCATTATTAATATTAAAAATCATAAACCTGTCATTACCAACAAAACATATTTACCACCCAGGAGCAGTAATATAAGTAGAAGCATCTAGGGAAAGACATACAACCCTCCTATGATTATTTAAGCTAGAATACGAGTACTCGGTCTAATTACAAGCCATAAACTAATGACATGCAAAGCCTTTTTGCATCGACAAAAAGCCGTTGACGCTTTTGGATAATTTAATACCGTATAATTTAATCGTTATGTTTCGAATGTTACTTGTAATTTTCGATAAACAACATTACATTACCGCCAGTTTGTTTGGGCAGAAAAAGGTACAATTTCAAATGCATTTCTATAAGAACTTGATAGTTTATATTTATCAAATAAATTGTTTATTCGGTTTATTACGGTGCTTTTAGATTGTTTAATTTTTTTGTAATTTACCAGCATAAATTCGGTTTAGATTTAAAACTGTTAAATAATAAAACCATCTGTGAGATTTTGCACCAATATACACAAGCAACTTCACACAACAAAAGAATTGACTTTGCTTGGATACATGCGCACAATGGAATTACAGGTAATGAGACAGTGGATCAACTAGCAAAAATGGCGGCAAGAGGAACACCAAGTAGTTATGAAACTCTTAATTATGCAGATATCTCATCCCTGTTTATAAAAAGACGATGAAAGAAAATTGGCAAACGCACTGGTCAAATACTATAACTTCTAAAACACCTTCATTGGGCAATATCCTTCCACACGTAGGTAATACACTATTAATAAAGGAAATCCGATCGCCTAGACCAATGTTCATACAACTCATCCGCTTATTATTTAACCATGGTAATTTTAAAGCACACATGTACAGAATTAATTTAGCTGATAATCCGTATTGTGATTGTGATAACATGTCACAATGTGACTTAGAACACATCCTATTTGCATGTAAAAAATATGACAACGAAAGAAATGTATTCTTAAATAAACTGCTAAGCTACAACTTCCATCTCCCTACTTGTAGAAATAATCTTATGTACGAGGCAATCAACAACAAGGAAATCATGTACTGTGTAATACAATATTTGAAAAACATAAAACTTAATATTTAGAAATTTAACTACATGTTTAAAATCAATCCTTTGTGTCTATCCTCTGTAAGTCCTCCTGTAAGTCCTCCTGTAATCCGTGGTCTATGTCCTGTGCGATATAGTGTAAAGCCATCTAGACGGACCCTAGACGTGAAATGAGTGTCCCTGTCTAATTCCTAATAACAACTTTATAACTTTAGTAGTGGCTGAATGGACCTAGATTCCGAAGCCAAAAAAAAAAAAAACTGTTGATTTTGTTGGAGATTAGTTTAGTATATATAATATTTGCCGTCGTAAAACTTGATGAAATTTTCTAAAATTTTCAGTGTACAATTTTCAAAATTAGCAATAGCTGCTACTATGAACAAAGCAAATAAGAACAATTGTAAAAAGTACTCTTATATGCAGAGCATAATACATAGACTCATCAATCATTGGTTTTACAATCATTTTGTCTCCTAATCTATTGTTGATGTCTCCTAAATTACATTCTTAAAATCTTTAATTAACATATGGAATATCTCTGTGGTCGAGCGGTAAGGACACTTGTCTCTCTCTCGCCCCAAGGTCTCCGGTTCGAATACTGACCAAGGATCTGAGATTCTTTCGGGAACGGCAAAGGGATATTGGATGTGTGTTCATTTTCATTGTGCAGTCCTCCTCCATAAAAAATATTTAAGGGGTACAGGGGGTTGTATTATCCGTGGTTAATGTTAATATTTGATATGAACTATTGCTTAACAGTTTTGGTTTTTTGGTAATCGAAATTTCACTAAATTTTAAAATATGTTTGCGTTGTTACCATTCTCTGATAAGCAAAGAAAATACAATTTTTTTCATCGAATAGCAAAGTTCCGTCTGCATTTACTTGATATTCTAAAGACTGTATTATAAGGGGTTCTATCACATTTTTTTTTAAAGATTGAGATTCTTTAATAAAAACCGGTCCAATATTTCATTTCCAAGAATACCTGCCAAACCGTTGACTTTCTGTGGAAATTGAGTATGATCTCCTCGAAACAAGTTGTAATTTTTAGTGTCTCAATATATGACCATTTGTCATATTTATTTTGACATTTGGATGAAAGTAGATATATATTGGACTAGGGGTTTTCGTTTTTTGTATTGTAACTGGAGGAAATCATTTCTTGAGTGTGAAGATTTTCCTTCTTGGTGAGTTAATATTTTTTCAATCTCAATATTTTTTTGCTTCTAATACTAAGAACACTGTTATTTAATTCATTGCAGTTCTTGCTTCTAGACTGTGTAGTTATTTTAATAGTTTCTATGATAAAATGTATTATAAGTGTTGTTTTTGATTCATTATATGCCTAAAACTTTTATACTAGCACATTAAGATAAGAATGACAGTATAAAATATACAAATCTGTTTTATTATTGTTATCATGTTAGGTTTGAAAGAATGCTTTTGTAATAACCGATAATTATTATATAACTTTTTTCTAGAAATGACCTATATTTTGTCAAATAATAATTTCTCAAAATTGAAAGTTATTTAAAGTGTTCGTTTTGAAATCAAAACAGTGTATAGTTTTTAATGTAGAATATGAAGATCTCTACTTGATTGTATTCCTTTTCTATGATAATAATTAAAGGAAATTCTCAAATTTCTAAAAATCAGATATATTCAAAATAAAAATTATTCTATTGTTTGTTTGAAATTGACGCAATGTTTATACCAAAACTATATTCAAATAAGAATTATATTCTTATTTCAAATTTATGTAAGTTGAAATTATCTGTAGTTTCATATTTAAAATAAGAATGTTTTGGTTTGATTATACTTCTCTCAAGTTAAAGGAATTAATCAAGATTTTGCTATAGTTTTTGGGAATAAACAGACTGATTCAAGCGAAGAAAAATCTCTCCCTCTGAACAAATAATATATTACTAAATTTTGTTCAAAATAAAGTGGACTTTTTTGAGTATAATATTTCTCGTTTATTTTTTTCCTTCGCTCTTTTTTACTGTTGACAAAGTGAACATAACTAAGATTAATACTTTATGATAACTTTATTTATTTCCAAACCAACAACTTAACTTTCAACTTATTTCTGAATATAGATTATTTAACACTGTAAAACCAAAAAAACAAACAAATTTAAAATTTTAACAAAACAATCCATCGTGGTCAGTTTTTAAGTATATCCAAATTGTTGAACTATTGACATGATAAAAATTCATTTTTTTCTTAATCGTATTTCTTGCAATAAATGGAAAACTTTCCAGTGTAAAAAATCGATCCACATCACTAGAAGATAATGTACCTGGCGTTTATTCAAGAGCACCTGCAGGAATTGTTGACGGATGTCCCACTTGTAATACGACCCAACGCCAACCACGAGCGGTTTTTTGCACGATATTAATCCATGACATTTGAATGTCATGGTGAGATATCTAAATAATATTTGTTCAAATCAGTAGATAGGTCGAGGCAGACTTACTTCTTGGCCACCTTATTCACCTATCCTTAATCTTTTAGATTTTTCTTATGAAGTCATTTAAAAAATCTATTGTATGCAACACCCGTTGGGACTAGAGAGCTGCTCAACAGAACTACCAATCACTGTGTGCATCTGTGCATAAAGAAATGATCATGAATGTTATGGCGAGTTTAGCGGTCGTCAGTTCGAAGTATATGGATGGGAGTACATTAGACATGGTGGTGCTCATTTTGAGAATTTGTTATGATTTTAATTATTAGAATAAAATATTTGTCTCCCAATATTCAAGTACTTTTTTTCGACAACGGATCAATTTATTGAAAACAAAAGTTTTTTTTGCTAAACATTTTTGAGGTTTAAAAATGCAGCTCAAAATTAAAACAGTATATTCCCTTTAATTTTTATGGACAGGTCACCCCCAGTTCCCATAGTGTGTTATCAAAATTTTAATCATACTGTCCCTCACTCATTATAACCGTTACTCAAAAATTGTCACATTCCAATAAGAAATAAAAATGTTATATAAAATCATTTTAAACATTAATTCACAATATCAACATTGCAAAACTGAGCATATGTACTATATTTGTTGAAATTGTTGGTACATATGTTACAAACATATTGTTGTTCAATAGGTTATCTGTTAAATGTTCGAAAATGTTAAATATTGTTTAATTATTAACTGCTCACTAAAATATCCCTATGTTTAAAACAGCAAAAATGTTATTCGTTTGTAATTACGCTTTGTGGAGTTTCATTTGGTTTGTAGGAAATTTAGAAATGCTTGTTTGTATTGCAACAAATTAACGTTTCGCCGGTGTAAAATATTCATATTAATTTTTGTTTATAAAATGGAATGCTTTATAAAATATGTAATTCTAATTATATTTACGGCAAATTTTATATATTAATTCATATTTTAAAAAGTGCAACTATAATTTTTATTTTAAATAAAACCACATTGCATTATAAAATCTTTTTTTTTTAAATCGGATTTAATCCGATAATGTTGTGTTAGAACTGTTTTTTAATAGTTCTGTAATATAACGGTATGATCCTCCAAAGCCCAGATCAAAGAGAAAATATACACAGTGGTGGATTTACCTATAGGTTCATGAGGTCGACGCCCAGGGGAGCTAAACTTAAAGGGGCGCCACTGAAATGCAGAAATATGAAATAAATGAACAAATACGGAAAATTTTGTTTTTTTCAGTAAATTAAATTAACGCGCTCTAATAATATTAGAGTACTGCTGCTTTGATTTTAATTTATTCTCTTTAGCAATGATAATGTTTGTAAGATTTTTACTTTTTTCAAGTTAACTACGATGTCGAAAGAGAAATACAGAGAAAGGGAAATATTTATAGAAACTATCATTACCAAATTTGCAAATTCTAAAGAAAGAAGTGTTTTAATTAATTTTAGTTTTTTTTTTAATGATTTGTCTATGATGGTAGTTAATGAGTTTGTAATAATATAATTAAAGAGTAACAAAAAGTATCAAAATTAAACAAGCAATAAATATGTTTAAATGTATGTACATATAAATGACCAAAAAAAATTGTTTATTAATGGGACACCGTAGATTAGTGTGCCTAGGGCGCAATGGTACGTGAATTCGCCTCTGAATATATAACCGGATACAGTATATAAGCCTCATTTAATTTAATTTTGAATCTTTTAATGTAGGTTTGTTTGGGGCCGCATTCGGATTTTCGTTTCCTAAATGTAAGACTTTATTGACATGTCAACCGTCTTATTTTTTATATGTCTATATAAAAGAAAATTATGATATCTTTTTTTATATCCTCGAAGTCTATATCATCGAATGTAGAAATCCGGTTGCTACATTTTCCGGAACCACGGTATCCATATACCACAAAGAGAAACTATCACCTTCTCAATCAACTCATTGATCAATTGACTGTATTTAGACGTACGCCCTTAATAGGTTCACTTTTTTTTCGGAAGAACCGATGCAGGCAGAGCTGTCACACACTATGGAATTGAAATCTTTTGAAACATCTAAATACGTTTTTTGAAATTAAATCATTATTTGTAATATATTTTTGACTTAAACGATCATTAATTTAAAGCTTAAATACTTTGCCATAAGATATAATATTTTTTTAATTGAAACATTGTTTTAGAAGCATTTAAGATTGTTTCACAAATATTTAAATTTTTTTCACTGATTTAAATCTTTTCAGGGTCATTTAAATCAGTATTGAGATATCTAAATCCCTCAAAAAAGATTTAGATCACTTTGAACAAATTTAGATCATTTCATTGATCTGAGTTAGTTTTCTTTCAAACACAAACGTGCCGATACGTGCATGCTTATGCGATGATCTAATTTGTTCTATGTGTAAGCTGCAAGCTGAAGAGAAGATAATCGTAGTGCAGTTTGTGAATAGGTGAAAGCGGATATACATGTATTTTAATGAACATATACAGGTGTGTTGTGTTTTATAATTTCATTGTATTGGTGAGATTAAAGCAATTTTCCACAACATAATTTAATATATCCATGTATGTGTGTAAAACATAATCTTTCATTTACGCGAGAAAAATGAGGAAACGGAAAATTCTTGTGACGTCATGAAATTTTGAAATATTACTTACACTAGCATGATCTAGTCGGTAGCAAATTATGCTAATGTGTAGCATAATTAAAGTCAGCTGATTAATCTCAAACTCATGTCCTATGTATTTTGAGCTTGTTCGGCCAGGGCACATATTATTAGATTGTTATCAGTAACTACATTAATCGTAGTCAATATTTACTATAATTTAGAAAATAGCAAAATGAATGTACACGAGAAGCAAATTGAATTAGTCGAAATTTCCATAAACTATAAAGGTCTAGATTTTAATGTTATTTTGTTGATTTAGAAAGAGCCAATATATTATTGGTTCAGTATTTTATTTGTTTAATTTAAATTATTTTGAAGCATCAAAGTTTATCGTCTTTTGTTTCAACACTTGCAATCCAGTCTTTAGCTAAAGTATGTCACGTTTCCTATTTAAAAGTAGGACTACAGTCTTCTCGATCTCCAAAGGAGTCTGAATTTATATCACCAAATACTAATCCTTTGAATCACAATTGGGGCCATGAATCAAAAGTCATCTCCCATTTGGTGATCACATCACTGTTTAATGTGTCGTTAAAAGTATGTTCGGTTTCATCGTCATGACCAATTAAAATTTATAAATCGTGCATTATGACCAGTGATCAATATTATGTACACCATCATCTAATTTAAATGAACGGAGGGCGCTGGTATTCATATTTGCTTTTGGTAACAGAGCAAGCTTATTATTGAAACAGGTTAACTCAAAGAGTATTAAAGTGATATACCATTTTAATAGCATTGAGCTATCCTGTTTCAATAATAAACTTAGCACTTATCGCCCCGTCGTCCTCCGGGGCGGGACTATATCTGAAACGCAAAGGAGTGCAGGAGAACTTTGCTCTAGGTTCATACACCATGGTCTTCCAGGCAAAGATTTACGCCATCCTAGCGATAGCGGGTAAGGCTGATGTTAGGAACGAGGCGGAAAAGCTGGTATGCATCTGCTCCGATAGCCATGCTGCTTTAAAAGCGGTGTACTCCCCGAGATTAGTTCTCATTCAGGAGTGCGGGGACGCCCTAGAAGAGCTTGCCAGGCATAAACAAGTGAGACTGGTGTGGATCCAGGGATATACCGGAATTCCATGCAACGAGAAAGCCGATGAATTCGTTAGACTTGGAGCCGAGAAACCCTGTCTCGGGCCTGAGTCTATGTTAGGCCTAAACAAGAAGGCAAGTCACAACGGCCCTCAATAAGTTGGCTCACGAGACAATGAGGAAGCATTAGAGGACCAACGGGCCTGTAGGCAAACTCGATTTTGTGACGGGGCCGAACAAATTGAGATCGGCCTGGTTACTGGGCCGAAGTCGGAAGACTCTAAATCTTTTAATCGGAGTTCTGACAGGCCACTGCAGACTTAGGAGGCATCTATCATTGATAGGTATTAAGGAATACCCTATATGTCTAGGATGCGGGAGTGATGACGAAACATCTTACTACTTCTTGAGACAGTATGAAACGTTTGGGCACCTGAGACATAGTATCTTCGGTTCTAAGGCGTTTCTAAGTGAGGAGATGTGCTTCCTCGCAATGAGTGACATCCTGACTTTCATTAGAAGGTCTAAAAGATTCAATGAGGGAGCAAGAGAAGCACATGGCTGAGTTGATAGCTGGGGTTTGGTAAAAAGGACCCGCCTGCGGCCTACTTGCCAGGCGTCAGACTCCCCCACTATTACCATTACCATTAGCCCCCCCATCACCACAATTTACACATGGATACCAGTGTCCTCCGGTGAATTAAGGTAGATGAAGGTGTACGTGTAAATGAAAATAATTGGGCTTTTGGTCTAAGTTGTGGTTATATACTGATTATTATTGTTTGAGGATTTCAGTTGCAAATAGTACTAAATTAACAACTAATGACACTAATGAATATAATAAACTAATATTACCGATATTGTCACCACCACTATTAAATTGTTTAAAGTTACTTTGTGACGAAAACTAATCATTTTCCAAAAAATAAGCATTATCATTACAACAGAAATTGTGGAGGGTGTGAATAAGCAGATTTAAATGTGGTGCCTATGAATATGAAGATATGCTCTATTAAAATAATTTCCATGAGTTTCATGAAATTGAAACAAATTTTTAGTATTTGAATGTACTTAAATTATTTATTTCCTATTTCCTTTGTGATAAAGTAAGCGTTAACTGGTTTGATTAATTCAGATAGGTAGAAATGTCTGTCATGAGCGAATTTTGATTTTGCTTCTCATTTACATTATACCAAAATTAAAGGCGAAGGGCGACTTTCTTTTCTTAAGGGAATTATCCTTATATGCTTTTCTTGACCGTTAATTTCAGTAATAGGAATGATGTAGAAATATCCTAGGCCTTGGTCTTTACATCTTTCCATTAAGTCTACACATAAAATAAATTGTTTAAGCCCAATAATTCACACCACCATTGTAACAAAATTTCATATCTAATAATACACCTAGAAGAAAATAGATATTGTTCTTATTTATTTAAATGACCGAAAGCCCAGGATATTTGTACATCATTCCTATTAAGGGAATTATCCAAAAAGATAAGAAATCTGTTTGAGTTAAGCTGATCCGGACTCACAAATTTTCAACCTGGCCCTGTCTAATACAATAAGCTCCTTTTGGTATGTCTCGAAATACTTCCTATCAAAATTGTATCCCTCTACTACTAAAAACAGAAAGTAGAACGTATTTTTAAGACAGTCATGTACAAATAATATTCCTAAGATAAGTCTTGGTTTCTTAAACGAAACTTTGATATTGTATCAATGTTATTTGGGATATTTCTTTAATTTTCTGTATTTGCATATCTTCACATGGTCTACAAAGCTTCATACGTCTATTCTGAAAATTGAAAATAGCCCCCTACACTAAGATATAATTGTGAAAGGTTTGTTGTTTGTTGTAAAAAATTTAAAGTCGTGGAAATTTGTAATTATTCCTAAATTTAATCAATGTGAGACAGGTAATGAACATACAGCACATGAACATTTTTTTCGCATTTTAGTTTTGACCCGAGTTGATCAGTGCAAGTTTCATATCCTTAGATGTCTAATTGGTCCCAAGAAAATATATTATAAAGGTACTTTTTTTAATCCCTAAGAAGTTTCTTTTTTTACACAAGTATATAGAAGTTTATAATATATAAAATCAAATTTTAACAAAAACACTATTAATGAAAAAATACTAGATCGTATCTGCCTTATTGTCAATGGAATTGAATACAAAATATTGGAAAGTTCATGAATTTTTTAAGTCTTAACTAAAACCATCTTTAATTGGTCATTACTCATAAATCTAGTCTCACCAAAATGAGATATTCTTCGATTTTTTTTTAACTGGCAACCGTCAATCTGTTGATAAATGATCTGCTAACAATTACGCAGTTCTAGCTATCACGACTTTATGAATTACACTGACTCAGAAGTAGTGAAAATGCATCAGTAATTGATTGATTAGATTAAAGAAAAAAACAATAACTGAATTCAATAATACCCAAGAAAAATAATCTCTAATATTACACATGACTGCAATATTTTAAATTGTTCCAAATTTTTCCTGTATTTTTCGTCAACTAATAATAAAAGTTGCGTTAATAAATTATTACATAATTGCGCATAACATAGTTGTATTTATATGTGCTCATTATAAAAAAAAAATTCTACTCTACTTAAGTTTTGTATTAATACAAAGACAATACAAAGATTTCTTGATATTGAGAAATTTATGTACTTGGCGGATTTATGCCAACCTGTAAAATAGTAATTAATATAGGTAGTAATAATTCTTGCAATCTGGCACTGTTTTGGCTTGTGTCTCGGAATTATCAGTAGGTACTAATTAATTTTAATTTATAAATTAGTTTTATCAAGTATGTTGACAGTTTAATATAATGCTTACAAAACTCCCGAGATGTCTCATTAACATCCTTCAACATGGAGCTAAAATATCGTCCTCAAAATAGAGCAGGTGTCATAGGTTATATTATATCTTTCTTATGTGTTTAAAAGATATTTGATTTTAAAATAAACCGCAATGTTGTTATAAATTTTGAATATTTGTTTCAGGAAATTTTATTAATTGTTTTAATCCTTCCGTTTATTTTGTAGTTAAGGTTGCGAGAGATTTTCTCAAAGACTACTAAACGGAACTTAATAAATATACATACAAATTTGCGGAAAGAGAGGTTGATGAGCATCAGCAAATTAAAATTATTACTATTATTATTACCATAGCCCGGATCAGAGGGGTACATTGAAAATATTGTCGTGTAATTTTTTAAAAATATTGCGTTCACTTTCCTCTCAAAGTACTGTAGAATGATGGATAAACGATTTCCCGGAGTTAGAGTTTGATGGCACAAAAATTTTGTAAGAAAATATCGTCATGTACCCCTGGGATCCAGGCTTTAATTACACTGGTCTATAGTGAAATATTAACCCGCACAATTTTGGGTGGATTAAGCTATTTTTGGGACGCTGATTACAAATCTGATTTCCGTTTTTCTCTAACACGTTTTTCGTATGAGTTCATACATTGAGTCCGATAAAATGAACATAAATTATAATTTATTTATGTAAGTCTTTTTAAGATTAAACTAATTTAATCTTAGTAAAAATGCTTTTTTCATTTATTTAAGATACTTAAATTTATATAGTGAATATACAATATATTAAAAAATTTTGGTGTTCTTGGTGTCATCTAAAAAATGTATAAAATAATAATAAAATCAAAAAAATATATAAAATATTTCAAATTTAGCACTATTTAATATATTACATTACGTGCTAAAAAAGAGTATTAGCAGATTTGAAATTAACATAAAAAAGTTTTTTATATTTCTGATGATTAAAAAATTTAAAATTTGTAGATAAGTGCTATAACTATTTAGTTCGCGCAATAAAAAAGAAATATTAAAACTGTTTTACATATTGGCAGGTTATTGTAATTCATTAAATTTAAATTAGACACCAAAGGTGGTAATACAATACCCCTATTCCTAAAATCCTTATCCGGGAGGGGCTACACATTAGGAAACAACAATTTTGTTTGAATAAATTTGCATCACATAAGGTACAACTTTCTATCAATTTGTAGTATGAATACGTATTAATCATTTTCCACCTAATAGAAAATTACGCCAACTTTCAATTTTGTAGTGTGTATGCAATATTTAAATTCAATTATGTTAAAACGTATGGAATTTAACATACACATTACAAAAAAAGAAAAACATAAATTGAGTGTAGCACCTTATACAAAACAATATATCTTAATGCAGATGAATAATCCCTAAAAGTTGTAGGTGAAACACTCGGTAGTATATTATTCTTGTAAGTTAGAGGAAAATCTGACCGTAAGGTACTCCATTAGTTAACCGCAATTCAGTTATATAGTTCGCTGATGGATGAAACATGTAGTACAGTTAAAATATAAATTAATTTAAGGAAAAATAAACATTTTAAATAATTATTGAATATATTACGGTATGTTAATTTGTTTATATTTTTAATGTTACATTAGTTCATTGCATAAAAATATCTCCGTTCAAGGATTTAACAAATTAATATTAGTAGGTTTTAGAGCCAACTTAAACAATCACACGTTTAGATTTAGAGTTGCTTTAAAATTATTAGTTTTCGAACAAAACCCTTTTTTTAAAATTTGTTTATTTATTCTGTATTTTATTAACAAATTTAGACATTCGCTTAAATTTATTGGAAAATGAACGTCCAGATTACTGGTAAGTTTATCATTTTTTAGTCACATGAGTCACAGTACGAAAATTTAAGTGTACAGTAATAATTTGGAAATTTATTTTCGACGTATTCTTGATTCAAGATAAATATGAGCGATAGCACCAGCTGACACAATCTTTTTTTAAATAACTGGAATTTTGAAATTTTCACCAAGATTTTGGGTTGTATTTTGAAAATATTGGAATATGAAAAATTCTTAATTATTTTAATAAATGAACTTAATGACACTGTCAGAAGAAACTTTTTTACAATAAGTTAGATAATTCGTTCAATGTCTAAGTTCAGTAATTATAATTGGTACAATAACGCATGTAAATTTAAGAATTTTTATCACGCCTTTTGGTTGTGAAATATTGCACTGGTTATTAACTGAATACTCTGTGAACTTTGGGCCAATTTGACACTTTAATTGCAATTATATTCAAATAATTATAAAAAAGAACATTTGTAATTTAAATAATTCTATGAAATATTCAATTTTATAGCTTGTAGGGAACATAAATCAACACTTAAAAGTAAATTTATAATGTTGATATTAATTTTAGACACGCGAATTAAAAATAAATTTCATCAAGTCTGAACTCAGGAAATGAAAATGATAATTTAACTAGAAAGCACAGCAGAATGTATAAGTTTCGTAGCAATGTCATTGTTAATCGTCATCTAATCTGACGTTAGTAATAGTCGGACAATTATTTTAATTTCTTAAATTAAATCTAAAATTTTCTGATTAGAATTTATAACTTTTTTATCGCTAGTGTAAATGTAATTATTTAAATAGTTTCAATCTAGTATGTATCTAATTAATTCATTCGCAATATTTCATTTAAATTGAATCAGTTCTTTTGAAATTTGTTCATTTCATTAAAACAATTAAAAATAATATTAAATTGAAAATCCTGTTAAAATCTCTAATAAAATGTTAAATCTCTTTGCCAGAAGAACTACTAATGTGAATAATAACTAGTTGTTAATTTTGTATCTATTTATTTATACTGATGTAACCAGTGTTGATGTATGATATGTGTCTATATTATATGTATTACTTTTTTATCCTTTCTAATTCTTTTTATTCATTGTAATTATTGTATTATCTCCATTGTTGAATATGTTATTATTGTTTGTTGTAATTCTTACTAATACGGTTACTTTACATTACTCTGGTCTCAACTAACTGTTGTACTTTAGTTTAACATGTTTTGAAAGTACCTCACTTTTAGAATAAGTAATTTAGAATTATTAATATTACTTTTTTTTACACTGAACTGATTTTGCGGTTGGCTCCTTGTGAAACATCATTAAATATTTTAAAGATATGAAAGAAATGTGCTTTTTAGTGTTTCAAAAATATTTTATTAGAAACTCTACACGTGTTTAGGCTTTTTAGGCCTTTGTCAAGAATACAGGGAATACTGAAAAGTGAAATTTGTGTTCATTGCTTATATATAACCACATCTGGTACCTACTATAAAACTATTGTAAAATATGTTTTTATAAGTTGAATATTACTTTAATTTTTAAATCTAAATTATTTTATTTAAAATATGGTGGCCAGTAAAAATTTGTTGTTCATTTGTTAAATTTTTCTTATTTTTAACAGCCTTACTTATTTCTAATTGTTCTAATAGATCAAGTTTCTTTCCTTTCTTTTCCGAATGGAGTAATTTGACATTTAAATCTATAAAACGACTGTTTTCTATACAATGTGTTGACATGTTGACATATAGTACGGGCATATCAACACATGTCTAATAAATATAACGAGATTTCAGAAATTAAAAAGGTAATTTTTACAAAAAATGACAAATTACGTTCATTTAGTCATAGTTGAGACATAAGTGGATAAAGAATCTATGTCACATTTTATGAAAAAATGAGATTTTTGCGTGGGAAAAGGTTTCAAGTACCCAGAATTTTTTTGAGATGGGTCTCGTTTCCCCGTTGTCAATAACAACAAAGTTAGAAGTTGAAAAGGGTTTATGTACACCTATTTCTAAATAATAATTTGTGGATAAAGGGTTTATGTACATCTAGTGGATCCACATGAATCCTTTATCCACTACCATTGCAATTTATTCATACTTGAATCCTTCATTCACTGAAACTACTAACTAAATAAAATATTTAGGTTTACATAGTACCAGCTAAAGTGAGGTTAGGTTAGTTTAGTCGCTTATGTTTTCCAGTGCTCTAGTATGTAAATGGTGCATATTAAAAGGTGTGAAAAACTTTGTGAGGTGAAAAATTAATTATTTGGAAAATGTCAGCCAGGAGTAGGTTGCTATTAGAACTTGCAATAAATGAAGCTAGTAGTGGTATGTATTAAATTCACGATTTTGTAGATAAACTACATATATTATTTTAGTTTAGGTTAGATTGTAAATTAATTTTAAGCAATGTTTAGTTCAGTGTCGCGCGCGTATTTTATTATTAATATAACTAATAAAATGTCTTGGAAATATTTTTTACATCCTCGTCATTATTTTAGCTAATCAACAAGTGAAATATAGTCTACCGTTGACAAATAATGCAGTTGCAATCGAGGTTCAGATGGTGGAGGGTAGCGAAAATGATATCCAGAAAGTTTATACTCCTCTGAAAACTGTAAATAATACGAACGGTATGTTCTGCTAAAATATTTTGAAAATATCTATTTTTATAAAATTATCTTGTGTATATTTTAGCTATTAGTCAAAAAGACTACAACAATGTTCCTCCACGAGTGCTACCAAAACTTATAACTCTAAGGAAAATGTCTTATATGGTATGTTTTGGAAATTCATAATATCGTAAAAACATATAAAAATACTTATTATTTACAGATTTTTCTCTTAACGCTTCTTCCGATGATTACAAACCGAGCAGCTCAGATGAAGACAATAGTGATTCTGACGACTCAGAATATTTTATAAGCAATGTTAATGATTACAAATTCAATTTCAAAATAATAAAAAATTATATAGCAGTAATTTTTATTGTCCACAAGAATGTGAAATTGCTTTTCTATCGGTCAAACAAGATTAGCTACAGTTACACGGTTGATACACCCTAAAGAAGAAGCTTTACTTAACTTTGCTGTAGATGCATCAAATATCTCGGTAAGAAGTATTTTAGAACAATTTAGTTCAGACATCAAAATATGGGAACTGTCAGCTTTCCATTCAAAAAGGATTTCTGATATAAAGAACAGATATTCAACTTTCGACCGTGAACTTCTAGAAATATATTTAGCAATTAAACATTTTAATTGTTTTCCGCAAGAAAAACAGTTCACCATTTTTACAGATCATAAACCATTGACCACAGCATTATTTACCAAAACTGACAGAAGTCCATGTCAAATTCGACATTTAGAATACCTTTCACAATTTACAAACGACATAGGTTATGTTAAAAAAAAAATAACGTAGTAGCCGATGCACGGTCTCGATTAATGATAATGAATTGTCACTTATTAATTTACGTCAAGAGATTGATTTTGATATCAAACTAATAAACGGAAGATATTGAACTTGCCAATTTACTTAGTAATCAAATAAATATACAAATTAAATATCAGAAAGTTGAAATTCCATGTACTGATACAATTTTATGGTGCGAAACGTCAACAGGACAACCAAGACCATATATTCCGGAAGAATATCGTCATTTTGTATTTCAAAAATTACACAATATTTCACATCTAGGTATCGGAGCTAGCAAAAAACTTATTACTGAAAGATATTGTTGGCCTTATATTAATTCAGATATTAATTGTTGGGCAAAAAGATGCATACATTGTCAAAAATCAAAAGTTTAGATATACCAAATCAGAATTGGGTAATTTTAAAATACCAAAAACTCGTTTTGAACATATACATATTATGGATTTGGTTGGTTCGTTTCTACCATCAAATATACATTTTAACAATTGTTGAACGATTTACTGGATGGTCAGAAGCATATCCAGTTAAAATTATTTCGGCAGCATTAGTAGCAAAAATTGTTTTCAATGAATATATTTCTCGTTTTGGCGTACTACTTAGGATTACTACGGATCGAAGTACACAATTTGATTCTAAATTATTTGCGGAGTTAATTGTTAGATTCACATAAATTTCGCACAAATACCATATCATCCGCAAAATAATAGAATGGTAGAATTTCACAGACAATTGAAAAAGCCTTAATGGCACGTTCAAATACAAAAATTTTGGAGTATCGAATTACCAATCATTTTATTGGGATTTCGTACTTCTTTTAAAGATGACATTAAATGTTGATCAGCAAAATTTGTATATGGTCAATCACTTCGTATTCCAGGTGAATTTTTCCGTACTAGTAATAAGAAAATTGATTCAAAAATGTTTTTAACTAATTTGAAAGAAAATTTTTAAAAAATTTGTGGCGCACCGTTCTGTTCTACACAAGAGCAGAAGGGTCTCTTTGACGCCCAACACTACGGCGGTGCTCACAGTATGGATATCTCGGGCGCCAGTTTCTGTTTAGAGTGCAGAAACACCACTTTACTCTATCGGCGGGATGATAGAGGCCGGGCAACTACAGTGAAGAAACGGATAAGCCAGGGGTCGGGAAAAGGTAACTTATACACTACAATTAATGAAACGACTCTCATTCAATATATTTACATTTATTCTACACACTAGTTACTATTTACACTATGTATACAACTTCATATTTACAACTTATTCTACAAGCGGTCTTTATTATAGGCGAGCGGGGGCAGTAAGCGGGCGTACAAGCGGTGCGACACTATAATACGATGATTAAGCAGTGAAAAAGGTGACCAGCAATAATTAATCGGCCATAAGCAGACGACGGACGGGTACCAGGAGGGGCAGCAAGCGTTAATACGAGCTCATTATGACTATGACTATCTATGGCGGTTATTTACTATGGCTTGGCTGATGGATGGTTCCGGACTTATGATATGCCGAATCTAGTACCTCCAAGTCACCCTGCAGAATATGACGTGCTCAGGTAGCCTGGAGGACACGCGGTATAACGCGGTTACGTTTAAGAGGGGGGGAAGGAGTGGCAAGCCTACCGGTTGGAAATTTAAAGAGACTCCGGTAATGTCAAACTCCAAGTTACCCTGCAGAATATGACGTGCTCAGGTAGCCTGGAGGACACGCGGTTACGAAAGTACCTCCAAGTTACCTTGCAGAATATGACGTGCTCAGGAGCCTGGAGGATACGCGGTTAACGCGGTTATGGTTCCAACCTTCAGCTGCTCTCCCGTTCTACACTCGGACGGAAGGGTATGAGGGAGATATGTCTTTTCGCTCGCGGACCCCACGGACGGGGCGGTCGCGTTTTACAAACTTTGAACAATGTCCGGAAAATACACACCAGCCAAGTAATACTTTCTATTTACCAAACCTTTATTTATCAAACCTTGATACCTACTTCCGTATCCTGGGCTGCTTCCTCTCTGGAGCGGTCGGTGTCGGCACGTCTAGTAGGTACTGGCGGCAGCAATGTACTGTCCTGGACGCTCTGAAAAATCCTCAAGCTGCCAAAATTTAAATACCTATACCTCTATACTCACAACGAGATTACTTACTATGCTGGTCGGCGTGGTCAGCAGCCAGACGGAAACTGCCTTGTCTGAAAAACCTCAAGCTACTAAACACTGCCAAAAGCAGAAGTAGGAGGACACGGTAGTCATGCGCGGAATATTGCAACTACGTCACCATTTACGGACTTAGAAAAATTCGCAATTAAATTTATATACCTATGTACTTCTATACTCACAAGATTACTTACTGTGCTGGTAGGCGTGGTTCTTCGGTCAGCTGCCAGACGGAAACTGATTTGTTTGTTTGCAGTCTCGGGGTCCTTCACGGTGGGGCGGGCACAGGAGTGCCGGGGACAATATGCGCGATTCGCGTTTCGCGATTCACGTACTGCCTGCAGCTCGGCATATTTGGAATGTTTATGCAAACGGATCACTACTACCTATCTTATAAATAACAATTATACTATTATTAATGAGCAACTGACAATACCACTATTAAGGGCGCGATATTACAATGTTTAAAATATCTTTTGAATCAGACAAATAGCACCTAGTTACATATTTTAATTTTATAAAATAGTCACTTCGTTACAAATTCAACCCCAATTGTTAAGGGCGAACAATCAAAAATTTTCGTTTACAAAGATTTAAAAGAATATTTGTTAAAATACCCAAAAGGAATTCTAGCTTGCACAACCATACGAAGGATCATACAAACTAATTATTCGTTCTGATCAAACGTTCCTTATTTTATGACACGATTCTGATTATTTCAACTTATACGTATTTAGATAATAATCATAATACTCTAAAAATAAGGTTGTTTTTGTTATTAACTAATTTTTATATTTTCGGTTGCGTTATTGCTGAAGGGAAGATAATGTAGAGTGCTGCTCTACATATCTACTGTTAGCGTTACTGTTATAAGTTAAATTTTATGCAATTTTTATTAATGGTCAACGTTACTATGGTGATTCCTCGGTAATTTGAACGTTTAAATATATCACCTTTTTTTGTAGATAGTACAAAGTATACCTACGTTCCATTCCTCTGAAAGGATTCTGTCTCCAAATATCTGAAAAAATTTTTGCATGGCATTTTTTAATACTTCGCCACCATGTTTGAGAAGCTCATCAGGCAGATTGTCCCTTCTGGGAGGTTTACTCTTTGCCTATATTTTTATGGTCTTTTTAATATCTTCTCTTGTAAGGCGGTTTTTGATCTTCATAATCCTCTATCAATTCTTCTAAGTGTTGTCCATCGGACTATTTTATACAGTGTTAAAATTTCCTTCCTTCAAATGTTTATTTATTATTTCATAAATCATCAATTATGTGTGTATTGTTTTTTTTTTTGTAAGATTTTATAGTAAGAATATTATTAACAAAGTTTGTTACTATCGGTTTTCCATTTATTTGCATTATTTCAAAAGGATATCATTACCCAAAAATGGTCCATAGCTTACCAGCTATTACATCTTCATAGACCCATTTTACATGCTACATTCACAAACATTCACAGTCACATTAGAAAAGTTTCTCCTATTTTTCTGGTATTAACGAGAATCGAACCTGCAGCAATTAGAAATACATTTGCCTAACAACTGTAGGTTTAATATTTGAGAAAATCGTAGTGCTTCTTTTGATCCTGTTGCCAAGAGTGTTCGAGTTACGACCAACCTCGAAGACGAACTGATTCTAATCGGTTTTTAGTAATTAGTGGAAGGAAACTCATTGCATATTCTGGCCCAGTTTAAATGGTGGTTTGTTTAAGTTTAATTACTATGCTGTGCCTAGGAAGTTTACATTTTAGACCTTTAGTACTTATATTTAAGAAACAAAAACGATGCTAAATCTCATTTATGAAGAGAACAAGATACAACAATTGATTTAATAAGTATTTCAGTTTTAGAAAAATACAATATATTAAACAGAAGAACTTTAATGATATTTTGATAAAGGATTAAGTATAGTAAAATTAAACTGCATTAACCAATGGTAAATAGCATACGACGATATTTTTACAAAAAAAATGTATAAAAAGGCAATGACTAGTATTATTTTACAATAAATACTTCATGATTCTAGATTTTTACATGTATCAGTGAATACAGAACAAGTTGCCAAAAAATTTATGGAGATGAAATTTAAATATTGCCTATAAAGCAACTAACAACTTTGGTAAATTAATTTATTATTCTATCTATTTTTTTTTAATTAATTGTTTAACATTAGCCTATTTGCTCATCATCAGCAACAGGATACGACTTACCCTCAAACTGAAAATTTTGCCGAACAATTTCTTTGCCGAGAGTATAAATCATGTATAACATCTTACAGAAAAACGACCATTCTCTACACAATCCTCACACTGACTTGGTTTTCTACAAACCCCATATACTGCACTAGAAGCTCGTTTCGCCAATAAAGTTAGCACCATCTGGAGATTATTAAAACTCGGATACAAAATCCTGGCCTAAGATTGCATAGCTTCTGCATTTTAAGCTAATATGCAAGTCGCTAGGAATCTGGGTAAGACTTGCTGTATTCCGCTAGCCTGGTTGTCACCCATCTAACTACCAGCCGCAGTTCCTGTTGCTTTGTTTCTATTATCACTCTGCACGCTGTGTAAACTCGGTATTATGCTTTATATATTTGATATATAAGTAGCTGTACCACTGTGGCTATTGAATAACACTAGGTAAATCGATTAAAAATAATAGTAATAATAATAACACCACATGAAATTACAACCCCCTTTATCCCTGATGGTCTGGAATGACCTTGTGTGGGAGAGGGCTACACATTTAGAGACAATAGACACACACCCAATACCCGAGTATACTACGATTAATCTCTCTCACAGAAAAATCCCAGTTCCTCGACCGGGAATCGAACCCGGGACCCCGAAGTTTCGAGGCAAGTACGTTACCTCTAGACCACGGAGCCTTATAAATAAGAACAAAATTGTTTAAAATAGGAAATAAATATGTAGCCTACAAACTGACCTATAATACTTGCCACAGACATTATTGTGTATTTGCCCTAACATTTATATTGGTTAGGTTGTTCCTTGTAAGCAATCCACTGCGGCCTTCAGCAGGCCTATTGTGGCTCACTCCTACTTATATTTCACTCAATAAGTTCAGTTTATTAACAAAACTGATAACTTTATTGGGCGAGAATGTGTCAAAATCCTCTAACAGCAATTGCCCTTTGTAAAATATTGGGAATCGGATCCTCGCGGTACAGGAGTACAAGACTAGGTCTGCCTTCTTATCATCCTCCAGGCAACATTTACATAGGACAAACTAGCTGAAATTTAAAAAAAAAAGATCTCAGAATACAAAAGATGTGAAAATGTTCCATCTTTCAAAGAAAAAAAATCTGACAAATAAAAAATACAAGGCAATTTCATTATTGAAATATTAACATTCGAGGAGCGGTAGTTTCTCTTATCGGATGCATGCAATTTTTTTTAAATTAAATTAAACAGCAATACAACTCTCCGTGTTTGTAAAAGTATCTCAAGGTATCTTGTGTGAAAAAAGGATATTAGTAACAACGGGCACACATCCAAGATCCTAGTATGGTAAGATTAATTTATTTCTGCTTCATAAAAAATACCAACTTCTCGACCGGGGATCGGGTCTGGAATTCCGGGGTGAGCGGCAAGTGTCCTTACCTCTCGACAACGAATTTTTAATTTATTTTATTAAGAATTAGATTCATAGGTCATATTTCGCACGATTACGTTATCATTTAAATCTTTACTTTATATTTGTTCAATGCAAGAAGTTGAATAATTAGTAATTTTGATGAAGACTACTCGTAATATACTTGTAGCTTATATTTGATTATACTTGTTGTATTTCCACCTTTAAAGACACACCTCATAACTAAGAAATCTCTGATATTTCAGATCTAATATTTCTTATTAACTTTTTCTTGATGCCTGTCAAGGCCATTAACTTTTATCTTATTCGTTAACAAGTGATAAAAAACACGAGAAAAAGCCTGTATCTCAGCAAACGAACAAGTTATAACTTTCCAAGCCTATTTTCCACATAAATCTGTTTCTCCCTTCTGAATCCACATTTGCTGCATATAAATTTATTCACCCTTATATTATTTTATTTTACGACACCCAAATTACATGTTTTGATGCATGGCAGTTTGAGATACAACAAATTTTCATAATTTTTTAAAGCTAAATTGATTATATCACACTATCCAGGAGTTATTTATGTTTTTTGTTCCTCCTCTACCGCAACTATAAATATTAATTCCATTTAATCAAGCTGCGATACAAGCTGGAATTACTCATGCAAGGTGATAGAAAAATCGATGCTCATTTATTTAGTTCGAGTATGAGGTATAGTCAGGGCTATTTGATGATAATTGACGGTGAGCAATTTGGTTAAGAAAAAAGGGCTCTTCGAATTAATGGTGTGATCATGATAAATATTTTGATTTTGCAAATATAATATAATAAATCGATATTACATCATAATTATATTTGAACTGGCAAACAATTTTATTTGTTTAAAAAAAGATTAAATAGTGTAAAATTATGATTACAATTTATTTGAACATGTTTGCCCTAAATATCAATGCCAATATTCTAATGGACCTATTTATCAATCTGCTACTAGAAATGAGGATGTCCCACTAGACCGAAAGTTGATTTTTTCTTTAAATATGATTTTGCATTATAATGTAATCGATATCTTTAGTGTTTTAGGTGACATATAAATTCGATAAAATGTACACCATTCCTCCTATAAGAAAATACGCTCGGATATGTTGATTTTTATTTTCAATTTGCCATTTTATGATCTATTTCGTCAGTGCTATCCACCGGCTATTTTGGAAATGACCTCAATTCTGTTGTTCAAATGAAACATTCTATATATTTTCACCAATCTGTATAAATATATAATAAATGCCCACATGATAATGATAATTATTATGTAGAAATCTGAAGAAATTAAATAAATCGTTTATGAAACGGGAATGAAAAATACCTTTATTTTCATAAAAATGATACATAAAAATAAATTAAATGTTCAAATTGTCGACCGTTCACTTCATGGCATTGCTAGTCGAAAGTCGAAAATGATTTCATCCTGAACATTTTTTAGAATAGCTGAGGTAATCAATCTCATTTCCGCTTGATGTGCTTCGTCAAATCTCCCAAATTATGGCCTATTTCTATAAACTTTACTTTTCAAGCACCCTACAAGAAGAAATTAAATGAAATCCGGTAACCTTGCAGGCCATTCAAGAGGCCAAGTAACATTTCACCAACTGCCGACTACATTTTTACTAACTTTAACGTCAGAATTATTACCTATAGTAGTCAAGCAGCGCCTTAAATTTTATAATTATGATACAACGTCAGAGCAACGTTGCTTGAATCTCAATAACAATCTCAAAATTAATGTCGGTAATGCAGGTATTGGTAAATATTTAGTAAAGATTTATACACCAATTGCAATGCAAGGTCGGTATTATCGTGATTGTTTGAAACGAACGTTAGTGTTAGTGCAGATTTCTGTACCTGAGTCTACTAAAAGTTGGTACAGGTAAAATTGTTTAACCTGGACGTCGCTGTTAGTAAAAATAATTCTACTTATTATAACGGTAAATCGGAATTCGTGTATTTATTTGGAACTATCACAACAAGTAGTCAGCAAGGTAGTAGTTCCCATATTTTCTGGTTCCACTGAAGGAAACAATAGGCGGCCATGTTTTATGTGTTTGCAATTATTTTATATACCCAAAATTTGCCTCTTTTCAAATATAGTAAATAAAAAAGTTTTTTATTTATTCGTACAATTAATTATACAATATTTCAATTGCTTTTTCTTTGGGAAAGGAAAATATTTTTTTAAAAGTAAAAAAATAAAAATAGTACTTTAATTATTATTGGGTCACTATATTTTTCGACCTACTTCACATATATTTTTCAATAAAATTTGCTGAACCAAATCGAGTCATTTGAACAATAAGAATTTTCTTGGTTTGGAAATAAAACTTTATCTCCAAATTTCTACAATAATTATATCACATTGTAAACTTCTTGTTGGCCTTTATCTAAATCTCTGAAAATGTATGTGTTTCATTAAATAACAAAGTTAGGGTCTTTTTCGAAAAAATCGGAAGTGAAAAGAACTGACAAAACAATATGGCAAATTGAAAAAGAAAATCTTTGTTATTATTTTACTCCTTTATGGGACTCTAAAAAAAATTTTTGAAAAAATATAGTGAACTTAGATTTTTGAATTACTATCAGATAAGCAGAGAGAGAAATTATTGAAAATGCCCTTTGCTGTAGGTGAATTTAAACCACACAAATGAAAAACAATTACAGGAATAGTATTAGCCAATCGCTTCTAAGTTGTTGAACCCACAACTCGAAGTTAGAGTTTCTAAGAAATACGTGAAGTGAGCGGAATGATCTTGCGGATTTCAAGCATAAGGCGCGCTACTGTCTAGGATTGCAAAAAGGCACAAAAAAGTTCCAAAAATTCGATCATCTTTGAAAGTGGCTTTATTTTTTTGATTACATCGTAATCCTAATCTCATATCTCTATATTTTTTCAATAATTTTTATACCAATCCAAAAGTTATTCTCTGCAGATTCCTAAACTGGTGATATAGTCAAAATTGTTATTAAAAAATACTACATAATTTATTTAAGCAATACACGCGCGCAATGTGTAGTATAATTTCGGGGTACTCTTGCAACTATTGCAGATAAATATACAAATCTCCTAATATAGTAGAGATATTTTTAGTGAAGAAAATTAATTAATTAAATGACATGAACACCACAGAAATTAGCAACTCTCGAATCCAAAGTCGATTCTGCAAGCGCGAGGATTACACTTATGAAAAAACGCGGACTCACAACCATTCCCACCGACATTGCCACTGCTAGTAGTAGGATTCGAACCTGGATAATGGAGAGATTATTTAGTAACACTTACCATAGCGTGCTTTAGCCAACTACTCCACCAAGCCGGTGTAGGAGATACGATTTTTATGGAAAAGCACACGGTGGTGAGGCGACGTGCATTGCAAATTTCTCTGTAGTTTCAAGAGTACCACGATGCCGTAATGAACAGTACGCTTTATGCACATTTATTGTTTAAACAAATACTATGGCATTTGCTAACTAAAATTTTGACTTTGTCGTGCGAATAATGGTATCTAGAGAACAAGATTTCGAATTGTAAAGAAAATGATTGTAAAATGTTTAAAAACTAGCTTAGTATTACGGTGCAAACAAAAAATAAATTTTCAGAGATGCCAACATATTTGAAAAATATTTTTTTTGTCCTTTTGTAACAGGCATTGCGTCCTGTGGATTTGATTAACAAAATTCAAATACTGTATGTATTTTTTAAAAACATGATCGAATTGACAGAAATATTTTTGAGGTTTGAAGTTTTATAACAAAGTTTATATTATTTCTTAATATTATATAAGCTGAATGAGTTCTCAGCTCCTAAGCCTTAAAAATCCACTATCTCCTAGTTAACTTAAATGTCAGTAATAATTAAACCCAAAAAAAAAATCTAGCAGCCATTTATAAAAGTTCGTTGTAATGCAATATAGGGGAGAAAGTCTAGATGGGAAAATTGCCAAAAAAAGCCTTTTATCGTTAAAAATTGTAATGTATATTTTACTTCAAATTCACCTCGCCTCATGTACAGACACTAGACACTGTCACAAAAGTATTTACTACCTGCATTATAGTCTGTGTTGCAATTCACATTGGAAGTTTCGTTAACTATAGGGAATAAAAATTACATAGCAACAAGGATCCATATTACATGAATAACAAAATTATAAAGTCTATCAAATATATTATCCATTAACAAAATTAATAGAATATTAAAAGCAATGTTTTCCCAATACGTTGAAATTGTCAAAAGTTTTCTATTTATTCAATAAAATATTCTATTGATTTTCCTGCTAATAACAGACCTGCCTATATCGTCCCTACTGCTAGCTTGGTGGCCATTAGGTATTTGTATTTAAAAATGAATATACAGTGACCAGCAGAATCCAGTTTACAATAATTATTATAACTTGGAATAAATATTAATTTGACAGGGTTATGCATGTGGGGAAAACATGTGATATTATAGGATGGGAGTTTCTAAAAAAAATAATTATGTAACAGGTGACCTCCTTCCTCTTCCATGCATGATTCTAATCGAGACATGAAACTGCCTGCAGAATTTGAAGAGGAATCAAATGAACTTCATCTTATAATGGTTCTCTTCAATTTGGATATATTTCTTGGTTTTCTTCTGTATACTGCTTTTAAGAAAACACCACATGAAATAATCTGGTGCGATGAGGTTAGGAGACCTGGCATGCCAATTTATATCCCCCCAGTGTAAAGCAAAGCGAAGAGGAAACATTTCCCTGCAAACTTAAAGACTTATTCTTGCGGTGTGACTGATAGCATCGTTTAAAATTGACGTTCTTTATTTGAGGATCAAAATCATCCGCAGCATTTTAGAGGATCTCCTAGATGTAAATTACTATAAGTTGGCAACAGATCCTCTTGTCTGTCAATTTTCAACCAAGAGATAATTTTTTATCACGAGGGAACATTTGTAATATTACAAGCTCTTCTAAAACCATGGTGAATTTGATTAATACACTATTATTTCAAAAAGTTGCTTGAAGATGAAGTTACTTTGTGAAAATCCATTTTTATTTAAAAAATTATAAACACTTTTTATTACTTGTCTAATTTTCACTTTATTTGTTATTTTACAACTAGTTTCATCTTATTCGGACATTTTCAAGTAAACTAAATTATATACAGATTTTACTTTCATTTAAATATAAACTGAACTGAATGGAAGGATGGGTCACTTTATGGTTGATAATATAGTTCAAATTTGTACAGATGTTGTCTTTAAATATAGGGTTTTTTCTAGATAGTAAATTATATTATGGTGTGATTTTTATTAGCAGCAGGTTATCTGAATAAGTTTAATAACGGAGAATTATTTAAATCTATTTGGTCGTTTAATATGTTGTAATTTTTATTCCTATTTAATTTATTTATTTCTAGTATTTCTAATAAATTAAGTTTTCTACTTTTCCCACAAATATGTAATATTTTAGGTTGATGGTCATATGTAGGTCGAACAGGTATATCGTTCGGAGTAAGATATAGAGAACATATTCACACACAAAAACAACATTCCAAATTTTATAAACACCTAACAGATTCTGGTCATAAAATTCAGGTCTACAAAAACTCCAAGGCGTGCTTAGTAAGATTATGTGCGCGCCTATATATTTTGCCAGTTCCAGAATTATATCGGGGGATCGAGCAGACCGAGTAGACTTAATAGTCACATAGTTTACGAGGTAACATATTAATTTATAATAAAAAATTGCTACTAGTTACTCGATTAGTTATATCAGTGCATGCAGGTGCGGCGTTGTTATTATTTTAACTATCAAAAGTAGATAGATAAAAAAGATACAAGAAGATAAAAGTTGAACATTTTTAAAATCCAAGAATCAGCATGGGATACATAATAGAATATTTTCGTATATCGTATAGCGTGAAACTGTCACACAGCCGTAGAATTGGATATAACTGTCCGTATCTTTTTAAATATGTTTTTTGATGATGCCGAGGATGAATAAGAAATTAAAATTTTAGAAAAGAATGGAAAAAACTTTTCGGAATATACTATTTATCAGTTTAACGACAGGAAATTTAGAGAACACTTTAGAATATCACCCACTACATTTATTGAAATTGTATTTAAACAAATCCACGAGTCAGATGCAAGGTGCGAATATCGTAGCATTCTGTCATTCCTCACCCTTTATTTCAGATATCTTTCAGCTCACTCTTAAAAAATCGGAGGCAACAGAGGTAGCCTTGTTAGCTCTGAGAGCGTAAAGAAGAACCCGTTCCGATTACATCCTGTTGCTCTTTTGGGAATAAAAGAAAGAGACAGAGCAAAACGTAGTTAAAAATGTAATTGGGGAACTTGCCTTTGACGATGACCTTGAATGGTAGGAGCCAAGAGTGACTATCCCTCCTGTCACATCGCTGTAGGTTTAGGCCAACCTCGTAAGCAATGCCTGCTCTCTTCTGGCGTTCTTCTTTCTTCGTGTTCGTTTTTTGTCGGTTGTTGATTCTTGGAAATGTTGTTAAGTCGAGTGCCAGCGCGACTATTGCCGCCCCTGCCGGAATTTTAATAGAATTGGGATGTTGACTGCCGGTTACAGGACCAATCATGTACTGGCCGTCAGTGTGGAGGGTAAGGCTATGTAGCTCAGGATGGGCAAAGCCTAAGCATTTCCTGTAGCACTTTGGGTCTGCACAAGACTAAGGAACACTGCTCCGAACTGGCGATTTGGCTAGTTAGGT
Source organism: Rhamnusium bicolor (assembly GCA_029963845.1). NCBI lineage: Eukaryota > Metazoa > Arthropoda > Insecta > Coleoptera > Cerambycidae > Rhamnusium > Rhamnusium bicolor. The sequence goes on along the minus strand of JANEYF010004998.1, from coordinate 263,630 downwards.
GCTACGTGATAGGAATCAGGCGGGGAGGTGACCGTCTGTTTCCTCTGGGGTATTCTTCTTGTCGATCTGAAATGCAATTTCTGATTAGTTTATTTACTCGTTATCCAAGATCTGTAACTTCAGTCTCTTGTACCTAAGAAGATCAGTAGAATTGTAGTTAACCACCTGTCTGACTAGCGGATTCCCGTGATCCTCTGCTTATACAAAGAGCTTTGCTCAATCCTGGATCACCTCTGAGACTAGTGTGGCAAGTTTCTGAAGAAGTCGATGTTTCTTACAAATCATGGTGCATTCACAGCACTTCTCAGTGCTACATTGTCCACAACCTGTATTCTCTTCTTGTGTGATTTTGCGGCCTATCCCCAGACAACTGATTCGTACTGTCAGTCGTGACCTAATTATGGTCCTTATAAGCGTGAGCTTATTTCACAGGTTGAGTTGACTGCTTCTGCCTACCATTGGTCCTCACCGTCTTGGCATTTTTTACCTCCTTGGTGTTCTGTTTTCAGTAAAATGATGTATAATATATGAGGTTTGCAAAATGAATTCTGCCGATCCTTGTATAATTTGTCTTAAGATATTATAGATAATAATTACAGGGCATTCCACATTAAGATTTTAAATTGTACTGGTTGTGATGGATAAAGAGGTATTTAAGAATATCGAGTGTTTCATCAATTATTATTCCTGTGTAGTGCCAACTCCATTTGCTTTTTTTTAAATACATACAAATAACAATTTATTTAATAAATTGCGTAAATGTAATTATCATCAGTTTGTATTTGAGCAATTCCCCTCAGATATAAATAGCGCTATCATCTTTAACCGTTTCCTTGACAATGCAATGTGGTCGATGGAACCACGTAAGCAAATATTCCCTACCAACTCTTGTGTTTCATAAGGAACCCTAATGTTACTCACTCTGTTCCTTCTTCATATTAAAAACTTATCTCTGAAGTGTAAGTTTCCCTAATAACAATACTCTCCATACTAGATATCCCTTAAAACGAGGAGTCATCTAACTCTCAATAACTGACATAATAAACAAAGATATTGAGAAAGCGAAATTTCGTGTGCGCAGTTTTTAACTTGTGTCCTATAATTTTTTCCAATTAACAAATTTTGACTCTAAATATTTGCAAAGATTAGAATTAAAACCTTCGCTAGTTCTACCTGATAAAAATGTGTTAAAAGGTTAAGATGGCGTATGTTATAACATATTGCCCGATTGAGCTTAACAATGCAGTTTATTTATTGCATTTTCTTTCTAAATTTGACACAATGACTTCAAATAAAATACTTATCATTTACATACAGTTAATCTATCAGAAAAACATCAATCTAAAAAAATTCAAAATTTAGTTAGAAAATATCGTAAATGGTATGAATCGTTATTCAAGATCAACGTTTCTCACTTTCATTGTTACAATAATTGTCCTTATGATTAATTTTAACTCAAGCAGCTGTTCACAATCAGCAATTCCAAAGTGTTATTGCAATTCATTTATTTTTCATTCTTGAGATTCCCTTTCAGTGGACACCTACACCCATTTTCTTCACATCATTTAGTTATAAAATGATTTTAGACTCCCAAATATTTCAAAATGTTATCAAACAAATTTCGTGACATAAATATCTATTGCGTTTTCATGCGTTCTGCATTCACGAAAAATCACTCTATCTTCCATATAGATACTAAGCTGAAGTGGCATCTTTCCATGTTCAGCTGGTATGTAGAATCTTAGAAAAGCAGTGCGTTATCAGGATAAATTCAATTCCCAATAGATTTTACGCATCTTCGAGTACTACAAAATTGGCCTAGACAGCTACATTTTTATCTCTCAAATATTTATGAAGTTTAGACGATTTGACAAATAACGTAAGCACTGTATTGAGTTTTTCTTTCATTTTACATTTCAACTCTATTTTAAACCACAAATAAAACCATAATTGCATTGAATTATTGTACTGCGGGTGACAATAACAATAACAATATCAATAAACGAACTCCTATTATTGTCCTGTCAATAACTCAGCCGTGAAAAAATACAGAATTTGAAAAAGCTGCTGAAATTCTATATAAATTACCTAAAATTTTTTTTTCTAAATATTTTTTAACTAATATTTCTCCAAATATTTTATTAACTTTAATATTTCCCCAAATATTTTGTTAACTTTAATATTTCCCCAAATATAAACTTCTGATCAAATTCTTCAATAAAACTTAAAAATTTTAATTCCGGCGATGAAAAAAAAATTCTTTTTGGAAATTTACTGTCCTATTTTAAAAAGATCTTTATTTTCTAGTAAATTTTTTTATTGTATGATCTTTTGTCGATAACTCCTGTTACAACAAAAATATCAAAACGAAAATTATTTTAGAGCACACACAGATCATTGAAGAATTACAAATTTTGATTGGATTATTTGTTTGTATAAACGGTGCACAAATTGAGTCAATTTATGGAATTTGCCTATTTTTATTCTACGCCGCTTAGCCAAACAAAAAAAATCACATTTTTTTACTAATGCTTTAGTGGGAATTATTGAAAAAAATGTATTATAATGTACCCTATTCCTTTTCACTCTCGAAAACTCCAACCTTAACCCTTAACCAAAATAATTTGGAAACAAATTATCTTGGATGACTTTCAATTTCAATATAGGGTATTAACTAAGTAAATTTGACAAATGGTGCGTATAAAAAATTACGATTTTTCTCAATTTTGGAAACCGTATGTTGACATCCAGCAGCACGTACTCGTATATAATCATTTATTAAGAGTACATAATAATATAAGGCATCCAATATACAGGGTGGCCCATTAGTGCGACAAGTCCAATATCTCCTTTATTAGAAGGAACAGAAAATTATTTTGTTAACAAAAAATGTAGGCATCCTTAACCGTCACCTTCTAAAATTATTAAGAAGAATACAGGATTTCATATAATTGCAGGACGAACCAAACATACATTTTTTTAAATAGAATAACCGATATGCATTCACATATTTGGATTCAGCTCATTTTTATGAGTTTTCCAGTATAGGGTTTTGCTAGTCTATACATGGTATTGCAAAAGATACAGACATTTTTATGTTAAAATCGTTATGAAATGAACGCTCTGTATCTCTTTGAAGTTAAGAAATTACATTATTTTCTCATTATGAAAAATTGTACTATATGGTATAATTTATTCGAAATAAATATTTTCTTAATTTAATATTATCTGTAAACAGGGTGAGGCAATACTCGGATCCAGGAATTTCTCAATTTTTTTAATGGAACACCCTATATTTTATCAGCATTATAAAGATTGTTATTCTTTAAGTTTACTTTAACATTCCCTATAGCTAAATTTGCAATTTTCTGAGATATTACGATTTTATTAGGAAAAACTGCATTTCATTAAACTTATTCCAAATTAACACGTTAGCTATGGAAAAAATCAATTTTTTTCATCTGTTTTACCTAGTACAAAAAATACCAAAAAATACCTATCCATTTAAAATTTAATGAAAAATGGTACCTACATTTATTAGAAAATATTTTAATTTTATTTATTTATTCTGACAATTAAAAACGTCTCTTTAATAAGAACATACATGATTAAAATTTTGATTAAAAATTATAATAACTGCTCAAAATGCTGCATCTAGACAAATTTGAAGTCTATCTTCAAACGATCGGTTCACATTTCTAAGCATATTAACATTAATATTTGGAATACATTTCATATTTTAGTTTTCATATCGTCTGTTGTAGTAGGAGGTACTTTATAACCCCACAAAAAGAAGTCAATCTTGATCAGGTGGGGCGATGGAGTTGGCCTACTAAATGGTCCTCCGCCTATCCATCTTTCCGGAAAATGTTTGTTGTGATGGTTGTGTATTAATGCAGTGTGATGAATTTGAGCCTTATCATGCAAAAACACACTTGGTTGCGAATAATACGAGGTATATGTTCAAGTAATTGGGGTAAATGATTCTGAAGAAAGTCTAAATAGATTAAGCCATTAACACGCCCTTCAAAGCAATGTGGCCCGACTACATAATTCTCTATAATGCCACCCCAAATATTGAGTGACCATCTAGATTGTGGGTTCTTATAAGATGTGGGTTATCCGTAGCATAGTAATGAAAATAATGCCGATTTATACATCAATTCCTATGAAATGTGGCTTCATCTCCAAACAATACTAAATTACCAAAATCTTGTGTTCATTAATTTTCGCCTTCGCCCATTCACAAAATTGGATTCGCCGTTCAAAATCTTGGTCAATAAGTTCTTGATGCAATTGGATATAATACGGGTGCATTTTATTCTTCGATAAAATCCTTTGAACTGAAGTTCGACTTGTTAGACAATTTCTATCACTCTCATCTAGTACAAAAATCATACCAACCGTTTGTTCTGGAGAGAAATTCATATTGGTGATATAAATATAATTTTCAGAAATAAATAACTCAATTGTAATGCAGCAAATAGCTTCTAAAAAAAAATGTCAAATTATATGAATTGTCTGTTTACTTCAGAATCACTGCATTCTCGTATAATGACTTAATATCGAATTATAAGTTTAATGAAATGCAGTTTTTCCTAATAAAACTCGTAATATCAAGAAAATTGCAAATTTAGGTATAAGGAATGCTTAATAAACCTTAAAGAACAATAAAAAAATTTATAATGCTGATATAAAATATAGGGTGTTCCATTTAAAAAATTGAAAAATCGTGGAGTCGAGTATTGCCTCACCCTATTTACAAATAATATCAAATTAAGGAAGTATTTATTTCGGCTAAATTAGACCATACACAATTTTTCATAATATATAATAATATATATATATATATATATATATATATATATATATATATATATATATATATATATATATATATATATATATATATATATATATATATATATATATATATATATATATATATATATATATATATATATATATATATATATATATATATATATATATATATATATATATATATGTTGTTTTTCAGGTTTTCATGGGTGGTGAATGTTAAATTCTTTTTCCGGGTATACTCCCGCGTAGGTGATAGGCCCGAGAGGGACCGTGGTTGTCTGAACGACGTTTCGGCAGAATCTCATCTGCCATCTTCAGGTTCTATCAGATAACTGCTTACTGCGGCTTCTGGTAACTCGAACTGAAATGACGTTTTCTGGATATGGTAGTTCTTTATATACTCTACCTAACTGACAGATACCTAAATGCACAGTCACACCACCATCCAGCACAACTAAACTCAGTAGTAAAGACATTAGTCACACGCTCGCAGAGACTAGCAGATGCAGACAACCTCAAAGAAGAAATGTCAACTCTTCACAAAGCGCTGCGAAAGAATGGGTTCACACAACAAAGAATACAGAAGTTGTCAAAACCATCTCGGCCGAGAAATCAAGAGGACTCGAACAACCCATAGCAAAAGCCTATCTGCCATACATAAAAGGAACAACGGATAAAATAAGCAAACTTCTACGTAAACATAAAATAGAAACAACTTTTAAGACCGACAAGAAAATCAACACCATTCTTCGAAATCCAAATACCAAAATTGCTCTAGAAAGTCAAGGGGTATATGAAATACCTTGCCAAGATTGCAACAAATCATACATAGGACAGACCAACAGAAAATAAGTGCAAGACGCGAAGAACACATAAACGCTGTTAGAAAAGACGAGAGAACATCATCTTTAGCTCAACATGTCAAAACTACAGGACATAGGATTGATTTCGACAAAACAAAAACACTAGCCAATATCGAGCATTACAAGTCAAGAATCATCAGAGAGGCCATAGAAATAGAGAAAAGACCACACAATCTAAATACACGAGATGACACCCAAAGACTACCTACCACATGGAAGCCTGCTCTGGTATTGCATGCTGCTGTCCATGAGGAAGCAAGAAACATAACGCAACGAACACACGAAGAGGCACCAACCAGAGCTAATCTAATAGGACCAAGTACACGAAGTCGCGCTCGAAATCAGGAGATGGGTGCAACAGACCGTGACATAAGCACAGACACACGCATGCGCGCCCGAACAGGACCGATTACACGAAGCCGCGCTCGAAATCAGGAGATGGGTGCAGCAGACCATGACGCCCGGAGTGTGTCGAGAGCAACAGAGCGTAACATAGGTAGAGTATATAAAGAACTACCTATATATATATATATATATATATATATATATATATATATATATATATATATATATATATATATGTATTGTATGTATGTATGTATGTATGTATGTATGTATGTATGTATGTATGTATGTATGTATGTATGTATGTATGTATGTATGTATGTATGTATGTATGTATGTATGTATGTATGTATGTATGTATGTATGTATGTATGTATGTATGTATGTATGTATGTATGTATGTATGTATGTATGTATGTATGTATGTATGTATGTATGTATGTATGTATGTATGTATGTATGTATGTATGTATGTATGTATGTATGTATGTATGTATGTATGTATGTATGTATGTATGTATGTATGTATGTATGTATGTATGTATGTATGTATGTATGTATGTATGTATGTATGTATGTATGTATGTATGTATGTATGTATGTATGTATGTATGTATGTATGTATGTATGTATGTATGTATGTATGTATGTATGTATGTATGTATGTATGTATGTATGTATGTATGTATGTATTTATGTATGTATGTATGTATGTATGTATGTATGTATGTATGTATGTATGTATGTATGTATGTATGTATGTATGTATGTATGTATGTATGTATGTATGTATGTATGTATGTATGTATGTATGTATGTATGTATGTATGTATGTATGTATGTATGTATGTATGTATGTATGTATGTATGTATGTATGTATGTATGTATGTATGTATGTATGTATGTATGTATGTATGTATGTATGTATGTATGTATGTATGTATGTATGTATGTATGTATGTATGTATGTATGTATGTATGTATGTATGTTTTTTTTGTTTTTTTTTTTTTTTTTTTTTCGCGGGGGCGTAGGAGTAGCAAGCTACCCACAAGTGGCCCCCTGACTCCAGAGCACCACCCTGGGACCGCTCTCGCATTACTTCGGGGTGGTGTCCATATTCAGCCATTTCCCTACATCCCCCGTCCTCTTTCGAGATTAGGGGTTCAGGAGCTGGGCTTCCCGCTCTCTGTTGGCCTTTTCGGCCTGTTCCACCTTTCTTTTGCTCTCCATGATATCCTTAATGTAGGCCGAGACCACCGTCCAGGCCCTCTCGTCTTTAGCATTGCAGGAACAAGGCCTTCCACACTCAACTCCTCTCCAAGTGTCTCGTAGAGTTTGGACCTCTCACTTTCCGTTTTAGAGCACTCGAAGATTGCGTGCTCAGCGTCGTCCAAAACATGACCACACAGCAGACACGCAGCGCTCTCAGTCTTCTTAAATCTGTACAAATACTGGTTGAAGCATCCGTGGCCAGTAAGTGCCTGGGTGATGTGATAGTTCACTTCACCATGGGCTCGATCGTACCACTCTGTAATGTTGGGGATCAGACGGTGCGTCCACCGACCCGCCGTATCCGAATCCCATCTTGCCTGCCACCTTTCCATGAGGCCCTGTCGCGCCAACTTTCTGGCCTCCTTTTTACTTGCGTTTCTCTCGTTGCAAGCTTCGTAAACTTCTCGCCTCTCCCTGACCATGAGGTCGATCGGTGGCGTGCTGGCTAGCACCAGCACCGCTCCTTCTGAGACAGTCCTGAAGGCCGACGTAACTCTAATGACGCTACGTCTCTGCACTGCCGCTAATCTACGCCGTACCGTTTCTCGTTCTAATGCCCCCGCCCAAACCTCCGCTCCGTAAAGCATTTTTGAGTGGACAACGCTGTTTAGTAGTCTCCTCTTTCGTTCCTTAGGGCCGCCGATATTTGGCATGAGCCGTGCTAGCATAGCTGCCGTAGATGCGGCGTTATCTGCTGTCTTTAAGACGTGTTCCGTATATCTGAGGTGTCCGTCAACCCGCACACCTAAGTATTTTACGGATTTACTCCACGGTACAGTCTTGTCCTCTAAAGCTATCATAGGTGGTGTGAACGACCGCTTGTTCGTAATGAGTACCGCCTCCGTCTTGTGCACTGCCAACTCTAACCCATTGGCCGTGAGCCAAATGTTGGCTCGACGGATGGTTTCATTCGCCAGCAACTCTAATGTTCTTGTCGTCCTTGCGGTCACAACGACCGCCACATCATCTGCGAATCCTACGATTGTCGATCCTCTTGGCAGGTCTAGATTAAGTAGCCCGTCGTACATGATGTTCCACAGGAACGGACCGAGAACCGATCCCTGAGGAACCCCAGCTGTTACTTCATACTCTTTGTCTCCGTTCTCCGTGTTGTAGATAAGCGTTCTGTCTGAGAAGTAGTTATCGATTATCCTCAACAGATACTCGGGTGTACGCCGTTTTGACAGTGCCTCCATAATTCCTTCCCATCTGGCCGAATTAAAAGCATTTTTTTATGTCCAAAGTGACTAGCGCACAAAACCCCTGGTGTTCCATGGCCCAATCATCACTGTTTGCGCCGCGTCAACCACCTTTGTGATCGCATTCACTGTGGATCGTCCTTTTTGAAAACCAAACTGTCTCTGCGACAGTCCTCCATTTGCTTTGATATGCGCCTCGAGCCTCTGCAGAATCATCCGTTCCAGAAGCTTCCCCATGGTGTCCAAGAGGCAGATTGGTCGATACGACGACGGATCTTCCAGTGGCTTGTCCCCTTTTCTTAAGAGAACAAGGATCTGTCGCTTCCATCTCTCTGGGAAAATTCCCGTGTGGAGGCTGATGTTGAAAGCCTCCAGGAGGAGCTCTGGCCACACCTCCACTACTACTGCAATCACCTCATTGGGAATATAATCCGGGCCTGGGGCTTTTCCGGGTCGAAGCCGTTTTCCCGCTTCACGTAACTCCTCAACGGTAAAGGGTTCAATCTGTGCGTTGTCGTTGGAGGACGGACGCCCAGGCCTCCTCGCATGCCTTGGGAACAGGGTCGTTACAATATTTCCCACTCTCTCCGGGTTCTTTATCCCAGGAATCTGTTGTCTTCCTGCCATTTTTTTAGTGACTATCTTGTAAGGTAGTCCCCAAGGGTCCTCATCTACAGAACGGCATAGTTCAGTCCAGCAATTTCTTTTACTGGTCTTGATTGCCGTCTTTAATTTCTTCCGTGCCTCTTTGAATTCCTCGCTAAGGTTTGGCTCTTGCGGTGTATTTCTACCGCGCTGCATCTTTCGACGCGCGGTGAGGCATTTCTTTCGTAGTTCAGCAATCTCGGGCGTCCACCAATAGACTGGTCTTTTTTGTTGTGGGTGGTTCCTTCTGCTTCGGCATGGTCCTATTACATGCTGTCGTGATGGTCTTGACTACAAAATCTACCAATATCCCCAAATCTCCTATCTGCGCGATACGTTGCAGGTGTCCGCGTTGCTTAGTGGTGTCTAGAAACTTTCTAAGTTCAGACTTATCTAGTTTGCGCGGCACCCATCCGTCCTTCTTCTCTTTCATGTTACGCGCTGACAGCTGCTCCTTGTTGATCTTCAATTGTTGTTCCGCTTTTATCTCGTATTGGATATACTGGTGATCACTTAGTGTTATGTCCTCCAGCACCGCCCAACCCGACACCTTGGTCGCAAGATCACCTGTAGCAAACGTGACGTCCACCACTGATCCTGTAGAACCACGTCTAAAGGTGTAAGCTGTTCCTTCGTTGATGGTGACGAGGTCAAGTCTAGCCATCATCTCTGAGAGGGCCTCTCCTCTGTGGTCTAGTTGCCCAGAGCCCCATTCTGGCGATTTGCAGTTGAAATCACCCACCACCAATATCTTGCCGCTCGCCGTCCGAAGACTGTCTTCCAGATTGCCGAGTTGGTCCACAAAAACGTCATACGGGTCATTGGGGGAAAAATAGCAACTGAATATTCTCATTCCCTCTATATCCGCCCACACAAAGTTTGCCGCTGTCTCGCCGACCTCATTGACTATCAGGTCATTGTTAAGTACTAGGATGGCTGCCCTATCCGTTGTGTCTTGAAACCATGAGCCTGTTTCTGGCTTCCTGTATTGTTCACTAATAAGCAACAAGTCCACTTTCTTCTCCACAGCGGTTTGCATGAGTAAATCCTGCGCTTCGCGGCCCCTGCCGAGGTTTATCTGTAGGCATCTTAACATTTTCGGGCTTTTTCTATCTCCCTCCGAAAAGATTCACACCGCGCACTGCCAATGATATGCTTCGCTCCTCCAGGTTGTCTGTTCTCACTACATATCACACAGAAGGGCTCTTGCTCACAACCTCTAGCAAAATGACCCGTCGTACCACACAAGCGACACACTTTGGTTCGGTCTTCTCCCTTACAGTTACTTGCAATGTGTCCGAAACCCAAGCAGCGGAAGCATCGCACGACCTCTGTCCTCTCTCGGACTCGACACATGACCCAGCCAATCCTGAGGCGTCCTGCCTTGAGCACTATCTCCGCAGCTCTCGTTGGCATTGTCACCACTGCAACCTGTGTTTCCCGAACTCTTTTCTGAGCGCTCTTACTTTTACAGTTTCCAAGCCGAGTTCCCCAACGACTGCCTTAATTGCACCTACCACCTCGGCTTCCTCTGTAGCTCCATCCATATCCCTGATCACTAAGCTGACGGTCCGGTCCAATGTACGAACAGCCGCCCCCTCTCCTAGGGCCGCAGCTACGCTCGTCTTCAGTTCTTCCGCTTTACCACTCCCGTTGTATGTATGTATGTATGTATGTATGTATGTATGTATGTATGTATGTATGTATGTATGTATGTATGTATGTATGTATGTATGTATGTATGTATGTATGTATGTATGTATGTATGTATGTATGTATGTATGTATGTATGTATGTATGTATGTATGTATGTATGTATGTATGTATGTATGTATGTATGTATGTATGTATGTATGTATGTATGTATGTATGTATGTATGTATGTATGTATGTATGTATGTATGTATGTATGTATGTATGTATGTATGTATGTATGTATGTATGTATATATGTATGTATATATGTATGTATGTATGTATGTATGTATGTATGTATGTATGTATGTATGTATGTATGTATGTATGTATGTATGTATGTATGTATGTATGTATGTATGTATGTATGTATGTATGTATGTATGTATGTATGTATGTATGTATGTATGTATGTATGTATGTATGTATGTATGTATGTATGTATGTATGTATGTATGTATGTATGTATGTATGTATGTATGTATGTATGTATGTATGTATGTATGTATGTATGTATGTATGTATGTATGTATGTATGTATGTATGTATGTATGTATGTATGTATGTATGTATGTATGTATGTATGTATGTATGTATGTATGTATGTATGTATGTATGTATGTATGTATGTATGTAGTATTTTTTTTTTTTTTTTTTTTTTTCGCGGGGGCGTAGGAGTAGCAAGCTACCCACAAGTGGCCCCCTGACTCCAGAGCACCACCCTGGGACCGCTCTCGCATTACTTCGGGGTGGTGTCCATATTCAGCCATTTCCCTACATCCCCCGTCCTCTTTCGAGATTAGGGGTTCAGGAGCTGGGCTTCCCGCTCTCTGTTGGCCTTTTCGGCCTGTTCCACCTTTCTTTTGCTCTCCATGATATCCTTAATGTAGGCCGAGACCACCGTCCAGGCCCTCTCGTCTTTTAGCATTGCAGGAACAAGGCCTTCCACACTCAACTCCTCTCCAAGTGTCTCGTAGAGTTTGGACCTCTCACTTTCCGTTTTAGAGCACTCGAAGATTGCGTGCTCAGCGTCGTCCAAAACATGACCACACAGCAGACACGCAGCGCTCTCAGTCTTCTTAAATCTGTACAAATACTGGTTGAAGCATCCGTGGCCAGTAAGTGCCTGGGTGATGTGATAGTTCACTTCACCATGGGCTCGATCGTACCACTCTGTAATGTTGGGGATCAGACGGTGCGTCCACCGACCCGCCGTATCCGAATCCCATCTTGCCTGCCACCTTTCCATGAGGCCCTGTCGCGCCAACTTTCTGGCCTCCTTTTTACTTGCGTTTCTCTCGTTGCAAGCTTCGTAAACTTCTCGCCTCTCCCTGACCATGAGGTCGATCGGTGGCGTGCTGGCTAGCACCAGCACCGCTCCTTCTGAGACAGTCCTGAAGGCCGACGTAACTCTAATGACGCTACGTCTCTGCACTGCCGCTAATCTACGCCGTACCGTTTCTCGTTCTAATGCCCCCGCCCAAACCTCCGCTCCGTAAAGCATTTTTGAGTGGACAACGCTGTTTAGTAGTCTCCTCTTTCGTTCCTTAGGGCCGCCGATATTTGGCATGAGCCGTGCTAGCATAGCTGCCGTAGATGCGGCGTTATCTGCTGTCTTTAAGACGTGTTCCGTATATCTGAGGTGTCCGTCAACCCGCACACCTAAGTATTTTACGGATTTACTCCACGGTACAGTCTTGTCCTCTAAAGCTATCATAGGTGGTGTGAACGACCGCTTGTTCGTAATGAGTACCGCCTCCGTCTTGTGCACTGCCAACTCTAACCCATTGGCCGTGAGCCAAATGTTGGCTCGACGGATGGTTTCATTCGCCAGCAACTCTAATGTTCTTGTCGTCCTTGCGGTCACAACGACCGCCACATCATCTGCGAATCCTACGATTGTCGATCCTCTTGGCAGGTCTAGATTAAGTAGCCCGTCGTACATGATGTTCCACAGGAACGGACCGAGAACCGATCCCTGAGGAACCCCAGCTGTTACTTCATACTCTTTGTCTCCGTTCTCCGTGTTGTAGATAAGCGTTCTGTCTGAGAAGTAGTTATCGATTATCCTCAACAGATACTCGGGTGTACGCCGTTTTGACAGTGCCTCCATAATTCCTTCCCATCTGGCCGAATTAAAAGCATTTTTTATGTCCAAAGTGACTAGCGCACAAAATCCCCTGGTGTTCCATGGCCCAATCATCACTGTTTGCGCCGCGTCAACCACCTTTGTGATCGCATTCACTGTGGATCGTCCTTTTTGAAAACCAAACTGTCTCTGCGACAGTCCTCCATTTGCTTTGATATGCGCCTCGAGCCTCTGCAGAATCATCCGTTCCAGAAGCTTCCCCATGGTGTCCAAGAGGCAGATTGGTCGATACGACGACGGATCTTCCAGTGGCTTGTCCCCTTTTCTTAAGAGAACAAGGATCTGTCGCTTCCATCTCTCTGGGAAAATTCCCGTGTGGAGGCTGATGTTGAAAGCCTCCAGGAGGAGCTCTGGCCACACCTCCACTACTACTGCAATCACCTCATTGGGAATATAATCCGGGCCTGGGGCTTTTCCGGGTCGAAGCCGTTTTCCCGCTTCACGTAACTCCTCAACGGTAAAGGGTTCAATCTGTGCGTTGTCGTTGGAGGACGGACGCCCAGGCCTCCTCGCATGCCTTGGGAACAGGGTCGTTACAATATTTCCCACTCTCTCCGGGTTCCTTATCCCAGGAATCTGTTGTCTTCCTGCCATTTTTTTTAGTGACTATCTTGTAAGGTAGTCCCCAAGGGTCCTCATCTACAGAACGGCATAGTTCAGTCCAGCAATTTCTTTTACTGGTCTTGATTGCCGTCTTTAATTTCTTCCGTGCCTCTTTGAATTCCTCGCTAAGGTTTGGCTCTTGCGGTGTATTTCTACCGCGCTGCATCTTTCGACGCGCGGTGAGGCATTTCTTTCGTAGTTCAGCAATCTCGGGCGTCCACCAATAGACTGGTCTTTTTTGTTGTGGGTGGTTCCTTCGCTTCGGCATGGTCCTATTACATGCTGTCGTGATGGTCTTGACTACAAAATCTACCAATATCCCCAAATCTCCTATCTGCGCGATACGTTGCAGGTGTCCGCGTTGCTTAGTGGTGTCTAGAAACTTTCTAAGTTCAGACTTATCTAGTTTGCGCGGCACCCATCCGTCCTTCTTCTCTTTCATGTTACGCGCTGACAGCTGCTCCTTGTTGATCTTCAATTGTTGTTCCGCTTTTATCTCGTATTGGATATACTGGTGATCACTTAGTGTTATGTCCTCCAGCACCGCCCAACCCGACACCTTGGTCGCAAGATCACCTGTAGCAAACGTGACGTCCACCACTGATCCTGTAGAACCACGTCTAAAGGTGTAAGCTGTTCCTTCGTTGATGGTGACGAGGTCAAGTCTAGCCATCATCTCTGAGAGTATGTATGTATGTATGTATGTATGTATGTATGTATGTATGTATGTATGTATGTATACACACATATTTTCTGCATTTATAAGATAGAAAATGTATCATGGGAACATTTGGAAAAATAAAAAAAAGAGGTAGTCAAGAAAAGAAATAAATAAAAAAGAGAATTGAATATTGAAAAGATGAAAATTTTGCTGTAAAGGAAAAATAAAGATTAATTAAATTAAAAGAAGAATTATTATGATAATAAAGGTATGGAAGAACATAAATGGTATTTCCACATAAACAATAAGGGGGAGAGGAAGTTTAAGAAATTTCAACATAAATTAAAGATATCAGTACTGATCAAAAGTTTCATGTTCATAAATTACAAATAAAAGGAAATTATGTAATTATTACTATGAAAGCAAATAGTAACGTAGTAAGTTATTGAAATAATAAAGTCAAAGTCAAAATCAAGAAACTGGTTAAACTCTTGAGGTGGATAGTTTTTATAATTTTTGGATTGTAATAAATTTGATATTTGTTAATTAATAAAGGTCGTATTCAATTAAATAATCTTGTATTATTTTTTAAAAAGTTCTAAATAATATTGAACCGCCTAACTAAGATTAAGAGCAGCTAAAATATAAAATTAATATTTATAACAGATCATTAATAGTAATGTCAAATTTTAAATAAATAAAATATATTATAGATTGCATATAGAAAATTTTATTTAAGATTTCAATTTGTGCATCTTATAATATATTAGCGTCCAACGTGATAGGCTTGACATATTGATAACGTGTTTATTGGGGATTTAAAAAGTTTGAACCTTGGCATTTTGACTTGTATTGTTTAGTAATTAGTGATTTATGAAATTAAGATCTCCAAAAATGAGTAATTTAGCACAGACGATAGATTCAGGTCAGGAACAGAGCACATCATCAAATCAAAATGAGGAAACTGACAATACTGTGGTTGGTTACACATGGAGCAGGAGATATAATATCTCAGAATGATATATTAAATAGATTAATAATGACTATGGTAAGAAATTTAGCTAAAAATGGGAAAGAGATGAATGAGATATTAAGTACAGATATGGGAAATTTAAGTAAAGATATGATAACTATGAAAGATAAAGTAGGAAAATTAAGTAATGATATGAATGAGACAATGGAAAATTTAGTAACAAAAGTAAATAAGAAAATAGATGATAATACAAAACAAATGAATAATAATTCAGATAAATTTGGTTGTGAAATAACCAGAATTAATGAGAAATAGATAATTTTGATCTACAATTAACTGAAGAGATTATAAAACAGGTAAATAGAATTAGTGAGAGTATGGAAATAAATTTACAAAAAGAAATAGTAGACAAAATAATTGAAAATTTTATAAATATAAATGAGGAGACAGAAAAGCGAAATAAAGAGTGTGATGAAAGAATACAAATTCAAGATAATAAAATTCAAACAAATGTAAAAGAAATACAGTAAATTAAAACATCAGCGAATAATCGAATATCATATGTTCAGTGTCAGATGATGCAAAACAATGATTTATACTTTACAGGTGATGCTAGGTTACATCCTAAAATATTTATTGCTAGATTAAAAAAATATATAATAAATTTAACAATGAATGTAGATTTGAAGGTAGGTATTCAATCGAGAATGAAAGGGGAAGCACAATTTTGGTATCAAATAATAGAGGAGAAATATAATACAATTGAAAGTTTGAAAAACTTGTTTACCATCTATATTGGGGATATTATAATCAAAATAAAATAAGACTTAATTTAATTAATGGTAAATTCAGAAATAACACTGGGCTCTCAAGGGATGAATATATTATGAGGAAATTTTATAGTGCTAGATATTTAGAAGCAGTTTTAACTAAAGGGGAGCAATTGATGAGGATATAGATGGGTGGAAAGGTTTACATTTTAGATCAGGTGGTAGTTTAGAGAAATGAGATTATAATAGAAATCAATATAGAAATTATAATTTTCGTCAATTTGATAATAAAAATGATAGGGAATTAAATAACAATTATGGGATAAATAAGTCTTATAATAACAATAGGGGATATGAAAGTCAAGGGATAAATAATAATTATAGAGATAATCAGTATATGGGAAAGAAAATGATCAGCAATATAATAAAAGAGACAGTAGATAATTAGTAAATAAAAATTACGATAATAATAGACAATCATATTCTCAAGTGTCAAATATCAATGTTGAGAAAAATAAACATAATTTTGGATCATAATGAACAAATTCATACAATAGCTCAAATATATTCATGCCCACAAGGGCAGGTATTTCAACTGCTGGTAGGTTGGAGGATTTTAAAGTAAACTCAATGATGCATCAACATATGCGAGAATTTATAGATGTAGGTATATATGAAGAGTGTGAACAGAAATTATTAAGTACGTTAGCAGTTGTTAAAATTAATATTCATAATTTAAATTTTAATGCACTTATAGATACAGGTGCAGAAATAAGTCTAATTAAAGAAAGTATTATACAACAAAATCAAGACATATTTAGAGATAAAAGTTCCAAAGTTAATTTAATAAATGTAAATGGAAAAAAATTAGCAGAATGTAATAAAATAATACATATAGGATTTAAATTAGGAAATGTAAATTTAAAAGGTGAATTTGTAATTATGAAAGGTATAAATTATGATATTATTATGGGAGAAGATTTGTTAACATTTGTGTAGAAATTGACATAGATAAGCGGGAAATTAATGTACGAGGCAATAAAATATCGTTTATTAATCTGTTAGAACAAACAGGTTCTGAAACATTTGTGAATGAAGAAATAATTTTAAATGATCACAAGATTCATAATATTGGTGTAGATAATTCGGATAATTTTTCAAAAATATGTTGTCCAAATAAATATATAAAAATTGTCAATGATTTGATGAAGAAATATATTTCATTGATAAATTTTGAATCACGTTTTGCTCAGGGGTATGTACATCATCTTTCGGTAGATGAGTCTAAATCTTTTAAATGTAATGTATATCCAATTCCATATAAATATCGAGAAAATAAAAGATGCAATAGAAAATATGTTAAGTACAGGTATAATAAGACGTTCTAAAACAAATTATATTAATCCCATTATTATAGTTAAAAAGAAAGATGATTCCATAAGGTTGTGTTTAGATGCTTGGAAATTAAATGAAATAACAGTAAAACAATTTGATGCACCACAGGTTATAAATACAATGTTAAGCAGAATAGGTAAAAATATGGTTTTTAGTAAGCTAAATCTAAAGAATTTATTTTGGTTAATAACACTTGATATATATATATATATATATATATATATATATATATATATATATATATATATATATATATATATATATATATCAGTTTAAGGTAGTTTCGTTTGAACTTCAGTCAAGTTCGTCAGCTCTTGTTTCCGCGATACAAAAAAATTTTGGATAAATATGGTACATTTAGTGTACATTATATTGATGATATTTTAGTTTTCTCTGAAAATGCAGCAGTACATGAAAATTATTTAGATGTCATATTAAATGTACTTAATCAAGCAGGTCTTAATTTAGGCATACAGAAATGTCAATTTTATCAGGATAATGTTAAATATTTGGTAAATTATTGGCTCCGTGGTCTAGAGGTAACGTACTTGCCTCGAAACCTCGGGGTCCCGGGTTCGATTCCCGGTCGAGGAACTGGAATTTTTCTGTGAAAGAGATTAACCATAGTATACTCGGATATTGGGTGTGTGTCCATTGTCTCTAAATGTGTAGCCCTCTCCCACACAAAGTCATTTCAGACCTTCAGGGATAAAGGGGGTTGTAATTTCATGTGGTGTTAAAAAAAAAAATAAAATTTGGGGTATAAAATCAGACGAAATGGTATTAGTTCTGATGAACAAAGAATAGATGTAATAAAACAGTATGATCGTCCTAAAAATTTAAGAATGTTGAGAGAATTTCTAGGAGTATTAAATTATTATAAAACGTTTAAACCGAAATTGACAGAGTTAGAGGTACCATTGATAGAGTTCCTTAGAAAAGATACGAAATGGTTATGGGGTAATCGTTGAGAACAAGAGTTTATAAAATTAAAAAATAGTTTTTGTGAAAATTTGTTATTGTATAGTCCAGATTTTACATTACCTTTTATATTAAGAACAGATGAATCAGATCATTCTATAGCGGCAAAATTAATTCAGTTACAAAATAACATAGAAGTGCCAATATGTTTTATATCAAGTATATTAAAACCGTATGAAGTGAAATATTCGGTTAGTGAAAAAGAGATGAGTGTCATTGTTTTTGCAATATCTAAATTAAAATATTATCTAACTGCGAATAAATTTATTTTAGAAACGGATCATGCTGCACTTACATTTTTAATGACAAATCGTTTTGCAAATAATAGAATTTATCGTTGGTCACTTTTGATTCAAGAATTTACTTTTGGAATTAAACATCGTCCGGGAAAGGATAATATTACGGCAGAGGCCCTTACTAGGTGTAAACAACTTATGATTAAAGTACATGATAAATTTGTAATAGCATTAAATCAACTAAAAGATGAAAATGGTATTTATTCTGAAATAAAAATTTAAGATAGTCAAAGAAAATTAATGGAATTTGATCTACTGTTCATAGAAAAAAAATATAAGGAATATAAAGTTAAAGAGGATTTTATGATCAATGAAATAAATGATATTGAATTATAATATGTTATTGATGAAGAACTTGCGTGTTTAATAATTAGTAATTTGCAGGAACAATTTGGTCATCTGGGGATTAGAAAACATGGTAAACTTTTAGGGAAAATTATTATTCAAAAAGGGATTTACGATTGACAAAAGATATTATAAAATGTGTATGTATGTGTATCTGTTGTATGGGAAAGAATAAGAATTATATACATAGAAATAAAATTTGCAGCATAAAAACATTACCTTTAGAATTTGTAGCTATAGATTATTTGATAATTCAAACGAATGACGCTAATAAGAATGTTATGATTTTTATTGATTATTTTACAAAATTTATAAAATTATATGCAACAAAACGAATACAAATAATACGGTGCGATTGATAAACAGGTATTGTCAAGATGTTGGTAAACCTAATAAGATTTTAGCGGATAATGCAACCCATTTTCAAAATGAGAAATTTCAGAATAAATTAAAAGTAATGGTGATTGATGTTGTTTATACAACAATTAGGCATCCAAAAGTGAATCCATCCGAACGGTATATTCAAGAAGTGCTAAGGTTTTTAAGAATTTTAACAAATGGGCATCATGACAGTTGGGATTATCATTTAAAAAATGTAGAGATTTATCTTAATGATATAAAAAATACTATGATGGGAATATCACCGATAATACTAATGTTAGGGAAACAACCAGAGCGTCGTTGGTTCAGAGATGATTTGGATGATTTAGAGCATTTATATGCAAGAGCAAAAAAAATAATTAAAAAAAATGCTGATAAATGTGTTAAAAGACCAAATTCAAGGGTTAAAAGAAAGCTGATATTTAGAACGGGTGATAAAGTTACAGTTAAGGTAAATTGGGGAAAAGAAAAAAAAATTTTTTTTAAAATTTTTTTTTCCGGTGGGGGGCCCTTTCTTTGTAAAAAAAGTATTGAATGAAAGGTTTTAAATCTTGACTTAATAAGGGCAAGTTTCTATTATTAAAAAAATAATTTAAATTTTGAAAGGGGTGCCTGATATGTTAGGTTAACATATGCCAAGTTAAATTATGACAGTATGAAGTTAGGTTAGATAATAAGGGAACAATTTTAAACATGTAGTTTTATTAGTCGGTTTGGATAAAATTAGTAAAGAAAACCTCAAATTCTCATTTAGTCGACGTTTCGACAAAATTTATTGTCTTCCTCAGGACTAATGAGGTCTTTGGTTTTCAGTCAACATAATCATAATCGTCAAATAAATAAAAAACGGCTATAATCTAACATTTGCAAATACAGTTAAACACCAAATAAAAACAACATACGAATTACCGATTCACACTAAGACCTATAGGTTTCCTTTTTGTCACAAAGAAGAATTAAATAGACAAATAAATAAACTTA
Source organism: Rhamnusium bicolor (assembly GCA_029963845.1). NCBI lineage: Eukaryota > Metazoa > Arthropoda > Insecta > Coleoptera > Cerambycidae > Rhamnusium > Rhamnusium bicolor. Next base: position 243,251 of record JANEYF010004998.1, on the reverse strand, counting down.
AAATGCTTAATGACGGAGTAATTAGACATAGCCAACCCCCTGTTCAAGTCCAATATGGATTGTATCAAAAAAAAAACGGACGCCTCCGGTAAGAAAAAATGGCGAATAGTTGTCGACTATAGAAAGATAAACGACATGACTATTGACAATCGCTACCCGATACCTAACATCCTAGATAAACTCGGGAAGTGTAATTACTTCACCACATTAGACTTAGCGGGTGGTTTCCACCAAATAGAAATGTGCCCTCAGTCCGTACAAAAAGCCGCATTCATCGTAGAGCACGGGCACTACGAATACCTTCGTATGCCTTTTGGGCTAAAAAACGCCCGAGCGACCTTCCAAATGGTCCTGGATCATGTGTTAAAAGATTTACGATACTGCATATGCCAAGTCCAGATGGACGATATTATTATCTTTTTCACCAGCCTTCAAGAACACATCTCAAATCTAAAACAGGTTTTTCAAAAATTGAGACGCAAAATTAAAAATCCAACTAGATAAGTTAGTACACGTAATTACGCCGGAAGAAATTAAGCCTAACCCGATTAAAATTAAAGCCGTTTCAAAATTTCCATTATCAAACAGCAAAGAAAATAAAATCTTTTTTAGGACTATTAGGATTTTGCTGCAATTTTATAAAAGACTGCAAATTGCAAAGCCGCTAACGAAATGTTTAAAGAAAGGTACTAAAATATTTTTTTAACTAGTGACGCTTCAAACTACGCCATAGGAGGCATTTTATCCCAGGGCCCGATAGGAAAAGATAGACCAATTGCTTACGCAAGCCGCACTCTTAATGACACTGAACAAAATTATAGCACAATAGAGAAGGAACTATTAAGTATTGTATATTTTATGAAATACTTCTGTCCGTATTTATTCGGATGTAAGTTCAGCATCATCATGGAATATCATTACGAGACAATGTATAAAAAATGCAGCGAAAATAAAGTTGCAGACACCCTATCGCGTACAGAAATACACCCGATCAAAACACAATCAATGATAGGTAACGCCGACATTGACGAAAACAGAATAACTGTCGATTTTCCCGATATAGCTTGGGAGATTTGATCCAGAGACAACAAACAAAAAATAAACATAATTTCGGACATCACAATAAAACAGAAAAACCCTTCAAATGAAACAGTACGTTCCTCTCAATCAAACCCCACATTAAATATACCCATAACCGAACAACCATATAGAATCAACAAAAATAAAAAACTAAAAAACAAAGAAAACAAGAAAGATCGATTAAAAGTGGCATTGCCCATTCAAAATTTCGAAGAACACCTAGTAGAAACATTTACAAATTATATCAAACCAAATAAAAGTTATGGCATACTAACACAATCAAATTTTGTACATAATGTCATAATCAATTTACAAAAAATACTTTAACGACAAAGCATACAAACTTAATCAAACAAGCAAAGTAGTAAGAGAAATAGTCGATAAGGACGAATAATTAGAAACTATCAAAAATCACCATGAGACAAAAACCACACACTAAGGCATAACCGAAACAAATACAGCGCTAACAAGAACTTATTATTGGCCTCAAATGACCAACCACATAACAAATTATATAAATAATTGTATAACTTGTCAATCAGTTAAGTATGAAAGACGACCCCTTTAATTTGAATTAAAACCGACCCTAATAGGCGAACACCCGTTCAAACATATTTATATCGACACATTCAATAAGTGGACAAAAGATCCTAATAGTAATTGACTCTTTCTCGAAGTTTGCACAAGCACACCCTATTCACCTTGTAACCACGGATATCTTAGATCAATTAATGATATTCTTTTCACATAACGGTATTTTCAAACAACTAACCTGTGACCCAGGTACCGAATTCAAAAATAACCTATTTTCAGAAGTTTGCAAAAAACATAACATAATATTACATCATGTCTAAAGCAATTTTTCAGATGTGGAAAATACTCACTCTGCAAATTATGCCAGTTCATATACAAATTAAAATGATACCTTTAACTAACCTCATACTGCCCTTCTTAATCAGTAAAGCCAAGGTAACGAATCACAAACACTATTTTATAATCTATGTCCCTCAATAAACGAAACTCATAATCATTTAAACTATTTAAGAGACAATGCCTAAAGGAAGTTAAACCAAATAACACCCTCTTCCAACTTACGCACAAAACGAGGACTACTTAATATTGTAGGAAAATGCTACAAATGGGCCTTTGGTTTATTAGACTCAGATGATGCAGAAAGATATGACAATGCAATTAACACCTTATATAAAAATCAAAAAAAGTTACACCATGATCTCAAAAACTATTTTACAAAAACAAAATGTTTTTTGAATGAGAACAAAGAGACACTAAACAAGGTAATAAGTAATCAGGTTGTAATCAACAAAAAGATGAAAACATTGGAAAGCAATTTGAACAAATATACACTGTTCCTAAATATCAAAATTACCTAGACGAAATGATAATCGATTGCCAGAATATAATGGAAATATTAGGTACACTCGAAAATTCCATATTATTCGCTAGACTAGGGATAATACATTACAATACCTATTGTCCCTAAATGAAATAAAACAAATGAAAAAATGTTATACAGGAAATGTTCAAAAATGGATTATCTACATTTAAGTTCGAACAATGTTATTTAGAAATTATAAAAGTAGAAATTCATTACGTATTAGACAAATTATATTTCATCTTCGACATACCTATAACAGACGAAAATCTATATGGTTATTATCACTTATTCCCTGGCGTCGACGAACCTACAGGTTATGAACAGAGGAAAAGAGCCAACGTTTATCAACCGGTCCGCCAGGAGGTGATAGATATTACGCTGGTCTCTCAAGTTTGATGGAAAAAATTTCTGACTGGAGGGTAACTCAGGATATCTCGATGTCCGATCACAGGATGAATAGATTCGAGATTGGGTCCGATAGGACAGAGGACACCCTCCGAAGAAATCCAAGGAAAACTGACTGGGAGAGGTATCTCCTTACTCTGGCAAGTCTTCAAGACGAACCGGAGGGGAGGATTATCTCCCCTGAGGAATTGGACATAAAGGTAGCCAGCCTAGAAAGTCATATAGTCTCAGCATATGAGGAAGCCTGCCCACTCAAGGCGGTGGGAGCACGTAGGGCCCGATGGTGGAGTAGGACGCTTGATGGACCTGCACCGGACGGCCAGACGTGCTAACAATCGAGCAGTCAAGAGAGTGACGGATTCCTCATGGGACGACTTCAAGCAGGCTAGGAGAAATTTTAAAAAGGAATTAAGGCGAGCAAGAGAGAAAGCTGGCGGCGGTATTGTGGGGAAATGAACTCCCTACCGGAAACCGCCAGACTGATGAAAATACTCAGCTGCGAGACAAGGGAGACAATAAGATCACTACGAAGGCAAGATGGGACTTGGACTACTACTGGGGAGGAGTCATTAAGACACCTCTTAGAGGTTCACTTCCCGGGCGAATGACCTGCCGTTGCAGTACCCTCGGAGGGGCCGATGCCACCAATTGACTGGCGGCTTGCCGAAGAGATTGTAAAGGAGCGGGGCCAGACGGGATCTTCCCAGCTCTGCTTCAGAAGGGCCTAAATATTCTTCTACCGCATTTAAGAGGAATATTTGTGGCCAGTCCAGCATTGGGGTATGTTCCCCTGACCTTGAGGTCAGCTAAAGTGGTCTTCATCCTCAAAGTGGGAAAAAAGGACTACACAGCTGCCAAATCGTTTAGGGCGATCAGTCTCACGTCCTTCCTGCTAAAAGCACTGGAAAGGATAGTGGACAGATATCTGATGGAAGGGGACCTAGCCAGGTACCCATTCCACAAGAATCAGCACGCATATATTGGCGAGGGACGTCCACGGAGACAGCCCTCACGCCGTCGTGCATAAGGTAGAAAGGGCCCTCCTGCATAAGGAGGTCACCCTAGCAGTATTTTTTGATATAGAGGGAGCCTTTGATAAAGCAAGGACCACTACTATCTGCGATGCCCTTCGGACTAGAGATACTGCTCCAGTACTAGTCAGATGGGTGAAATCTGCGCTGGAAGAGAGACGAGTTAGTGCTGCTTTGGGAGACTGCCAATTGGACGTCGGGGTGAGGGGTGGCTGTCCACAAGGCAGCTGCCTATCACCCCATCTATGGTGTCTAATAATGGACGATTTCTTGGAGCGCCTAACTTAGGAAGGATTTTATGCGCAGGCATATGCGAACGACGGGCTGGTCCTAGTGACCGGCCGCTTCTTAAATGTCGTTTGCAACAGAACGCAGGTAGCTTGTAGAATAATAGAAAGATGGTGCGGCGAAACAGGTCTCTCAGTCAATCCATCTAAGACTGAGATGATCCTATTCACCAAGAGAAGAAAAATAGAGGATTTTAGGGCACCAACCATGTACGGTAAACCTCTCGCGCTTGTACAGGAGGTTAGGTACCTGGGAGTGACCCTAGATAGCAAACTGTCATGGGGGCCGCATATCGACACCGTCATCAAAAAGTCGACTGCAACCTTCTGGCAATTGCGCCGAGCGGTAGGTAGGAACTGGGGCCTCAACCCATGGATCCTACACTGGCTGTACACGGCGGTCATCAGTCATCGGTCTGGTGGCTGATCATGGACAGAGCGATTACGTCCCGAAAGCTGTCAAAATTCCAAAGACTAGCCTGCCTAGGGATCACTGGCGCAATGAGAACGGCACCGACAGCTGCTCTGGAGGTTCTGCTAGGCCTGACAAAGCTTCCCTCATGGATAAAGAGGGAGGCTATGGCGGCCTACCTGAGAATGCGGGATACTGGAAGCTGGCAGTGTTCAGGTAGAGCTGAAGGTCACGCAGCAATTGCTGGACTGACGGAGAGGGAAATCCCTCTCTCTGTTCTGAAGGTGAGAGAAGCGAAAGATCAGCTAAGGTTGGAAAGGAATTACACTCTCACTCTTCCCAGTAGGGAGGAGTGGAGTGAAGGAAGAATTGACTTCCGCCCGGACTCTCTGGTGTGTTACACAGACAGATCTCGGGTGGTCATTAGACCGTCTTCCGGGGCGGGAATATATCTGGAAGTCAAAGAAGTACAGGAGAGTTTTGCTCTAGGCTCGTACACCACGGTCTTCCAGGCAGAGGTTTACGCCATCCTAGCGGTGGCAGGTAGGGCTGAGGTTAGGAATGGGGCAAAACAGATAATATACATCTGCTCCGACAGCCAGGCTGCTCTAAAGGCGGTGTGCTCCCCCTGGACGAGATCAGCTCTCGTTCAGGAGTGTGGGGATGCCCTAGAAGAGCTGGCTAGGCATAAACAAGTGAGACTGGTATGGATCCCGGGACATATGGGAGTTCCAGGCAACGAGAAGGCCGATGAATTGGTAAGACTCGGAGTCTAGAAACCCTGTCACGGGCCTGAGCCTATGTTAGGTATTTCAAGAAGGCAGGTCACAACGGCCCTCAATGGGTGGGCCCACGAGACACTGAGGACGCACTGGAGGACCAACCGGGCCTGCAGGCAAACCCGAGACTTTGTAACGGGGCCGAACAAATCGAGATCGGCCTGGTTGCTGGGACGGAGTCGGAAAACTCTGAATCTCTTTATCGGTATTCTGACAGGCCACTGCAGACTTACGAGAGATCCATCATTGATAGGTATTGAGGAAGACCCTACATGTCCAAGATGCAGGAGTGATGAAGAGACATCTTACCACTTTCTGGGACAATGTGAAGCGTTTGGGCGCCTGAGACACAGTATCTTCGGTTCTGAGGCGCTTCTAAGGGAGGAGATGAGCTCCCTCGCAATAAGTGACATCCCGACTTTCATCAGAAGATCGGAAAGATTCGATGAGGGAGCAAGAGAAGCACATGGCTGAGGGGACAGCTGGGGGTTGGTAAAAAGGGCCAGTCTGTGGCCTACTTGCCAGGCGTCAGCCTCCCTCACCATTACCATTACCATCACTTATTCCCGAACCCCGTTAACAATAAAATCATTGTACCCCAAAACCATACATCCTAATGAACTCGACAAACCATTACTACTCAAGAGATCCATGTCCAATGGTTGAGGACCTGTGCGTATACTTAGTACAACAACCACCTTTCTAAGATGATTGTATCCCACATGTACTTAGAGGAAAACAATTTAATAACTGTCCCACTATCTAGGTGCATAAAATCACATCCACCATAGTCGAACCAGTGGACGACGTCCACATTATAATATTACCTGCAAACAAAACAAAGGCACAGAAATTATGCCCCGAAAGTGAATATGCAGAAATAAACGAACCACAGCTAATCTACCTACTACAAAGCTGTTAGGTTCATATAAATAATTACAAATTCGAAAACAGTGCAATTTCCATCCAAGATAAACCCATAGAACTATTACCTATTAGAACCCAAAAAATGTTATCACACAACGAGTACTACAGGAAGTACATACCGATAAATTAGACGATATTTATTGTGTTGCCGAAACCACCCACCTTCAGGACTATATTCGTTTGGTTCTACCACGCGACGAGATACTGTAGATTTCCGTTAGAACTGTTTCATAAATATTTAAATATACCATTTGCAAGTATAGCTTGGTTACACAGTGCCGCGTAGTTGAGCATATGTGTGATTGGGGTGAAAATGTATTACTAGATTATAACTATCAAATTCCCATTGGTTAGAAATCACAATTTTAGATATTATGACCAATCAGAATTTAAAATCATCAACCTGGTTATTGGCAACTCTACTAAACTGAAATTTCCATTTTTTTAAATATTTTTCCCTTTAAAATTATTAATTTGAGATATTACTTTGTCATAATAAAATATCGAGTAAAATATATAACGAATCGTCAGTTCTAAACTCTGCCAGCTAGCGCGGATAATGCGTTCATGCTAACATGTTTTGTACTTTTTCTTATTCGACATTTCTCTATAGGGTTCATGCTTTATGCGATATGCTCTCAGCTGAGCAGTTTTTGGAAGTTGGCCCACATTAACCTGTTGATCAATTAATCGGTTTTTTGTTTATAAGTTTATTAATTCTAAATGTGTGTCATATCTAGTTAATGAGAAAAGTACCTTGTTTACAAAATTTTAACAAAACTGTTAAGAAATGCTTTTTAAGTTTATTTGTGGTTTAATAATTCGACAATTTGATATATAAGTTAATGAAACGTATTTACCGGTCTTAAAAGTTGGTTATTTAAATAGAACTTTTTAGCAATACTGTTTACGAAATGAGTAAACAACTGATGTTGATTCAAATGCTGAATATAATACAGGACTGGACCAGCCAATTACCTGTCAAATATAATTCAGACCATTATTTTTTTTTAATGTAAGCTAAATTGTAAGTACTAAATTATTATTCTGCATGACAATTTATAGCCATTGTAAATATATACTTGAAATTTTGTCTGAGCTCTAATTATTTTTAATTAAATATATATTACAAAAAAAAAATCTGGAAATGCTTATCATTGCTGTCATTAAAATATTTCATCTATGGATTTCATGTTCGAATATAAGTTACTAAATTGATATTTTCAATTATTTTGTAGTATAACTGTGAGCATTATTATTACTATTATGCTTAAGGTCAGCTTTGACCAAGTATACCGTCTCTTTGGTACAAGAATGTACTAATCAGGTTCTACTATAAATAAAATAGAAATAAGCCTCATAATCCTGACGAAAACATAATTATTTTATTACTGATACTACAAGTTTCGTAACTAATGTAAACAAAGGTAAATGAAAACACAAAACTTAAATTTCCTATTTCCTCCCTATGTAATGGAAACTATACACATTTTATTAGTTATAATGAGAAGTTGGCAGCTTCCAGTTAAAACCCTCAATTTCGAGAGTGTAGCTTGTAAATGTATCTTATCTGCAGACAACCATCCTGCCAGTTCAGGCGCATCTATTCAAAGCATAACAAACCCATTTAGTGCAGTGCAGTTAATTAATGTGAGGTAGACCATAGGCAACCTTATGTGTTTCACATTTACACTACCCTATCAAATTCTGCATCATTCAACTTAACTAAAGCGAAATTGCTATTGCCTTTTTGCTACGACCCTAAATGAAATTGTTCAATAGGGTGGTACGCATAGATCAAAGCTGCAGAGCGTACGCCACAGGTGACTATACGTTTTAATTAAAATTTGAAAAAGTCGATAAAACATAATTTTTCCATTGAGGAAGCTGACAGAAAATACGCAGTTGCTACAATCATGTTTTATTGTGTGATATGACAGTTCTATTTTTTTTGCCTAACAGTAATAACTAATAGCACTACTGTTTTTACCGCATACCAATGGATCGTGTATGCCTGGATTAAGCTTTTAGCGTATACTCTATTCACAACTGGCGCTAAAGAACCGTTTATAAGTTAAAAAAATAAATACAGAAATAGAAGTTAATTTTTTAACTCCCCATATCTCTGCATCGGAGCATTTTAGAATATACTTTCGATTGAACTTCTTATTCTGAACATTTTTTATTTGAAATTGTTTTCGAATTTGTGGGGTCAATTGAAGAATGCGATATACAAAAACAAACTCGATAACCTAGATGACTTAAAGTGGAAAATCTAACACTAAATTCAGCTGATAAATTAGAATGTAATGTTGAATTACCCTAACAGGCTTCATGATCGGATTGATTATATAAACTAACTGAGAATTAAGACCTAATAAACAGTTTTAATTTTTTCTCAGTATCTTAGTAGTGAGTAGAAATGGTGTCAATAAACCTTATATTGCTGAATTTGTTTTAAAAATCTTTACATGAATTCTTGAAAATATACAGGATGTTTCTTTATTTTATATGTAACAAAGTCAAGGAAAAGGCACAAAATCCTTAGTATCCCTAAAATGTCCACAAACATAGAATACATTTTTAATAGCAAAAAAATCCCACCACATCTGCGATAATGGCTTCTTGTTTCCATATTTTTAACTAATGTTGTACAATGTTTTTCTAGAGTTTATAACTATACGTTTTGTTTATCCTGGTCTTTTGCGCTACAACTAAAAACCTCACAGTTTTTCAAAGATAACCTACTTTTTTATTAATTATTTGTTGAGTTCAAACAGCCGCATTATGCTTCGCGTTTTTTTTCAAGCTTTGTATGGTTTGAACTTAAAAAATAACTCCAGAAATCGTTTATGAAACTCTATGCGGTCTCTCCCAACGATTAAACTTCGCTACTATCTGAACTTTCTAAATATTAATTCGAGAATGTCTGCCTCTGAATGCCTTTGTGTGTTTCGGTGGTTTTTCCTTCTAATCCAATGACGACTAGACCAAGAGCATTATTTGGCTTCTTCAGCAAGTCCGGATTATTTAAACTGAGTCGATATTTTACAAGCGCTCTCTCTTTACTGTTTGATTCGTAAATACTTCTATAAATGCGGGCTTATATTAATGTTTATGTAGAAATAACCATATACACTAGAAGAATTGCTTTTAAAATAACACATCCTCATAAAGACAAATTCTGCACAGCCAATTAATATACAAATTTGGGCAATTGTGCGTCCAACTTCGATATGTCGAGTTCTGTGATAGCTAGAAACTTGATTTAAAAACATAAATAAACCAGACAAAAAAGTCTATAACCGGAAATTATTTTCAAATGTCAAGACGATTCTACAGAGTTAGCTAACATTTTGTTTAAATGGAATGCCATGCGCATATCAGAAAACTTTTTGAAACCCCTTTGTGGCCTTCTTCCACTCCTGTATTATTATAGACTCTCTCCTAACCACTTTTTTGTTGAAATTATGCCATTTACACGTGTATATTAAAAATATTACTACAATCACAACTATCAATTTTAAGAAAAAATGTGTTAGTACCAGTTATGAGACAATAGAGGGCATATGTGTGATGCCACTTAGCCATTTTCACTTCCTAAAAGTATACAAGGTGGCCAAAAGGGATTTTTAAATTTACAACTTTTTGAACTGAATTTTCTCAATTTTTTAAAATGATGGGTGTTCACCCTGTGTATTTTTGGACGATGTGTTGTAGGATTGAAAAACGAAAATTTTTTTGTACGTACATTCCTATGGCCATTTGTGACCATTTTCAATTTATTGAACATTAACTGCATAATTCAGCAATAAAAATGAATTTTTTTTTCTTGTAATTCAAGTCCATATACAAGAGTATATGTGTGTGCGTGCGTGCGTGCGTGGGTGCGTGCGTGCGTGCGTGCATGCGTGCGTGCGTGCGTACGTGCGTGCGTGCGTGTGTGTGTATCCACGATAACTCAAAAAATACAAATAGAGACTTCCCAAATTTGGCAGTTAAGATTTTCAATAGCATTTTAGGGACACATTAAATTTAGTGAATGTGGTACCACCAGAAGAGACAAGATGAATGAAAGAAGAATAAAGGTACAATTTCGGGAAAAAAATAGTAAATTTGTATTGCATTTATGGACGAATTATAATGAAAGAACATAACATTATGGACAAAAAATCTATCGCCATGTCTGTATTGTCGCGATAGCAGTCACAGTATTTGATATAAAGCTTTCAAATTTGGTACACATGTTCTACAGGCCAAAGACAATGATAAATTCGGTGTTGAGCAAAATTGGCCTGCTGAAAGGAGGTCCACGGGTTTCAAATTTGTTTGTATTTGCTTTTACAAGAAAATGTATTCTAGATGAATGATTATAAATCATGTCTACTATGTCAAGCCAATAAAATATATTTGCCAAGTAGGTACTACTTAAATAAAGCTGATGTAAACTTAAATTGTTTACACATTTGACCGCATAAAATGGGGTTAGGATAAATTTAACAGTTTGACATTTGAAATGTCTAATTTACTTATAAAAATGTCAATGTCAATAAAAAGAAATTTTTAAAATATATGACATGAATTATTATTTCGAATATGACGCTGATATAATTAATTATTTAAAAATTTTAATGAAACATTTCAAGGTACACTATTAAAATTTAATTGAGGTAAGTGAAGAATTAAATAGAATGATTTTTTTTAGATCATGATCTTATACTGGCATAAGAAAGTTATGTGCTGGCCAAATCAGATATTTTTCAATATTCTTATACATGTTGTTCGTAGTCTTGCAGATAGTTGAACAACTGATGTTTGAGGATTTTCAATAAACTCTTGTAATACTTCTTGTGACGTGCTTTCGTCTGATTTCTACTTTAAGGACATTTTCGACAGAATCAGTATTTTTAATGTTTTCATAATTTTGCAGACTGTGCCTGCCGAAATTCTTTAGATACGGATATGTTTCATTGAAAATATTGGCTGTGTTTCTCTGCAAATTAGAATAATTTCGATGTGTTCGTTTTTGTTAGCATAATAAATTTAAATATCAGCAAATTCTTTCAAACAGAGCAATTTTTTTTTAATACATTACCGTGGTGTGAGAGACGAAAAGGGGGGCGATTATTATGTTCAATATTTTTGCAAGAACTGAATTGCGTAGACCAACTTGTCAGTTCTTATTTACATACTGGTCAACAATAGACGCTGCTGACAAATGTTTTCGTGTTAAAGGTGATTCAATGACATTGACAAGGATATTGGAGCTATTAGAAACGGAAGGAAAGACAAAAAAATAGTTGGGAATAGCCGATATTACGTGTATGATTAAATTATAGCAATATTTAAAATCAGAAATAATCTATACTCGTAATTTTTAAAATTGCATTAAAGCAAATTAATTTAGTAAGCTTTTTATCAATTTATTGAATGACAACAAACTGCAATAGCAAATATTTATTCTGAGATGCCCCTATAAAATTCCATATAATTCATTATAAATAACCAGACAGTAAGAGGTGTATATTATTATTATTTACGACGAACGTCGCCGAGGTACTAAACAATGTAATATTCAATACAAAATTCCGGTATTCAGTATTCTGTATTGAATACTCTCGTTTCAAATTATTCAGTATTCGTTCGCATGACATCAAAACAGTAATTAGTATTCAATGCTAGCAATGTATTTTTGAATATTTGCTATTTGACAAACATATCAGGGCAGTGAGATAAAGATGCGCAAAGGGTTGTTTAGAATGGAGACTGTCATTCGCATAACGTTTGTATTAGTGTTTACGTCTGTACACTATTGCAAGAAGTAATTTTCAGAAAATTGTTGTATTCCCTAGTTCAGGGTTTTGTGAATTGTGGTACAATAAATTTTGGCGCCTTGCGCTGTGCCTTGTAATGTTTGTCAAGTAATAAAGTATATTTAAACTAAAATATTACTTGAGGTCACTTAAATAAGCAACTGATTTTTTTCATGATGGTGGCTACGATGCATCACATAAAAATCAGTCACAAATATGCGTGATTTTAACTGATATTTACAATTTATTTCGGGCTTATTTGCAACATAAAAAACGTCGGCCTCTTTGATTCCTTTACCACCGTGAAAGCAGCTGATGTTTTTACTTTCTTATACCTAATATAAGGAAGTATAGTAATCGTGAGATTTTGATTAATATATACGTTTTGAAATCTTCTGAATTCATTTTGACTACTTTTCGAATGATATATGTCGGATCGTGTGTTTGTGTGTGTGTGTGTGTGTGTGCGCGCGTGTGCGTGTGTGTGTGTGCGTGCGTGCGTGCGTGCCTGTGTGTGTGTATGTGGGGCCACGATAACTCACAAAATACTAATGGGAGACTTCCCAAATTTGGCAATTAAGATGTTCAACAACATTATAGATGATACATTAAATTTGATGATTGTGGTATCACCAAAAGAGACATAATGAATGAAAGAAGAAAAAAGGTACAATTTCGGGAAATAAATTTGAAAATTTTTATTGCATTTCTGGACGAATCTCGACGAATTATACTGAAAAAACATAATTTTATGGAAAAAAAACTGTTTCGCATGTCTGTAGTATCGCGATAGCAAAAATTGATATTTCTCCTTTTTTTCGTAAATAAATATAAATTTTGAAGGGAAATGCCCTAAACATTGTCTATCCTACATATTTTGGGAGGAGGGGGTCGTTATCTGGTATGTCACGTGACATCCAGCTGGGGTTCACGAAATGCCATGGCCTGTCATAGATAGGGGAGGGGGGTTCAAAATAGCCGAAAGTAGCGTCACGTATTTTATGTACGGCCTCATTTAATCAACTGACACACTATTCTATCTACTTTATTAGGTAGGTACTAAATTTTTTAATCGCGATATCTTGGGAACTAATAGATTAAATTTAAAAGTGAAACGCCATTGTAAAGATAATTTAACAGGCTTTAAAATTATGTCACTTGACCCACATTTAAAATTTTGGAGATAAACTTCACCCCCATTTAAGGGTTGAGGTGGAAATGGAAATAGTGAATTTAACTGTCCCCTTGAAAACAAAATCAACATGTCAAAATGACATAAACACGAGTGGACTGTTTTTAGTGGGCCACTGTGTATGTGCTTATCTAATTCTCCTCTTTCCATTGTAATTTATAAACTACCTCTGGCTTGTGTAATCTCCTTCATACGTTACGTGTGTGAGTAAAATATGTGGCAAATTCAAAACTCATACTCGTATAACAAACTGGCATGTTTTTCAATGTTCTTTTACAGAGTATTTCAAAGTATTCTTCAATAAATCCCTAAATAAATTTATCTCAAATCATTAAAATGTCAGCCATTATTAAAACTCTGAATATGTTTGAAATAAACAATAAAAATGATGGCTATGTTAATTGACTTGGCCTAACGAGTGTACGAGGCTTTCCTTAATTTAAAAATAAACTGGTATTATATGTATTCACAAATCTCTGTCAAAACGACACCATGTGTCTCTGGTTAGGACTAGAACATGCGGCAGCCATGATTTTTCATTTGTGCAATTGTTAGCAGTCTAAGAAAATGAGGTGAGAAGCTGACAATTAATTGGGTAGTGATTGAAAATATTTTGTAGTTGTTCAGAATTAAAAATTGAATATAATGATCCAAAGTTTCAGATTCGACCGACCGGACAAGTATGCAAACAAAATTAAAAAACATTTTAAAAAAGGTGCGTCGTGGCCTCTCACCCAAAACGCTGAGAGAACCGTATCAGATTCGTCAAAATTTTATAGATCCAAAGTTGTAAAGGACAAAATTCTGCAAAAAAAAGTCTCCGACTGTGTATATTTATGGGACTCCAGGATGAGAGGAAATTGTCCTTACCACTCGACCACGAAGCCACACACATCAGTATACAAAGTCAATAACAGCTACTACTCAACAATCTTAGTTTAGCACTTTGGCACTGCTGAGAGAGAAGCAATATTGTTAGTATGGGACAAAGACGAGCCAAATCGCATTAAATTGAATGAGCGGGGTTTATACCATTGTACATCCAAGCTCAAGTACCAAACTATGATAGTTTATTTGTACACTTTAAATGCTGTCTAATTTGATTTTATACAATATTATCATTTCAATAATATCATTATTACAATATTAGCATTTATATTCATCATATTTCGACATCTATAGCTGTGGCTGGTACGTATACCCACCTGTTATTGTCTTTCCGGTAATTGGAAATTACAGATAACAATAACCTATACAAAACACACGGATGATCAGATATCAGATGCAATGATTGGCTTTAGATTAATTATACATTGATATACCTACAGGAATCTAATACAATGTAGTTAAATAGTTTTTGCTATATTATATTCAAATGTTGCCTTACGTATTTATGTTCTTATTTAAATTGTTTGTATTGCACCAATACAGGAGTGGTATATGGTTACGGTTTGACAAAGTGAAATATTCAATTTATAAGCAATTTTTTAAATAGATATTTAAAATACTACATTTTGTTAGGAAAGAACATGTAATGATATGGTGTTTAAAAATATATATATTTATTGTAAGGGTACGGATATGCCGAAGGTGCCTCGCTGCTCGTGGTGGAGGCAGAAATCGCAGTCGCCAAGTCAATGTCACCTTATGTAAAACATGCTGCTTCTTTAAATGTGACTGTACACCGTATATGCGATCACTAAAGACCGTAAGTAAATTGTAGATTCCAGGTTCATACATACATCGTATCGTACATAGGTATACAAAATGGTGAAAAATAGAGAGATGTTTTTTCAGAAGCACAATTTTTAACCTTTCACTGTAGCCGCAATGTTCAATTTCGCTATACGGGACGTCAGAACAGCTGCGGTAACCACTTGCGGCAATATCCGCTTCCACCAGTTAACCCCAACATGGTGTTTATTATTTTTCATTCTAAGAAAAATACGGAACGCCGACTTGGAGAACAATTAAGGACGTATGTTACTCTATGTAACCGACGCAGCTTGCCATATGAAGGCATCTGCAGTGCGCTTAAAAAAACACATACAAGTGTGTAAATTTATTATATGTGACATGTTTAGCACACGGACTCCATCGCATTGCAGAAACTGTTAGAGGCTGCTATCACACAATAGATTAATAGCCAGCGTGAAGAAGATAATTTCAAAGGCGCCTTCTTGAAGAAAATTATTTGAAGACAAACTACCGAATACACCATTACCACTACACCATTACGACTACAAGGCGGTAAGCTATTATTATGTTCATTCATGATGTAAGGAAGGTAATCGACAAAAATAAATGCAAACGACGCACCCTCGATTTCATACGCTCAGCAGACGTTTAATGTGGCCAGGCGTCAAAAGTTAACTCCTGAACATCTAGAATAGATGCTGCTAATTTACTGGGACTAAAGAAATTGCTAGTGTGTAGTCTTGTATGTTCAGTGAAATATCTACTACTCATGTTACTTTGGATACTACAAAATCACCAATTAAAAGGTTATGTATATAATTTAACATCTTTATATGTATATGTTACGACGAATGTGATTAACTGGATATTGTACATAATCACCGGAGAATATGCATAATTCCCAATAATTTGAGAAATAATATGGTTTTTATTACTTTCTCCGGTCAATATGAAAAAGCTCTATTGCTGGTTGGACAGTATGATAAATTCTTAAATATTAATCAATTTAACCAGTTATTTCACATATTTTCCAACAATCATTAGATAATGTAATAAATATTTTCTGTTTCCTTTATCATGAATAATTACTCATATGGGATCAACCTACCTACGTTGTAATAAATATGTTTCCTACCCTAAAATGTCCCTTTTTTGTCATTTTGAATATTATGAAGGTTACAGTTCAAGGTCAGTGATCGAAATTAAATGATAGGCAAGGGAAGTGGGACGGAATAATGACATTTTAAAGATCATTTTAGGTCAAGGAAAATTATGAGGAATGACATAAATTTGATAGTTATTGTAGGGTAAGGAACACAGTGAAATCAGTAATATACATGAAAACTAATAGTTTTATTATATTTGTAAGCTTCCTATTTTTTCTTATAATGTTTGTGAGCTGTACAACTAGTAATTATGTAGTAAAAATCTCAGAACTAGTTTTGCGCGTATTATAATGTGCTATAATAGTTGAAAATAGATATGTGGTGTATTGGACATTTCATTTGCTCATTACTAGTTGAGCATTCTTTTTGGCATTAACCGACTTCGTATATTGAGTCTAACTTACTTTTTATAATTCATCACATTCTCCAAAGGAGCCGGTGAATGTGATAAAATCTTATTACAATTCATAAATTTATTACGTTCTCCAAGGTTTCCGGTGATTATTCATAATATCCGGTGATTATTTATATTTCTGAATTTTTTACTTTGACCGTAACATATATGTCAGCGCAATGTCCTGGATCAGCCCCTGGTTTTTACGTCATCTACTATTTACTCACGGTCCTTAGCGATCATATTTAAAGCAATAGAATTCATTTACATGGAGCTGACATCGATATAATGATCGCGACCTCCACCGCGAGCAGCGAGGCATCTTCGGCATGTCCGTACTCTAATACTTTTAAAACGTTCTCAAAAGTGTATTGACGCTGGGAGTGGTTATTTTGAAAATCTGTAGTAATTAATTGCATCGGTCTATTAATTAATTTACTTTTCTTAGTTGTGTTGTACGTTGTTACTTACTAAGTTTCATTGTGACTTTATTTTGTCAAATGAAAATTTGCCAACCTTCGTCCTCAATATCTAGTATTATTTTATGTACAACTGATTTTAATTGTGCTTGTTAATACAAGCCTCATTATTAACATCAACTTGTTTTGAAAGAAATGGAATGTGCGCTATTTTGAATGCGAATATTAAAGTTAAAATAGCTTAGAAACGCTACATATTAAAAAAAAACAAAAACAAAACTCTTCTTTTTAATCCCTTATTATTGTATTTTAAAAACGATTTAAATAATGTGACTAATATATTTAAATGAAATAATAATATACTTAATAATGGAATTTTAAGTCCAGTCCTGGACATACTATTAATTTCTCAATAAAAGTGTGTCTAAAAAATTAAAATGCTTAATTAGTACAGAGTATTTAAGTGAAAAATTATTGGAAAATAACCTTAAACGTGCCATCAAATATTATGACATTATTTTATACACTGGTCCATTGACTTTTTAAATGTTTACTAAGATTTACAAAAAATGATGCACAGGGTGATGTTATCGGCAATGAGAGCAACATTATAAAAATTGAGTCCAGTTCACGACTTTTTCTAAAATAGTTTATGCTTTTGATTGGACTAAAAGAATATAATATTTGTACCAAACAGTATCCAAATATTTAAACCCGTTCAAGAAATATAGTCGACTACAGTTTTAGTAAAATTGTTAACATTCAAGAGTAAGTTTCTTTGGGTTGAGCAAAGTATGCTCTATATCCCATTACACTACATCATTTTAAATCTGATTAAGCCTGCATTCTTTACTTATGCTTAAAAATAGATACAGTTTGAACTAAACTTACTAGAGCTAGACAGTTTGGAATTAATCTGAGGCGGGCACGGTAGCGCAGTTAGTTAAAGCGCGATATGTAATAAACCCGACTAGTCGCATTGTCTATCTGCTTCTGAGTTTGAATCTTCGCTCCGGCAGATGGCAATGTCAGAGGGAATGATTGTGTATTCATGTTTGTTTTTAAATGTAACCCCCCCCTTGAAAACTTCTGATTTAGAATTTAGGGTTGTCTAATTTATGTGGCATGTTATGTCATGTTGTTTGTTGAAAAAGCAAAAAGGAATACACTATAAAATAAGTTAAGGTTTAATTTAAAAAACATATTTTTTGTATTTCATTATATTTTCTTAAACAATGTTGTGTTACTACCCTGAGTTTGTGATAAAGTTTAATACAGATATAAATTTTGT
Source organism: Rhamnusium bicolor (assembly GCA_029963845.1). NCBI lineage: Eukaryota > Metazoa > Arthropoda > Insecta > Coleoptera > Cerambycidae > Rhamnusium > Rhamnusium bicolor. The sequence continues at coordinate 224,961 of JANEYF010004998.1, read as the reverse complement.
GTCATATTTAACTCAAATCAAATTAATTTAAAACTTTATTTCCAATTCCCATCCAAAATTTAATCATTAAATATATTTTCTTCTCAATATAAAGTTACCTTTATAAAATAAATTTCACCGTAAAACATATTTCATCCCTTACTTTCTCTTTGAGACTTAAATTAAACTCATTTTATCAATGACACAGTAATTTCCCCTTTTGCATCGATGCTTTATTAGCTACAATTTTTAATATACCTCATATCATGATATAAATATCTTAAGCTCTCGGTTGGTTACAACCCCACAGTTGTAGATTATGGTTTCCGTTTCATCTAACAATTATTTGCTGAAAGGTTATAAGAATTATGTTGAGAATGTTTTACACAAGAGGAATGAAATTTAAAAAAATCTGACATATTGCTTAGTATTTATGCATTTCTACAAAAAAATATAATAATATAATTATAATAAGCATTTTCCAACCTAACATGTTAATAATAATAAATACCTATAGTTTATTATATTATACTGTCATTATTATCTGCATGCGCTAGTATAATAGTTTGAGGTATACAATAAATCAAAAAATAATACTTCCAATAAATTTTATCATAGAAATTATTAAAACAATTACTCAAAAAAAAGGAATGAGATTAATCAGAGACGGCAGTCTTACCGCATTCATTTTCGATCATTATTGAGTCCTCAAAAACTACGTAATATATAAAAATGAAGCGAAAAACACATGCAGGGTGGGGTAAGAGAACTGAATAATGACTGTAACTTTGCAAATATTGCGTATATCAAAGTGCTTAGACTAATTATATCGCATATTTTTTGTGACCCTGATTTTTATTTTTTTTTTTTGATTTTGTTTTGTCGCTATAATTATTTATTATTTATTTTTTAACAGCAATTATTGTATTGGAAAATTTTTGAAAAAAATCGATTTAAAATTTATTATTTAAGAATGTGTTTTATTAAAAAAAAAAACAAGAATCCAATGAAAGAAATAAAAAAATACAAATACTGATTCAAATGATTATTTGAAATTAGCTGGTTTAACTTTTGCAGTGATGCATTAAAATAGTTAAATTATACAAAATGACCCGATTAAATGAAAACTAATGCATCGACATTTTAATTATGGCCCGAAATGGTGAAAAAAAAAGAGAGCATAATAAGAAGTTTTTAGAAGCAGTCAACTTGACTTTCTCCAGTTACTTTTTCACCCCAGTTTTTATGGCACATAAATTTCACATTTAGCATAGCCTAGAGCAATTAGCTTTACGGCTAGCACACTCTTACGTAATATTTATTACGGGTTGTATTTAGGGGGGCCAGATTGATGCAAGCCCCCCATTTCACATTAAGTTTTGGAAATTATGGCACAAATGGACCCTTTAGATAACTTCTTGTAGATGTCGTAGCTCTAAAAATGGTTGTGTCAGACTGTGCGTATTGTGGGTTAATAAATAATAAAATAAAACGGAATCTTTTTCACCAACAGAATGTACCGGGTGTACCACATAAAATGTAAGTCCAAATAAAAACTTTATTATCTTAGAGACATAAAAAAAAATTTTATATGAAAGTTGTTTTATATCAGTCGAAATATAAATTAATATATACAAAACTTATACTCAATGTTCAAATTTTCCCTGATCAAATAAAGTTGTATTGCTGTATACCACATAAAATGTAAGTCTAAATAAAAACTTTATTATCTTAGATATAGAAAAACAAATTTATACCAAAGTTGTTTTATATCAGTCGGAATATAAATTAATATATACAAAACTTATACCGAATATTCAAATTTTCCCTGGTCAAATAAATTTGTATTGCTATATTTTTGGAATCCTTGAGAAAAATTCATTTTAAAACATAAACATGTTGGGTTGTAACCTCAACATCTCATGAAATACAGTTCTCAACATTCCAAATCTACCCTTCTGATGCCATAGCCAAAGTAGCAGATTATCTTTATTATTAAAGATACGAAAAAATCAACCATTTTATTGTATATCGTGTAGTACAAATTGATATGTTTAAATATTATACAGTGTAATTTGTTACTTTGGCTATGGTATCTGAATGGTAGATTTGGAATGTTGAACATTCTTAATTTCATGATATTGAGATTACACACCAACATGTTTATATTTCTGAAAAATCTATTTATCGAGGATTCCAAAAGCAGGAAAAATTTTAGCAATCTGTATAAGTTTTCAATACATTAATTTGTAGGCCGATTGATATTATACAACAACTTTTGTTTCTGTATATAATAAATTAAGTTCTTATTTGGACTTACATCTTAAGTGATACACCCGGTACATTCCGTGTATCTGTATAAGAAATAATGATTACCTTTCTAATTTTACTTCCAGCATCTGATCGACAAAGAGAAAAATATTCGTTGACATAGTGACAACCAATTTTTTCCACACCAGGGGTCGTAATCCACATACAAAGGCAGACAAGCCATCTCATTTCTGAGACTGAGCCTATTTTATCGCGAATTTCAATTTCTGAACTGCCCCTGTCAACGACAGCCTAATTAATACTCCGTGTATCATTTTAATCCCGAACATACCATACTTCAGGCTAAAATATAATATTAGCTCTTTATATATTATCCCAAAAATATTGTCTGAATACTGTTTGTGGCGTTATTTTAATTTTTCTTTTTCCTCTTTGGCACTTGATCTAGGAATAAAGATTTCGTTTCCGAAACATTAAGAAAATTTACTGTCCTTTGAGTAATGCCACGATTGCAGAAGTTTATTTTTCAGTTATATAACACTGGGTAACCTACTCTTAATATTTTATTATTATCATTATTAAAAAAAATAACTCTAAGTAAATAGTTATTCTTTAAGAAGAAAATTTAGTTTATAAATCTGTAATATCCTATCTTTTCTACCCTTTCAGTGGAAGAATCCCCATACAGTAATGGATTTGCTGTAAGAAATGAGAAATATCGAATTTTTTTGGTTGGCACCAAACTTTTTTATTGATAAAACAAGATTAACATCGATAATTTCCAAAAAGTGTGTTTTACAATAAATATAGCATCATATTTCTAGACCTACACATGTGAGAAATAATTATCATATTTTCTTAATTATGTGAAATACATTATTTCTTCGGTAAAAAATGTGGCAAATCACGTTGGATGTAGTGAAATTTTCACTAAGCAACAAAACTTTTTAATTTTTTCTGGCATTTTACTCAGATAATTCACATGATAGTTGAAACTTTAGGCAAAAGATTTTTTAGATAAAAAACTACATCAACTACAAATATACACATATGATGATTTTAGAATAAATGCCCTCACTAACCATATACAGAATTTTATAATTATATATTTTTTATGTACGAATTTTTTTTTTCATTTAACATCGGCCTATTTCCGCTACCAGGGCCAAACACCGATGCCAGGAGACAAGCTATCACCAAACTAAAAATTTTGCCGAACCTCTTCTCTGTCGAAGCGTAGGGATTTTTCAATTGCCTAACATTTAATAGACAAGGGACTAACTGCTTTACACCATTTTCGAAGGATGGTATATCACCTACACAACCCTTACCTAAGATTGCATAGCTTCTGCGTATACGCTGATATAAAAACAAGGACGAGGTCGCCGAATTTCACTTGTGGTACCATCAAATGACTGACTGCGACAACCGTTGCTTAACATACGTATCGAATATGAGTACTGTTAAGGCAGATCTACGCTCGCCCTAGATATGAATTCGTTTATTGAAAATGGGCTGAAAACTAAATTTATTTCAACCTTACCGAACCTTGTGATTAAAAATTCTCTAACTTAATACAATCTACGTGTAAAAAATATTTCTGGAATGTTAAAGTTTAGACTGTCAATTAGAAAATAAATGTTTAATATCTTAATTCAGATTTTCATATTTGGCATTTTTGAGACGATTTTGTCGTCCTCGCCCCATAGTGCAGCGTAGCAAACTAAACATAACCACAGGTGCAACTTTTGATTCCTTAATTTTTGTTGGAATAAATCACACGGGTAATTAAGTTTAAATGGCCAGAAATCCTACAAAATATATTTACATCTAAAATAACTAAACGCTCTCGTAATCATCTCTTTATTGCAATACTCCAGCCTTGTGATAGGGAAGCTCCTTGTAAATCCATTTTAAATAAAGTAGCACATGTACCCGGTGGGAGTGTGCTTGCTTATTGCAATCCAAAGTCCTGTGATGACGTCACAAAGGATTGGTCCTCAACTCTTGTCGCTAGGGAACGACAATAATGAAGTATAAAACTGCTGATTACAGTTTATATGATCTAACAGATTGCTTTTCAATCAATATTGAACGAATTAGACATTACTGTCATTAGACTAGTGGGTATGAGTGGAGCATAATAAACGGCAAATATGTTCTGGTTCCACAGTTTACCTAGGTAACTGTGATTTTCCTGTTAATATTAAAGTTCGTTGTTTGATAAATTTGCAGCATATTCTTTCTAAAAGCAGCATTTCTTGACTATAGGGTGAGGCAAAAATCTGCAAATACCACGAAAGTTGTAAATATTGCTTGTATAATAGTTACATTGATATATTGTTTATTTTGAAAATTAAAACTTAATATACTCTATTCCATATTATTCTCTAATTATTGTTTTGTATTTATTACAGGTATGGTTCACACCAAAGCGAATGAGACAAGTTTTAGTAAGTTACCCACTTATTTTAATGAAAAATATTTTAGATCTTATCGAATTTTAAATAAATTTAATGAAAAAGCTGTATTCTACACCGGACGTAATATGTAATCATTGACTTTATTTAAAAAATAAATTAAAAATCGATATATGAACGTACCATTTAATACCTTCACCTGCAGGGGAATTATTTGGTCTTAAACTTCATAGTACATAATATCAATTCAAATAATTCAGGAAGGAATCTCGCTAACCTAATAAGATTATTGTTTCGGTGTTTCGGTATACGTTTCACGAAAACGAAATTTGAAATATTCTCGCTTTTAGTGAAATTAATAGCAAATATTGGCTTGAAACTGAAAGCGAAGGCGACTAGTGCAAATATTGTATTTAACAATGAATGTAAATGATTCCAAGCCTGGTTTCCCGTCGCTTCAAGACAACCCTTTTTATGTCGACTCCTGTTATCACCTCCGAATTTGCATGTAATGTATTTTAATTCTCTTTAAAGTTATTGTCTCTCTACTGCGTTTATACAGTTTGTGCAACATAATGGCGGTTTATTCAACACCGTTTTAACAAAAATCGGTGAAAAGTAACTATTTTTTTATTTGTAAATGAAAGGAAGCACAGTTGGTAGCATATCTAACTAGTAACGTAAGCGTACATGCGGGCATTGGATGGAGCAAAATAATATTTAACGAAACCCCTAGAAGTGGTTTAGATACACTAACTGTAAGGCAGCATCCTCTTTCTCACATATGTATAGAGTTTCAAGCTATTTTAGAAACTATTACGGTGTCTGCTGTATTTTATTTTAAAATTATGTTATGTTTATGTACTCGATAACTATGAGAATATTTTATATTTGGTTTTTGAGATATCTATGTACAAAAATGTACACATAAATTCTTTTGTGAAAAAATATATCTTATCACAAGCATGACTTTATAGTGAACATGTCTAATCTATGTATATTACGTTTTAATCAGACCTCCATCTTTAGAATATCAAGGACAAGTTGATGTAGTATGAATCACTCCATTCGTCGATAACATTTGTAAGGATATTCCTGCAATTATTTGATTAGCATACAGATTGCAGTATGTAGGGTAGAGTATAGTAACTACAATTTTGTTTTCTATATGACTTCAGGAATACCTCAATGGTTTGTAGTTGAGCCACTTCATTTTTTATTATTTATAAACGATCCTACCGAGATCATTGAATACGAGCAATTTTGATACACTGATAATATAAAAGCAATTGAAATGGTTATTTCTTAAACACACCCTAAGTCAATGTTTGGTCAAAATGAGTTAAACACGGCAATTTGTCAATTCGGTCCTTTTTATCAATTGATGCTAAAATACCGTAGGTTAGCATATTCCATAAAGTCGACTCGATATCTGTCTTATGCAATGCAGCGCGTAAATACTCTTAGTCACTCACTACAGAAGATTTTTTTTTCGAGTTCCAAAAAATTGCCAAAACTGACTTGGTGTTTAAGAAATAGCCGATTCAATTATTGTTTTGTCCAATATCAATGATTCGCAGATATTGCAAGCCACTTTTATAGGATATTTCCAAATACAGCCCTGTAAATTATAAAACTTTATATTACTACAAAGAATGTTGATTTCATAAGATTAAGAATCTAAATTTTCGATAATTATTTATCTCTTACTAAACATTAAAAATATATGTAATAACATATTTTGAAATTTATCTCGATATTTATAGTCCGAAATTGTAAATAATTAACAAATAATGAATTGAAGTTAAAAATTCACCTTAGTTAAATAAAAGCTACAGTACTGCTCACTTGTGATTTTTCTTACAGCTGCTATTCAATAATCGTCATCTCTATAAAGACGATTTTTGAGCTCATTAATTTTTAAATTTATTCAGCTATAAGCTGCAGGAGCCTTCAGCCAGGAACTGTTATTATATGCATTTAATTTTGAGTGTCTAAAACATTGTAGAATTTTGTTTCTGATCTTTTATTAAATATGACAAAACTAATTAACATCTTAAAATATAATTTCATATATTCAGTCTTAATTTTTTGTATAGTAACATTTTTCAAAACTAAGGGCGTTTACTTTAGACAAGCGACTGGCAGATATCTACATAGACCTAATTTATAGACATTAATATAATTATTAACTGTGCTACTAATGGCTAACAATGTTACGAATTACGGTTTAGTTGTCACTTTGACATAAATATAATTTTTAACTGTGCTACTAATTACTAACAATGTTACGAACCACGGTTTAGTGGTCACTCCTTCTCAATGTCTAAATTTTCGTATAAATATTTTATGCATTATTTATTTTCTACATGTTTGTCCTTTTGTCATTTGTTTATAAAATATTTAACTATTTTCTTTACGATTAAGAGAGTTCGTATGGTCCGTGTATGATCAGCCGTGCACCGGGAGTTTTAACTCAAGCTCATGAAAAATATAAACTTTCTATCTATTAATCCGATTTTGAGTCTGTATTCAACCATTAGGCGTCTCGCGACCACGGCAATCTTTGACTTGTGTGGACGGCATTCTTGCATTAGGAGCGCAACTCCCCTGTGCGCATGTCGCACTACTGTGTTTTACTGTGAACCTACCAAAGCGTGTTTCACACTTAAGCGTGACGCGGCGAAGAGCGGAGAAAGGATTTATTTCATCTGTTCCAATATACAAATCTCAACCCAACCGCTTCCACACGCCCTGCCGTGCAATCATCGTATAAGTGCGGATCTATATTTAAATCCATGAAATAAATCCCTTGCAACGTTTTTCTCTGCGCTTCGCCTCGCGGCACATAAGTGAACAGCAAGCATAATCGTGTTAAGAGCGAAATATTGGAGTGCGGCATTCATATGCGTACATGTGAAGTCAGTTTTAAAAGGAATAAATGTTTTAAAAATTATTTAGCTGCGATAATTATTAAAAAGTGACGTTTCCTGAATATTGAGATTTGAAACTAAACCAACCCACTTGGGGAAACCAAATCTCTTAGCTTTTCTGACACTTAAAGTTAGCAAATAGATAGATAAGTCATTTATTGAACTACATAATGATGTCTATTTGATTAAAATTCCACAAATATGCAACAATTTATAAACTCCTAAAGTATACAAAAATAGTATAGTTCTTGATTTCAACAGTGACTTAAAAGAAATAACACTGACGTAGTTTTCCACGAAACACCAAAACACTATATACTGCATTCGACTTAAAACTAAACTTATGCTAACAATCTACCCTATTTATACCTAAACTATTGTCACGGTTCACCGAACCGTGACCGTGACCGTTCCGTGAACCGTGACTCACTAACCAATAAAGCGGGATATTTGGGATAGGCCCTCTGTCACTATTGATACTATTTTTACACTTTATGATTTCCAAGCTTTCAAATGCATCCAGCTGTCTAGTATTTGTTACATTCCTAATTAATCTTAAATTGCTGATATCTATTTTATGGTTGTTCTCAAATGCATGTTGGGTAACACTAGACTTACCTGTTCTGCCATATTTGAGATGGATCATATGCTCTTTGAATCTAAGTTGAATTGATCGTCTAGGCTGTCCAACAGTCCATACAGCTAATTTCGTAAATCCCAGACTTTTCGTTTGTTTCAATTTTGAATTGCCTAAAAGTTGTTGTAGTTTGATTCCCGATGTCATACTGTCATACCTATATCTTTAAAAATCTTACCAATACCACGGGTGAATCGAGGATCGAATGGAATCGATACAAATTTCGAATTTTCTCTTTCATTTTGAAAGGTGAGGAAATTCGAAGCGACTCTTTAAACTTTCGTTTCCTAATTATTTTATCAATTAAACTTACAGAATATTCATTACTCGCAGCTATATCCTTAATCAATGCCTTTTCTTTTTTCAAACCTCTCCTTATTGAGGGGGAAGCTTAATAGACGATGGACTAGAAAATTAAAACTCGCCATTTTGTGTTAAGTACAATGGTGAGAGTCCTTAAGGATATATCTTAGAGGACTGGTATCTTTTCTGTATATGTCAAATTCCAACTTATTTTCACTATTTCTAATTATTAATACATCTAAAAATAGTAGTTGTTCAGAGTTTTCAATTTCATATGTGAATTTAACTGACGCGAAACGACTGTTTGATTTAGATACAAAGTTATCAATATCAGCGATTTTTGTATCGAACACTACAAAAATATCATCGACATACCGAAGCCAAACCCTAAGGAAATACTCGAATTCTTCTTTTGCTTCCTTCTCGAATCTGTTCATGAAGAGACCGGCAATGAATGGTGACAATGAGTTAGTTACCCATTGCTGTTCCTTCATGTTCGTAGAAATTAACGTTGAATCGAAAACAATTTTGTTTCATGCTAAGTTTAGTGAGTTTAAGATATTCTTTTACTACATCTTGACTGAGATTGTTTAATTCGAGTAGATCTTTAAGGTAGTCCAAGGTCTGTGGTATCGGAACACTTGGAAATAATGAACAAACGTTAAAGGAGATCAAAATTTCACCTTCTTGCAACTGTATATTTTTCACCTTATTGATGAAATCGTTGGAATTAATTACATAGAAACTAGGTGATGCAATAGGTAATATTTCGTACTCTTCTGTTAACCATTTTGATAGGTGGTAAGTCGGCGATCCGATTGCTGAAACAATAGAACGTACCGACTTTCTTAGTTTATGGATCTTAGGCAAGCAGAACAATCTAGGTACACTTGGGTTAGATACATGTAACTTCCTATTTAAAGCTGGAGTAATAAGGTTGTTGCAGGATTTAAGTATATTTTTTACTTCCGTAACCATTTTTGGTAACGGATTTCTAGAAAGTTTTCTATAAGGACCATTACAAATCGGATTGTCCACCCTTTCATAATAGTCCTCTTTATCTAAAATAACAACCTTGTTGCCCTTATAAGCTTTTAAATAAAAACAATCTTTTTGATGCAACCGTTTGATAATTTTTCTGTCTTTGTGTTTATTGATAAAATATTTCTTATTTACAAATTAAAAAATAATAACATAAAGGCAGGTAAAGATATAAACATGTTCCTCAGAAAGTCACACCATTGTTCATTATAGGTAAGCTTTTTGTAAAGTCCATATGCTTGTAATTCAAGCATATTTCGTTTACTGTACAGATACTTAATTTGCAAATCCAGCCATTTCCGCTTTGCAAACATTGTAACTTTATCTGAAATGTGTGAAGAATTTGGAATTTTAACTTGGACAAAATTTGGAAATACTGAACGACGTTTGCAAGTTTTTAGAAATCAAATATCTGAGCCTATTAATCTAATTTTAGCACTAACCTTATGATACAGATTCAGTTCCGTTGATCGTGAAGCCATCGTAGTCCTGGAGTGGGTTGGAACCTTTGATATGAAGACAAACTGACGTAGTTTTCCACGAAACACCAACATACTATATACTGCACTCGACGCGCGTTTCGCCAACCAAATTGCTATCATCTGGAGATGATTAAAACTAATGCTAAGTTATGCTAACAATCTACCCTATTTATACCTAAACTATTGTCACGGTTCACCAAACCGTGACCGTGACCGGTCGGTGAACCGTGACTAACCAATAAAGCGGTCTATTTGGGATAGACCGTCTGTCACTATTCATACTATTTTTACACTTTATGATTTCCAAGCTTTCAAATGCATCCAGTTGTCTAGTATTTGTTACATTCCTAATTAATCTTAAATTGCTAATATTTATTTTATGGTTGTTCTCAAACGCAAAAAAGAAACTGATTTCTTTAAATGTTTTCTTAACCGCCTCTCAAGTCATCGAATGGGGTGCAACTGTTTACGACTGGCACCCTCTTTCTACCAGGATTTCTTAAAGTTTTACATAGATACAAGCTTTATGTACTTTAGGCATATCCACTAATCAACTAGTCAAACAAGTGCGCAATATTTTATTATTATTTTTGTTGATATTGGATCTAATATCAACAAAAGATGAACATTATACAAATTATTTAGTAAGCATTAAACCACGAAGTTTAGAAGAGTAACTTGTGTACTTATTTACTTTACAAAAACTTTTTACGACTCAATAAATGTTTTGTATACATAATAGTCAGTGTTACGCCAATGGATACCTGTCGTATTTAAACAGCATTTATACATCACTTTAATTTACAATTTAATCCGGAATTGCAGCGACTCAGTACAGTAATACCCTTGAATACATTCAAATTGAATCTGTTTTTAATTAGTCAACATACACGTAGATAATTCATAATGTTGGGTACAATAAAGCGACAACAATGGTTACTATTGAATTAACATATGTAATAAACACAAGTCACAGCTGGTACTTCTCTATACATACATGAGTTACATCTATAAAGTACCACATAGTAAAACAACTTATTAGTTGTATACAACTAGATTAATTAAAACATTTAGATAAAGTAATTTATTTTATTTAACATATTCTACTACTCAAATATCCTAGCTTGGTTTTGGAATCGCAGTGGTCTAAACCCCCGCCCTTTCAATGTAAAGCAATTTGTTCGTCTCTGTCCCACACTAACGACATTTTTTCTCTCTCTGCGCGGCCAAGTACCAAGCTAGAATTTTTGAGTAGTAATGATATCATTTTAATAAAAACTGTCTTAACTATCCATAATTTCGTTAGCAAAAATGTTGATATATTATTTTTCATCCACAGATCGAGCCAACCCACTAGATATACGACTAGCGGTATGCACAGTTTACAATTGCCCGTCTGAATACGTAGTCTGAATGAAAAATTTGGTAGGAAAAAGTAGGAAGAGAAAATAAATGTAAAAAGTTTTTCTAAGTTGCTTGACAGCATTGTACTGGTAGTTAACATAAAGTAAATTATTGTACTGCATAATAATTCATTTTCAATAAAATATTTATTTAATTATATTTCGCTGCTTCGTCCGATTAGATCAGTGTTTCTAGTAATTATGTAGTACCGCTTCTCGGTGCTAGATGGCACAGCTATTTTAAAATAGTATTTTACGAAAAGTAGACAATATTTAATTGTTTTTTGTGCTCAAAAAAGATCTCCTTCTTGAGAAAGGCAATATCATAACCTACTGGAAAAGTACCTTCTGACATTCGCACTGGTAATAGACGGGCGACTGTAAACTGCACATACCGCTAGTCGTGTATCTAATGGGTTACGCTTGATCTGTATAACGCTTTTGTAACATCACTTGTTACGTTTGTTTACTTTTTACCTTGTTGAATAAAATAAAACTGAATACTATGGACTACTAAATAAAATTAAATAAATTGTTTACTTGTTTCCATGTTTTGAATTTTCTTCTTCGTTGACTTGTATTAAATAGTTCCAAGCGGCCGAGTTCCTATACAAGCTTCACCTAAATAGAACAGAATAAATAAAAAATACACGAAATATTGAAAATTGTTGCTCACTGGTACATTACCCGCAATTATATTAAATATCGAAGTATATCAGATCTTAACGCTTTATACTTATATCAATCAAAACACAGAAAAATAAAATTAGAGAAATATTTATTCAGCAGGCAGGACGAAACTAAAGAACTTAATTTTAACAACTTTTTGCCAATATACAGATTGAACCAGACTACTAGATACATGACGAGCAGCATGCGCAGTTTATAGTCGCCCGTCTGTTACCAGCACGATGTATGTGACGATCGCAGTGCGAATGTCGATATGATACTGAAATCTGCTAGCCTGTTGTCTCGTTGTCTGCTCATCTCATAATCAGTGCTTTTGTAAGCGCCCTGACTCTAATGCGCAATCGTTAATTTTCATTCGGCTACATATTCAGCCAGGCGGCCACTCGTAGTTTATCCTAATTTTATCTAGTGGTACGATGTACTGTATGTACATCTGCAATTATATACATATGAAATAAACTGAAAATAATAAGAATTACTATTCCTACGTCCTTAACACTATAAATAAAACTACAAGAGTAGAGCATATTTGCATTGTCAATGACTCTCATCATTGTACAAATGCAGAAGTAGTAATTATTACAAGCTACCACTAAATTGATCCCAGTAATAATTATTAAATGATTACTTAAACAGGACTTCCTTACAGGCCGGTACACTGTTGCCAGTTATTGACCGGTTTTGAGGTTACTAACTCTCATCATTAGGAAGGCATAGGCACCTACCAATAAAGTGAGTCGAGTTCGAGGTAATCTAACGGTTACTATAACACAACACATTGAACGTTTAAGACGTGTCTCCTCTAGTTGCATCAAGTTGTTGATATCCATACTTAACAACTATATGCATCAAAAGTATTAATAAAAGTCAAAATGAAATAAACGGAAAATAGTAAAAATTACTGTTCCTATACCCTTATAACATTATAAATAAAACTGCAAAAGTTATATTTATAGCATTTATATAATGATGAAATTCATTGATATTTGTATTTTAAATATAATAAAGTAATTTTCTTTCAACTAAACTTTGGTTTAAAACGCTATTTTCTTTTTTTTTATATAAAATGAATAAAAGAAAATATGAAAAAATATTAAGTTAAGGATATTTCATATTTTCATGAAAGGATTGGATTAAAAAAATTGTCATGGGTGGCATTGAAACTTCTTTATTAAGCTATTTGCATAATTTAGTTATTAAGAAATGAGGAAAAACAATTTTAGTTGTGTTAGTAGTAGTGTTCGCCTTGGAGAACTAACAATACCATAAACCTATCATCAGTACCTCGTATTCTGACACCTCACTCTAATAACTTCCAGTTATAAGTCTCGGCATGCTTCTAATGATGTGGTCAATCACATCTTGTGGGATTTGTGCTCATAAAAAGGGAAGAATACCTGACGGTTGCCAAATATTCTCTGGAGCCAGCTAATGATTTTGAAGTGCCGTACACAATAAATCATATGTTCAATGGGATTCAAATCAATGAGAATGAGGTGGAAAAGGATTTTAATCAATTCTGTGGGTTTCAATAAAAATAAAATTTTCACCAATAGCAGCTTGAAAAGTCACAATGTTATTTATAATATCATTGGTATACATTTCTCTAGTCATAGTCCTCCTACAGATGTACAGATTGGTACGTTCTCCAACACATATTATTTTCCTTACCATAACACTGCCTTCTCTAAAAGCTACTGTGGGTTAGATAAATATTTAGCTGCATCTTTCCCCTCACATTTTCCAAACTCGTAGACGTCTGCTATTGCTATGCAGGCCAAAACGAGACTCATCGCTGAATAAAACTGAACCCAATTCCATGTTCCAGTCTTCATTATCCCTCACCCATCTTAAACGAGTTCATGGTCAGCTGGACTTAACCAAGAAGCTCAATATGAAAGATGTCTTGACAGGCAAAACTCACGGAATCTATTGCGTTCTGATTGGACACATACTGTAACCCCATGTGCTGCACATAAGCTGCTTCTTACTTGAGAAGCGTAAAGAGTAAAATAACTTCTTATTGTAAGTCGAAGATAACGATCTTCTCGCGGTGTTTGATGTAGACCGAGGTCGACCACTTCTGGGCCCTTCTTTTACAGAATCAGTTTCCAAAAACCGATTTCAAAGCCTACTAATGACGCTTTTGCTTACTCAACTTGATGCAAGCCAGTTTGAAGCATATCAATGGCGTTATTGGCATCAGGCCCTGATAAATGACACCTTGCTCAATTTGTTCAAAAACTCCACAGAATATGTTTCAAACACACTGGAACACAATTAACTGTAGAATGAGAATTAATTGCATCTATTCGAAAATGGGGGAAAAAACCAAGAATGCGATGAAAAAGACACATTTCTTTTTTATTCTGGACATCTGAAAACCATGCAGAAGCATACACATGGAATTTTTTTTTGCAGGGCCGTATTCAAGTTTGGTTTTTCCAATATTCTAAACTTTCTGTGCATAGTGTATATATTTTCTGTATACCAAAAAAAAAACACTTTTATTAGGGTTAAATACAATAATGAAGTGATGTAATAAAGCGCCTTATCTTAAATTTAAAATATCGACCTTTTTGCTGGTGGCAGCCATATAGTTTCATATTTTATACGTATTGTTGGTAACGGGCACTCAATGGGTCTTTTGGTATAATTCGCCATAAACTGGCATTTCATGACATATGTCCTGAGGCTTCAGGGCCACCACTGAAGGTTCTAGAAGTCATGTTACATAAACAAATTCTTGATAAAACAGTTTAAAAAAAAATCTAATATGAATTTTGAAATTTTGGAAGTTATTTTTAGATCATAGTAGACTAAGCTTTTGCATTAGAATGTTTCAAGACTTATGATATGATACGATACATCTTTTAAAACCTTCAACCCGCAAAATGTAATTTTTGGATATGATAAAAAATAATTAAGTTATTGAGGTGTTTCCATCTTAAGTAAAATTCACTGTAATATACCTATATAACATATTTAATACAATATAATGTTTTCATCTCAATGCGGTACTAATGGCTCTGTAAAACGTATCAAACGTTTACCTCCAAAATAACAAGGCTTAGTATTGTGGCTTGATGGCAAATATTTCAGGTTGGCCTGTTGACATGTTTTGTTTACTAGTTTCCGTTCTAAAAACTGAGCTTTGAGATTTATAAAAGAATGAGCTCAATGTAATTTTTAATTGAAAACAAGAGAGAAGTGTTTCCTCACACCTTTTTTGGGTATAGCCACGGTCCTATAAATTATTGAAAAATTTGTTAAATAGAGAGGTGATTTGGTTCAATAAAAATCAGGCACTCTTCCTGGCTGATTAACTTTTCAAAATATGGTTTGATTTCTTCCCAGATCCTAACAAATATAGGATCTTAGATGGAACTGATGGTTACAATTTGGCAGAAGAGAATGAAAAGTAAAACAAAAATAGCATATAACTATATACCAGTATATGAAGAAATATATTTGCACTTCTTAGATCAGTGTGAAGCATTCGGACATCTGAAACATAGCATCTTCGATACTAATACGCTTCCAAGGAGGAAGATGAGCTCCCTCAGACTGAATGACATCTTGACATTCATTAGAAGATGGGAAAGAATCTACGAGGGAGCAAGAGAAGCACATGGTTGAGGACACGGCCTAATTACCAGGAGTTAGCCTCCCTCAGCATTGCCACTACCATTACAATCATACATTATCCCTCACATTTTAAACAAAATTATCAATTAAGATATGTAAAAAAATAAATAATACAATTAATCGTTAATCTAATTAGTTTATTTTATTTTGATATGTAGCAAAAAAAAACTAGTAATTTTAAGTATATCAGTCACTTCGATATTAAAAAAAAAATAAATAAATAACAGGAAGAAAGCACTTCTATAAATAAATGCAGGAAGAAATAATTTGACCTGAAATAATGCTCTATGCTGCACTCAATTTACTTAATTCAAGAAAGGAAAATATAAAACAAATTAAGTATCCGTTACCACCTAAAATGTATAATTTTAACCTGCAATTTTTTATTAAATTTGACTAGCTCCTAGTAAAACTTTTCAATTCGGTGTCCTTGGGGATTATTAATATTCTGGAAAGGTATCAACATGGTCATTGCCATAGGGGAAACTGGATTCTTATCCATGCATACAGCAGATGTAATTTGGAATGTCTATATGGTGTTGGAATTTTATAATTTCTAATTTGTTTTTTATGACTAGAAAAGTTGAGGAAAATCTGTATTTTCATATGCTGAATATTAAGGTAGAGATGTGCTGTGAATATATATCTCCATAAATTAACTTTTATGAAGGATTCCTCCAATAAAATTTCCTAATATAATAACTTAAAACATGATTGTTATGAATCTTTGAAAGGCTTTTGTTTTTATAAAGTGTGACTATTTTCAGCATTATAAAACAAAAACCGTTCAGTAGCCAATGAATACAGCATGCCCCTAAAGTAAATCAGAAATTCAATAAAATTATCAAAAAAAAACACTAGAAAACATCAAATGGTGCCACTTTTTGATTGCGCCTTTTAATAGAGCATGTTTTGTTTTTGTAGTAATGATTACATTTTAATGAACAAACTAACTGAGATCAAAATTAATAGAAATTATATCGAAGTCGATACCGCTCTATACATAAGAGTTGACTTTTGTAAAGAACTGCAAGGTTCGTCCTTGAACTTCGCTTGTAGATAATACACTATTCTAAAACATTTACGAAAATCTTTTTAATTTGCACACTAAAAAGTTGCGCATTGATGTCCCCCAAACAAATGACTGATCGTTGAAATGTCAAGATAAAAACATGGGCGTTGCCAAGGAGGAGCAGGGAGGGGCCACCGTCCATCTGGCTTTTGGCAGATAATGAATATTTCTTATTAATATATGGATAGGTAGATCCTATAATAAAAACCAATCACTTGTAATGCTAAATATTTTAAAGAAAATGCAAAATAACCGTTAACAAATAAATTTTATTGCAATATTTCAGTCATTCCTATAAAAAGTAGGTATCTACAATAAAATTCTTTTTATTCGATTGTATTGAAAAGTGAGGTCTTTTGATTCGAATGTCACAACGAAATGATAATATTTTTGTAACAGGTATTATTTTTTGTTGTGCTGCTTTCCCCGGCCGAAAATAGTATTTTTTCGGACGGTAAACAAATACGAACAAAATAATGGATACCATAAACAAATGACACAAACTGTCATGATATTTTTATTAGATTGTGTCAAAGTGACGTGAAGTCATGATATAAAAATTTATTATTTCCTTCTTACAATCGAATAAAAAATAGTGTGTGTCATACACACGGATGAAAACGGTTTTCGTACTCATACGGCAATTGTCTATAATCGTACGAAAAACTGCATTTTTGTCTTTGTGTCATATACAGGGTGTATCACCAGGAACTGCATCGTTCGATATAGGGAAAAGTACGCACCAGAGAATTTTGAAAATTTACGGAGTTATTAATAGTAGTGTGGCCAATCCAACTAAAATAATTACAAGCATCTGGCACTTCCGGTTATACCGGAGGTTGATACCAACTTGCTTATTATAAATAGAACACCCTATATATTTTAGGATTATCGGAAAGAGCATAATATTCAGTCAAAAACATGTAGGATACCCTATGCCTAAATCCAGCCGTTTTAGTTATTTGACGTTTTAAAAAAATTTTGACAGGTGTAATGGTTTACAATAACCTTTATACCTTTCTTTGTGTAAAAGATACTTATTTGGTTTTTTGGCATGCAGAAAGACCATAAGGTGAGCCACGCTTTACGGTTTAACGAAATTCAATAATAGTTTACCAAGTGTTCCATTCTTGACATTACATTTTGTAAACTTCAAACTGCGAAATCTTGCTTAAGTCAAATGGAACACCCTACATTTTTTTACATCAAGTTGCGTAAAATTAAATTCCTTTTTCTTATATAAGCACTGTGCGGGGGTTAAGTTACAACTTTTTGAAATATTTGCGATTTTTCTTAGAAATTCAAGAATTTTTTAGTAAAAATTTTATCAAATTAGCCAATGTTAGAAACTATCAGTAATATCAGTGATTCTCTTATGTCAAAAAACGTCTTTTCATAGTAAGTGTCCTGATATTCCTGAACCACCACAGCCGATTCTTACACGTTGGGGAACATGGCTCAAGGCAGCTTTTTATTATGCTGAATATTTATAACAAATAAAAGCTGTGATACTAAAATTCAATTCAGACGAGGCTGCAGCCAAACAAAATTCGAAGATGTTTCTGTTGAAACAGTTTTAAAAACTATTCACAAGAACTGTAAAGGATTACATGACGCCAAACAAAGGTTACTGGTGGACGAAGTAAATCAACTGCTACAGTCCATAGGTGACGCAAAAAATGAGCCCGTTGGAGAAAAGTTCGCACGTGTGTTAAAGCAAGACACCGGTTTTACCAGATTAAGACAATTGTGTGATGATGCTGATGGTGTATCTGCAGATCCATTGAGTTTAGAGAATATTTTAAGTAGGCTTGTATTACATCAATAGATGTCGAATGGTCGTTCTCAAAATATTAGCATATTTTTTCACCCCATCGAACATTACTCTCGGAAACAACCATAGAAACATACATGATGCTGCAAAGTTTTTACAGATCTCTTCCAGTTTGTGATAACCAAGTTAGTTAAGAGGGTAAGTGGTGCATACACTGTTATAAATTGTAACAGTTTATTGCTTTTATCACTAGTTATTTCATTTATTACACTTATTACGATGCGTACGACTATGTCCTGCAGCGCATTTTTTGCCAAGATCTAGTCATAAATAACCATTATTCAAGTAACAATTCAGATCTCTGATATTTTATCAGGGATCACCGCCAGCTATAAAAAAAGGTGTCAGAACAGCGCCTCGTACAGTTTGGACAAGACCATGTTATACATGGTCGCGGCTAGGGTGCATGCCGCCCGTGTGCATTTTACCTTTGCCACCCCCTCCAAAAAATATGCTTTTCATATTTCTATTTTGCCACACCATTTAAATTTATAGAGACATAAATAATAAAATTGACAAAAATAAAATAAACATTTTTAAAACTTAATTATAATTAGGTAGGCACTTTACATGATATAGATGTGCTCGTAGAGTCGTAGAAGTGTTGATTAAATTAAAAGTTTTTACAGTTTTTTTCAAAAGCATAATAGTTTATTAAAATTGCAGTCTTTTAACGGTATATCATAGTTTAAAATGACTAAATTGGGACAGCACCCGTTTTTATGAATAAAACGTTATCCTCAAATTGCTTGACCTCGATTCAAGTTTGGTAGAAAAATGTGCCAAATTTAAAGTTTAGTAGGAAAAAGTAGAAAAAAAAATATAAGTAAAAAGTTTTCCTAAGTTGCTTGACAGCATGGTACTGGTATAGTTAACATAAAGTAAATTATTGTACTGCACAAAATTTCATTTTAAATAAAATATTTATTTAAATATATTTCGTTGCTTCTTTCGAATAGATCACTGTTTCTAATAACTATCCTTCTCGGTACCAGATGGGACAACTAATTTAAAATAGTATTTTAGTTATTTTCTGCAATCAAAACAGTTTTAATAGATTATTATACTTCACGAAAAGTAGATATTATAAAATTGTTTTTTATTTTGATTATATGTGCCAATAAAGCTTATACACTATTGGAAAAAGTTTAATTTGAGTGCCTGTTTGTGTGTGTGCATAAAGGATAAAAATAGCAGTCATGCATGGGACAGAAAGAGAATTATGTATCAATGTTGCCTCATTGTACGTTGTCTTTGTGAAGTAAAAAAGGCACACCCTATCATATCCCTTCTTTCCACACACAGTTTATTGTACAGATATTGAGTGTTTAGGAAAATTCTAGCGATTAGCAAATATTTTCTTTTTCTAAAATTAATAAGAAAAACAAAGACAGAGATAGTGAATTGGCCACTCGGGGTAAATTCTTCTAAAGTCCCCAAAAACCACAAAGTTGCGAGCACAACCATTGGTATGCGTAATTAGTAGCGGGGTACGTACTGCCAATAAATTATTCATCTCATGCGCTGCGATGGCCCACCCCTTCATCAGATCATAGCAGGTAGCCGATGACACTGTTGGTGGTGTTTTGGTTAGTACATTGCAAAATGTTGTGGGGTATAGTTGTTATTTCTGTAAATACGTATCCCTGTTTATTTTGAGAATTTCTAGTTATTTGATGCATAATTGTTTTTAAAATGCATCAAAAAAACTCAGTGGCAATTCTTTGAGTAATTTTTGGCCATTTGGCGTGAAAGTAAACTGGCATTCTGCTATTAAATAAAAATAAATTAACAACTATTCTGACGAAAATAAAATAAAAAATTCTAAAATGATGTAGTTTTGAAAAAACGTATTAAAAATGAAACAAAACCATTTTTTTTTCTAAATGTTATTTAATAAGGGGCTCAAACATGTCGCCCTGTTGTGCCTGGCAATACCCTAATCGGTGATAAAATTCGTTCTTGACATTTAAAAGCATGTCTGAAGTCACACTCTGTAGGGTGGCAACAATTTTAGCACGTAACTCTTGCAAGCACGCGCTCGCTCATGTTCGTGTTTATAAATTTGCGATGTTGCATATCCCCATAAAAAAATCATTAGACGTCAAGTCGGGGATCTTGGTGGCCATTTTATTTTACCTCTTCCACTTATAAGACGATCGGGACAAGTGTTATATAAAAACTTGCACTCTTCTTGCATTATGAGTAGAGAGACAGCTATCTTGCTGGTACCAAATTTCCCCAAAGTTGACGTAAAGAACTTGAACAGCCGGAATAATCTGATTCTGCAAAATGTTTAAATATCTGTCGGCATTTAAGTTACCGTCAATGAAAATAGGACCAATGACATGATCACCTAAAATACCGGCCCAAACATTTACTTTTTGTGGATATTAACTACGTAATGGCACACACAAATGTTTATTTTCCCTGGGCCAATATTGAACTACAGAAGGATTATGCCGGCCATGTATGGAAAAAGATGTTTCATCAGTGTATAAAATATTCTTGATGAAATGTTCGTTTTCATTAACCTTTTCCATCATGGTTTCACAAAAATCCATTCGTTTCGTACGGTCTTCAGGAAAAATTTTTTGGGTAGTCATAATTTTGTAGCAGTGGTACTTATTTCTTTTGAGAATATTCCGCACTGTTCGCTCTTGTACACCAACTTCTTGCGAAATTTGTTTACTCAAACAAGTTGCATTTACCTCGGCGAAACTACAGACATTAGTTTCACGCCTTTCCCGATCTTCTCTTAAGTAAACTGTAGGCTCATCTTCGTCATTTAAATGACTACATTTTCTGTAATTTGTCGCACATCCCACAGACTCAAACTTATGAATGATGTTTAATACAGTTTGAACCGTCGGAGCAGGACGGTTTTCAAATGTAAAAATGAATCGCCCAATAACTCCCGCAGCAGTATTACCGCCGTAATACCACTTGATCACTTTTTCTTCAGTTGTATAAACATACATTTTTAAGTTAAAGAGAAATGCCAATTTAACTTATCACGCTAACGTAATATTAAAAGAAATGAGACAACAGCAACGTGAGAGCAGTTCACCACGTGATCACAAAATTGTTTATTGCAGTGTTTCCAGATTGTGAAAGTGTTATTATCAGAAAGGAACAATGAAATTACCAGATTTTAGGAAAAATTACCAGATACTTCAAATAATACGCCAATATTCAGAAACTTTATTATAAAAACATAAATAAACAAAAGTAAAACAGTTACAAGTAAGTATATTGAATAGAAACTTCTCAAATAATAACAATTGGCTGTCAAGTTCGACTTCAGAAATTATATTATCATCTTCATTTTCGTTTATATTTTTGTATAATATTATGGAATTTTATGATTCTTTCACGCATTTTGAACTTAATAAAATACAATTTATTATGTTCGTCATTAATTGATTTTTGGTTATAGGTTTGATCTTTTTTGGTTTTGATTAAATTACGTTAATCTTTGAAAAAATGCGTCCACTTGTAGCACTGCGTGCAGTCTGCACTCATTGCAGAAAGAGGGGTAGAGCTCTCATTTTTCGGGCAGTTTAGCATTTATTTTATAATTATTATAAAATAAATGATCGTAGCTGCATGAACAAAATCTCATATGCCGCCCTACTACTAACTAGATGTCGCCAAATGTCATCGCAGTTAGTAAAATGGAACAGTATTCATTACATATTATGCACTTAACATGAAACGATTTTAGTTATTTCTCAAGGTGTAAATAATTTCATAAAAAAAGTGACGTTCCCAAAAAATTATAGTAGATTATGCCATTATTAGAGGCTCTATTAATAACTACCAGTTAAAATTCCAAATTGTAGATTTTGGTAATTACCAGGCATCTGGCAACACTGTTGTTTGTTCTATCTATAATAAATTTAGTGTAGAAAGGGAAGGCATCAGATGTGGAAGGGATGTGATAACTGAGGACTGGAGGCGTACCGGATCACATGTGGAAGGGATACGATGAGACGAAGAAGTACCCTCGTTACTTCGTAAACACAATAACGCAAAAAAAGGCAACAGTGATACACAGTCTTTTTCTGTCGCATACATGACTTTGCTATTTTTATCCTTTATGCACACACACAAAACAGGCACTCTAAGTAAACTTTTTCCAATACTGTATAGACAAAGACAACAATCTATGTTCATCACTCTTAATAATTTTACGTTTCGTGCCTTTTCCTACTTAACTTTTCACTACGAAAACAAAACGGAGAAGCGCGGTACATCGAACTGTCCCAACTAGTTCTTTTAAAACTAGGGCTATAGTTTATTAAAAGAGCACTTTTTGCGCTTTGCTTTCAGAATTTTTTATAATAACATGGCTCAAATTGAATGTCTCATAGATTTTATGTTCTGATAGAATAACTATGACTGATAGTCTTTCTTGACTCATGGAAGACCGTGGAAAGTCCTAAGCTGCTTGTTCATCAAAATAAAGTAGGCGCAATAAATCTAAGAGAATTCTTATTAGGTTTGTTCCAGCTGCAATCCAGGACGGTTCCGAATTTGAAATTCTGATTTAATTGGTCTAGGTGATGGAATACAGTTCAAGGTTTTGTTAATTGACCAATAACATTTGGAACCCTTCCGAACTGTCTGTTGGAACAAGCCTATTATTAAGTATTAAAAGACCGATACCACCGGGCACCGATAAAGGAGTAAAACGACGCGCGACGCGTACAAAGGGTAGGCAATAAAACAGTTCTTATATCTTTGGGTACACTGACAAGTGTCACGCTCTTATATAGACAAAAATAGTATGCGCTTTCTTGGCAATTAAGTCAATTTTCAATGCCGATGCATTGCAACAATGCTGACAAAACAAATATTTATATTACATATTTTTCAGATAATTTGATTATTTTATTCTACAAAGAGAAAATTATTTTCTAGTATTCACTGTGAAGAAACATTCAGACGCATTTCTAAAAAATGTTGATCCGCCTTCCCCTGGAAATTTTGGAAGTGACGCCCATAGATAAAAATATCTTCAACCTCCTATGTATAAAAGTATACAAAAGTAATTATTTCAATAATAATTATGCCCATAATAGAAGTTGCAACAAAAACACCTTACTGATTGATTCCCTCAATCAAATCTTTTAGATTCTTTTTCATATTTTGTTTCCTAGACACCAAACTGTTCTTGTTAACAGTGCTTATAATCAATAATTCTTGCTGACTTAAAGTCAAATCAATTTTAATACAAAGAAAAGAATACGTTTTACTTTATTGAAATATACCTGCTCACGACATTATACGGTTTCCGTTTTATATGAAATAACATTTTCTACAAGATTGGATTGAAAATTGCATACATACATTTTATTTATTCTCCAGGAAGATATATAAGCGAAGGAAACGAAGAATGGTAGACATGTTATCATATAATTGATTTTTTTAGAGACTTCAAATTCAATTTTACAATCAAGGATAAAGAAATGGTGTGTTCTAAAAAGACATATCAGTCAGATATACACTAAATTTTTTTCTAACGTTTAGGTTTATTAAACCATCATTAGAGGACTACAATTAGTACAATTCTTAAAAGAGTTATGGTTATTTTATACTATGTACACTATTACTTATTAGGTGTTTATTTAAAATTTTGTTACGTGTTTGCTGTTATTTGTTTGCTTGTTTTAACTCAACTGAATTATTTTAACGTTAAACAGGCAAACATAAACACCAAAAGTGTAACAAAATTTAAAATAAACACCTAATAATTAAGAGTCTATATCAGATGCAAGTGAAATATAGTTTCGATTTTACCACACCCCGCGCAGGCCACGGTGCATATATACAGCCCACAGTGGTCACCAAACCGAAATTATCGCGGCAAATGTCGAAGGTGGCCGATGTTCTAGTTACAGAACGGCATAGTGGAACATTTCAGATCGGGAGATGTTGAATTATCAGAGGCGGA
The DNA here is from genome assembly GCA_029963845.1 of Rhamnusium bicolor. Taxonomy (NCBI): domain Eukaryota; kingdom Metazoa; phylum Arthropoda; class Insecta; order Coleoptera; family Cerambycidae; genus Rhamnusium; species Rhamnusium bicolor. The sequence goes on along the minus strand of JANEYF010004998.1, from coordinate 200,289 downwards.
GTACTAGAGGTTTCGTGCGACATAAACCGACGAAAAAGTTGTATTGCGTCAAGCTTATAAGCTAAGCAGTAGCTAACCTTACCCTTCATGCGTCCTTGTCCTGCAATTAATATGTAAAAACAATAAAAAAAAACACGAAATTATTTTATTTACTTTGTTTAATAATAGCTAAAGAACTAAACAACAAAACAATTAAATCGTTAATCTACAAAAAAATTTCCATTTTACCGTTTCTTATTAATGCATAGTATTATTTTAAAAATTTTTCCTATAAAATGGAGGTATCAATGTGTATCATATCATTCAACTCAGAATGGAAAAGGCGACGAAATAATATGAAAAATATATTTGTGTTATTTTAAATTTAAACTCCAATATTTTTATCAAATATGAAAGATTATGATGATGTTACATATATTGCTGAATTCAGAAAGACATTTTTTAAATTGAGATGAATATACAGGATATATCATTTAGAATAAAAAAAAATTAAGGCAATTTCCGGTCAAACGGGAAGTAAAAGATATGTATGTGACGCGCATATTTAATCAGTATTCGGAATGTCATATGTCCATTTCCGCATATTAGTGCGGGGTGAAATTTTTTTATTTTTTAGTTTTTCGGCGTTTTCTTTTTTATTTGACATTCAATTGTTTTTAATTTTCGGATTCCTTAGAAAAAAGCACATAAGTATAAGTTTTGAAGTTTTTTCCTAGGTTAAAAATACAGCAGAAAAATCGAGTAAGATGCACTTAAAATGATGACCCTGTACATGAGGTTACTATGCTTAAAATAAATCAAAAATAAAAATTATCGTATTCACCTTTCATTGAGCCTTTCATTCTCCATATCAATATTTAGAGACAGCAAAATGGGAAAACTTTCATTTATATTAGTCTCTCTATAGAAATTACCGGAAATAAAAGAAAATTATTACTTTTATTAATTTACGAAAAAATTCAATTTTCACTAGTACTTACTTTTTATATTTTCTCTTTTGGGCTAATGTTCGATTTTTCGGTTTTCTGCTAGGGTATTTACGCTTATGATATGTTTTTATTTTTCCCCATTGTTCTTTCACTGCACTAATAATCACTTTCAATAACACGTCTACTTAGGTGTATACTTAATTTAAAAAAAACTGGTATAACTCTTGTAATCGAAAATCTTAATAGTTTAGTTGTGTGCATATGTCTGTAAATAGGGCTGGCCAGGCATGTCGAGAGGGGGGTGGAGAAGAAGTGATTTACCCCGGACCTGGGTTTTTTGGAGGAGATCGGTTTTCTTTGTGTTTTTAAACTTATTAAACCTGTCTCTTTTATTTTATTCAAATGGAATTTTAAAAAATAATTAGAAAATACCTTTTTCAAAACATTTTCAAGCCTGCCATATTATTGTTTAAAAAAAATAATATTTGTTACGGATAATTCTACTAATGGTTGTAATTAAAATACTAACTGAATAATGATAATTCTATTTTTAAAATAAGAACAGAAAAATACCACTTGAGATTAAAAAAAATGTAAACAATGCAAACTGAACATAAAAATACAATAAAAAAAATAAAATAAATGAACTTCAATTACGTAATACAGAATTAACTAATATTTTGTCATTGCTCCATTAGCGTCTAAAACTGCCTGAAGTCTTGCAGGCATGGACAAAATCAGATTTCTTGCAAGGTCAACTTCTTGCGACAAGTTCTCCCAAGCGTGTTCAATTATCCCTTCCAATTCTTGGGCATTATTTCGATGGTTATTTAATTTTCTTATGTTTCACCATTAGTCCCCATACATTTTCAATTAGATTTAAATCCGGACTTTTAGATGGCCACGGTAACAACTCTATGTTTTTATTAAGAAACCATTGCCTAACACGATGGGCCGTATGTATGGAGCAGTTGTCTTGTTGGAAAATAAAATTATTTTCCGGAAACATCTCTATTACTGACGACAACATAATATTGTCTAATATTTCAATATATTTAATGGAATTGAGATGACCACCAATGTTCCAACACACACCTAATCCATTTAGGCTCATCCAAGTCCAGACATTGACTGAAAACCTTCCTAATATTTGTGGATCGAAAGTATATTTTTCGTCGTATCTAGTGGAAGGAGACCTATATACGCGAACAAGTCCATCGTTGCAGGATTTAAAAACCTTTTCGTCAGAAAAGACAACTTGTCCCCAGAAGTTTTCATCATTGATTGTATAGTTGAGTGCAAAAATAATCCTACCTTGCTTCTTTTCTTCTGAAAGTTTGTATTTTTTTAGCCGCTGAACAACTCTTCAAGTCGCTTTGTAGTTTTATTCTTCTGCAATCAGTAGATACCGAAGCAGGGAAATTTGTCTCTGAAATTACATTTACTGCAGTCTGAAAAGGGTTTTCAATTAGGTAATTTATAAGATTTTCATCTTCTTGATTATTGCTCTTTCTGGGCCTACCGGAACCAACTTTACGGGATACCGTTTAGTTGGTTTCCCATTGTTCTTTAACACTCATTATCGTGGTTTTACTCACATTGTATTCAGCAGCAAGTCTTCTTATGGACCAACCATCTTCAATTTTAGAAAAAATTCGAAATTTTTGAATATCTGTTAGATGTCGAACCATTTTTAATAATGACGCCACTGATTAACCTCAAAGTGATATTTGTAAGATTATTAATATCAATCAAAGAACGAATGATTTACATAACTAAAAGAAAGTGTACCAGTTTTTATTGAAATCAAGTGTACCCACTTTATAACAAATAAGTAAATTTGAGATATCTCTAGAATACACACGCCACTGTTGTTTACGAAAATCGCAACGTGGTTCCTAAGTGCCCGATTCCCCCTCCCGCAAACGAGTCCAGTGTATGCAAGTGCATCCGTGTTTCCGAAATATCATGCGAGATGGCAGCTATTACAGGAATATAGATATGCAGTTTTTAGTTTTCTAATAAATTTATTTTCAGCTAATCCAAGAGTTGGGTCACATGAATATAAACGTTACAAACAGTGACTAATGTCGGAATGTTAAAAAATTTGGATACAAAATATTTAAAATGCATGCGAAAATTTTTTTGACGACTCTGAAAAAAAAAAATTACATTCCGACATTTTATATATATTTTTGAAAAATCTTGTAAAAATCGCACTCAAATCGGATAAGTTTCAAACGAGATATTCGAGAATTATGATTTAATAGGGTATATAAGACTCTTAACAGTATAAGTACATAATGTAAAATAATCATAACTGTGTTTTAAAATATTTTATTAATTGTAGTTATCTGATGATGGTTTAATAAACCGAAACGTTATTAAAAAAATTAGTGTATGATTATTAAATTATTTGACATTAACGGTCGAGAAAAGGAAAAAAATATATAAATGTCAACAAGGTGTACCGATTAAAAAAAATATATTTTGTAATATATAAAACTATTCTGATATCAATAAACCAGTTGAACGTAGAAGAAAAACATCTTTGCTTTTAACGGGTCTTCATAAATGATCGTACACCACGTGACCAATTAGTTACTTTTAATAGCCTCGTCGAATCGTCCCGTCATGACGGGACGATTCGACGCGTCAGCAAGAAATGGTTGAAAATTATTCCTTAGACACATACTTATGTGCAAAAATCTTCATCGGTAACTACCGTAATATGAGAGACACGAAGTCACAAGTTAAAAGGTAAGAATTAATCACATTGTTTACGATCATTTATACAAAAAAACTTACATGTTATAACTGAATAAGTTTGAATTTAGAAAAATAGCTCTATATTAAAAATACTACCTTATATACAGTTTCTTATACTTTTCTGTCTGGTTCTGACCCTATTATTTTAATATTACATCCCAATGCTTTAACAAGACTACCTTCATAAAATCCAGCAGTTGTCAAAAATATATACACGTGTTATAACTCGGCACGGAGAGAGATGCACATACTGCTGGCAATTGCACTTGACTACAAATTAATTGCTCAGTTTTTATACCTCAAATCTTGTAAAATATGGCAACTTTTTTGTTAGTGACTATTTGGACTTTTCATTTTTAAATTAATAGTGAATAATATATTGTCTCGATTATAGTGCTATGAAGAACTTCCTAAGTGAAGACTATATGCATTAAATTATTCTGAAATTAGAATTTGACCAGTTAGTATTATATTGTCGAACCAGTCACTTCATATGTATGGTATCACATATTCATAATCATGTATCTTCAAAAGAGTATATAAAAAAATACGTCACATAAATTAGACAACCCCCAAATCCATAAGTAACAGGTGTGCGATAGTAGTTAAATATTGAAGAAAAGTAGACAGCCATTCCTTCCAAAATTATCACTTGCTACAGATGGAATTCGAACCCAGGAGCACGCTTGTCATTGACTTGTGAATGGTTGAGAGAAAACGATCAATATGAATAAAAGCAAAAACAGTTATTATTTACTTTATTAGCTGACGTCACATTATCACATATTATACGTCGTAAACGGTAGCAAATATCAAAAATATAAATAAAAGAATACCTCTTCACTGCTGATTCTGTAGCCCAAACTCTTTGGAATGGACGAAGTCACAAGTCCGTATATGACAAGAAATAAAAGAGTAAATTTTTCGCTTCATTAGGCGACGTTATTCTTACAATAGTTAAAAAAATACTCGTATCTCAGCTTAAGATGACGAAAAAATAAACGAAACAATTTCAAATGAAAAAAGTTTAAAATCCGTATATCAAAAAAAAGAGGTAACGTAATTAAAAGCGCCTAGATATATTAAATTTCTATAAAGAAGTTTGATTCATGGTTAAGAACTACCGTACTTTATGGGTTTCAGTTTCGTGGTCTTGAGTTAGAAAAAATTTTCTATTAATAATGTATTTTTACTTTATTCGTTTTAGAATTAATAATAAATAACAAGTTGCATTTTAAACATAAATATTGTCTGAACGTTTTTTATGACATTCTCTAAATTTTTCTCTCTTGGGGCTTACTACCATATGAATAATTCTTGGTTATCTAAAAATTACAGTTAGTTACCCAATATGACTGGAAAAAAAAACAAATAAGCTTGAGACTACGTCAAAAGACGGGGGGTTTAACAACAAAAAAATAATAATGTATTTCCCTATAACGTTTCGGAAACGAATTTGGGAAAGTGACATCAAATAACTGGGTTTCAGCAAAAATTTTAAGAAAGAAGCGGGCAGAAATATGAAGGAATCGGCAATAATATTTTTGACTGAAAAAATTTTTGTCCCATTGCTCTGTAGATTTTGGTACAACGTGGTTACCGATGTTACAAGAAGAATTGAACAAAACTAATAGCATATATAATAATTTTGAAGTGTCAGCAGTTCTATACAAGTATCTATGTATACCATACAAACAAATAATGCATATCAAGTTTCACGTTCCAGGTATTGTATAAAGGGATAAATACATAAGTTTGGAAACTGAAACAGATCAGTTTTCGAAACATTAGGGAAATACATTATTATTATTTTGTCTTACATTAATTGTCAAAAAACACCCTCTGAATAATCTTTTGACTAAAATCACAAGCACAGGTTTATTTTTTTCAGTGTCATGCTGGGTAACTAACTGTATTTTTAGATAACCAAGAATTATTAATGTGGTAGTAAGATCCAAGAAAAAAAAGGGAAAAATTTAAACATGTTAAATTATATTAATGTTTTACTACATTGGCAATCGAAATAGACGATATATTTGGTGGCATATATTACTCACTTCTCACCAGTCCTCGAAATCCCAACGTTAAGTTGAAAATATATAGTTGGGTTGCAGGATAGTAATATTAACACACTACATACAATATTAAACATAAAGAACGATACAGTTATTCGCTAACATTGTTTCAATATGTTCACGAAAGCACAAGAGGGAGAAATTATCATGTTGTGTGGCTCTGAAGGTAATTTCAGAAAATATTGTTTCGATTATTTTTTTTACCCTTACATTTAACCTAATACATAAAAATTAATAAATACCCTAGTCGCAGTTATGAGAAACACGGTTATGAGAAATAACTTAATATTTCGTTATGGGCGGAATTAATTTTAAATATTTGAAATAAAAGAACTCAGCATGAGTTATATATAACGTATCTAATTGAATTATATTCAAAATTATTCAGCATTCGTTTAAAATTATACGAAATAGGGAGAGATCCCGGAACAAAACCTTGTCTGTAAATGTAAATATTAATCTTTTTCATTTGGTAGCTACATTTATTTGAAAAATGTTCAACTTAAATTGTCTACGTTCAGGATACTCGGATAACTTACAATATTGCACGAATACAATCAGAACTTTAATATTCTTTAAACTCTAATAAAAATATATTACAAATTAGGTTGGACTATCTCTCTAAATCCATAAAATAGACGAAACAGGTAGATGTTTTAGGACGCCTTATTTTTCTTGTTCGCAATATTACCGGCAATAATTTAATAAAACTTAATTCATTTTTCAAATAAATAAAAACGCGTGGGTGTGTATATATTGTGATTAACTATAATATTATTATAATATATAATATATCGTTCAATAAAATTAAAATTATTAAAGAAAATCTGTGTTCCTCCTAATTATAAGTGTTATAACGGGCCTTCATAAATTTTTGCAAACCATAAGATCATTTGATTCCTTAAATACTCATTTTGTGTACAAAAGTATCGGCGGCCCAGTGTAAGAATGCAACTTTCTTCTTCAAGAGCAAAGTTAAAAATAAGTTTATTCACGTCATAATATTATGTAAGGTGAAAAAAATTGGTTTTTTCAAAATAACAAAAATGTTAATAAAGGAAATAAAATTTCTTACATTTTTGGTATATACATTTTTTTTGTAAGTCTAATATGTAATGGTGAAAAATAGAGAGATGAAAAATAAACATTTTCCAAAAAATCGTCATACTCCATTTTTGTTGTAAATTTTGTAAGAATAAATTACATTATATTATTTTTAACGTTTCTCCACACCACAATAAGATTATATAGTGAAATCTATTTCAAATTACAGTGATTTTTCTTGATACATATAAATTGTCTTACTGCCGCGCCGGCCGCGGTGGCAGAAATTAATACGGAATATTAATATTAGTGTATGGATGTTTCAAGTTTTATTCTGTTTTTTTTTGTGGCAGATACTTTCTAGAGAAAGTATAGACCGTCTCTCGTCTTCCTTTGTTTCTTTAGTAATGGTTGAAAAGGGCGTCCCTTTCTGCTTTGATAGCGAGAGCGGCACTGCAGCATACAGCGCTCCCGCGATCCTGGTTTAACACGCACACAAGGTCAGTGACCAGTGTTGTTAACCCTACCTTAACTACCCTAACCTTTTTCGGTAGGTGTACCGATTTTCAATTAATTCTGCCGATCTACCGATCCACACACACACAAATCCTACCAAAAAGTAGACCAAAACTAGAAATCTAACGACTGATTTACTTGAAAAATACTTCACATCAATTTGATTCTGCTTTACAGTTTACAGTGACATGTATCTAGAACTATGCAAACATATGTAATTGTATCTAAGTCACCTCCTGTCGAAAAGGTGAAAAAACTGCAACATGTGTGGATTAGGCCTACTAAGGATACCACAATAAAAAAACACGTCATTTACATTACCTCATGGTGATGTGGAAACGATTTTACTTTGAGTTTACAAAATTATTATAATTATGTAATGAATAGCCAGAAAAAAATAACAAAAACGGAGTTTGACGATTTTTTGGAAAATGTTCATCTTTCCGCCGCTGTAACTCGTTACATATTAGACTTACAAAAGGACTGTATATCCAAAAAAAGTAAGGAATTTTGTCTTCTTTAACTTTGTCATTGACATTTACGTTGCTGGATCAACCGTTGTGGAGTTATTTTGAAAAAAACAACTTTTTGCACCTCTCATCCAAGATAGGCGGCTAGCGCCTTCCCCCTCCACTCCCCGAGGTTTAAAACTTGGATTTTTCATCATGATCTCGACCTAAACAACATATATCACAATCGTTTCTACCCCACCTTTTGTAGAGCAAAAATCTCTACTGACTAGATTAAGTTGTGCATACGTAATATACGCATGAATTATATCAGTGGTTATCCCTCTTATCATAAACAAACTGCAGATTTAGCACTTTCCACGGGAAGAAGCTATCTAACCTTGTATCTAACGGCAGTCAGTTGTTAGCATTCTTACAGTAAACATTATAATATTATTGTAACAATTTTCTATAATTTCATAATTTGTACTTGTAAAAATAAAATCCTTTTTTAAAAAGTGAAGAGTATCCAAAATAAAAGTGGCGCAGTTGGAACGGATTTTTCGGGACTATACGTATCGAACGTGCAGTTTTTTGTTTCAATAATTAGCTGAAAATAAAACGAACTTTGGTGATTTTTGTTGACTGATAGTTTTGTGACAGTAGCTCTTCAAACATCAAGAAACCCCATCTATCGCAGACCTGTGCGCAGCCTACAGTAGCAAATATTCATCGAAAATTGGAACGAAAATTGTTCAATTTTACAAAAACACGGACCTGGTGAAGATAAAATCGCTGAACCAGGCGTTGACCTTATGGGAGGATGCTAAAAGTTGCTTTTTATTTAATGTAAGTACAATCAATGTCTGTAGAAAATTTATGTGAAATTCTCGGAAATTTGAGATTAGCAAATACTTCAACTGACTCACCAAATTTCCCAAACAATCCTCAAACTTCCCAAAGAAAATTACTAAATATTTCAAGTAAAAATCAATTAAATCAAAGCACAGACCAATTAAAAATGTCGTAATTTAAGCCTGAATATCTTAATTGTGTACCAAATTCTAATGGCGATCCTAACGAATTAAATAGATATTTATCTATTTGTGAATCAATAATTGTAAATTTTTGTAACCATCAAAATCCAAATGATGTTCAAAATACTTATTTGTTGAATTATCTTGTCTCAAAATTAAATGATAACGTAAAAGTAATAGTGAATATACAGAACGTTTTCACTTGGGACGACTAGAGATTAACTAGAAATTTTGCGGATAAAAGAGACGAATCTTGTCTTAATAGAGATCTTGTTATATAGATTTTCTTAAAAAAATCTATATATACATTTATCTCGGCGACTTTAGGCCCCCGTATCTCGAGAACGGCTGATCGGGATCGACCTCAAATTTGGGATCTATCGAATCTCGGAGATTTCCGAAGACTTTTCCGTCTGTCCGAAACCTCCGGAACTCGGGAAGTCCGGAAACTTTTCTTTGAAATGCGATAACTGTCCCAAATATTGACCGATCGATTTCAAATTTTTACCAGAGTGTAGACCTCCATATGCCTATTGATTTTGAGCCGGTTCCGAAAACGGCAAGTGGGGCAAAAAACAGCCTAACAACCAATTTTTTTTACCTTCCTTTGAAATGCGATAACTGTCCTAAATATTAACCGATCGACTTTTTGAAATGCGTAATCTGTTCAAAATATTGACCGATCAACTTGAAATTTGTAACAGGGGTAGACCTTTACGGTCTACATATGCGTGTTGATTTTAAGCCGGTTTCGAAAACGGGAGTGGGGCAAAACAAATTAAGAATTTTGATTTTTTTTTTGGAAATGCAATAAATGCCCCAAATATTGACCGAATTGGTACAAATATAGGCATATTAGCATAAGACTCAATAAAATGGATCTGGAACCGATTCCGACTATTCACGAACCGCTCCGATCATTCGCGAAGGCGCTATAAGCACTTTTAATATCGTTTTAAGAAATTAAAGGGCAAACGGTTTCAAGTGTGTTAACAGCCACCGAGGCTACGTTTTACCGCCAAAACACAACTGGACCCGAACCTTTCCGAAGTCACCCGGATACCCGAGGCAAACGGGGCTTGCGGGGTATCATTTTTAATAAAACCGAACACGAGGAACCGATTCCGAGCATTCCCGACTGCTCCGATCATTCCCGAATGCGTTTAGGCAAGTTTAAAACGATTGCTGGAACCGAAAAACAAATTCAATTTTCGAGGAGTTGACACGTACCAGGCTGTTCTTTTAACCGAAAAACAGAACTCAGTCCGAAGATATCCGAGTCACCCGAAGTTACCCTTACGCGATTCAGGCTTGTGGGGTATCCTTTCAAAGTAATCAGACCCACGGAATCGATTGGAATCACTCCGACTGATCACGAACCCTCCGATCATTCTCGAAGGCGTTATAAGCACTTTCAATAGCGTTTTAAGAAACTAAAAAGTCCAAGCAAGTTTCAAGGTTGCTAACAGCCACCGAGGTTATTGTTTTTATCTCAAAACCCGAACTGGACCCGACCTTTTCCGAGTTACCCGAAGATTCCGAGGTCAAGCGAGGCATGTGGGAGTATCATTTTTCAATAAAACCGAACATAAGAGCAATTTCGAGCATTCCCGGACCGCTGCGATCATTCCCGAACGCGTCTTAGGCAATTTTAACAACGGTTGCAGGCATCGAATAACAAATCATTCTGGAACCGATCCGATGTACTTTGTCCGTCTTCTGAAAATCTATATGGCATCTTCACCGCAGCGGTGAATGTACCTCACTTGTTTTAATGAAACAGTAACCCAATGAAAAACCTTGGCAATTTTATGATAGTTTTAGAAATTTTAAATTTTATATGTATTATATTAGTGTACATGAAATTACGGAGGAATCAAAGATTTTCAAGCGAGATCTTTATAATAAATTGGCATTAAGAACATTTTTATATGGGCTTAAAGAATCATTAACCACAAACTCTTAGTTAGGCAATGCAACAAGTTATTCAAAAAGAAAATATTCATTATTTTCAAAATTATACTAATAGAAATTTTGTAAAAAATAATAATATGATGCAAAATAAATCACAAATAAATTAACGAATCCAATTTAGTAATTACCCACAAAATTATAACACACCAATTAATAATTATAGACCTCAAAATTTTAATCGAAATTCTTTCCCATCTCAATCAATACAAATGCAACCGAGAATAAACAATCAGCCACAGCGGTTTTTCACAAATTCGCAAGCATTTGAATAGCCTCAGCAAAATATGAATGTTTTTAAACCAAACCCAAATAATAATAATAATTTACCCAAACCTACACCTATGAGTGTATCTACTAGAAATTAATATCAGCAAGGTCCTTCAACCTCGCACCAACAACAACAACAACCACAGAGAAACTTTATCTCTGAGGAATTATTTAATAGGGAATTAAATTAACCCGATCAATACGAAACTAATCAATCAATAGACTATCATTGTCAAAATGAGGAATTTATTGATTATTTCGATTATAATGATTGTGAAAATTTGGACCCGGTTGTCACTGACTAAAATGAAAATGTTCACAAATCGCCTAATTTAGACAACCGAAGTTAGATCCACAAATTATTTCATTTAATACATTTAATTCAAGTGAACTATCATATATTGTATTCCCCGAAGATAAACTTAAAATATTAAATGACTCAGGTTCAACGAAATCATTTATTGATCCCGATATAGTACACAAACTATTTCGAGATTCAATTATAAATGATCCTTTTTATTGTTTCAACTGTTCTTCCACAATCTGCACAAAAATATAGTGCCTCTATACCGGCATCTACTATATTTAATTTGCCTAAACAACAAAATTTAATATTCTTTTTATTTAAATTTCATAATATTTTCAATGGCTGGATTCGCTTAGATAATTTAAAAATTTTGCAGGAAACTCTAGATTTTAACAAAGGTTATTTGATTACCTCGTATACATAAATAAAACTTTGTACCATAAATCCAAAGCGATTTAAATTCAATATCAATTTTACCCAATTCCAAGCAAGTAATTAAAATTACAATGTTCATTTCGGATGGAGCAATAATAATCCACTACCAAAAAATTTCTTAACTGCGAAATACCTAAATCACTTACAATCAAAAAGCTTTAACTACTATATTAAACAACACAAGAAAAACAGTGACTTTAAATATTTCTAAACCTATCAAAGTCGAAAAATTCGACAGACAATTTGTCAAACAGATTGATTTAAATAATTTTGATGATTATTCAAAATACAGTCCGGATTTTTCAAAAATTCGATGATCATTTAAACTCTGAAAGAAAATCAAAAATTCCTAATTTATGCGAGGAATTTTCAGATATATTTTCCCAAAGAAATATGCCTTTAAGTTTCACTAGCGAAATAAAACATCAGGTACGAACATATTAAAGAAACCAACACAGTGTCAGACGAAATTGAAAAATACTTCAAAATATATCAAATAACGAAAATCAAGTCGAAAGCCGTGAAATCGATCAATTTATTCAAGAAATATCACCAATACAAGAACCATCGCGTAATTCCGAAATTGACGATATATCTATGCAAGTCCAACCTGATAACCATACCGTAAACAACGACATCCATTGACATCCAACAAGAACAGAACGATGACGATCTCACTATACACTCCAAATCGGAACAAGATCCAATTGAAAATATTCCTGTATCAGACTGTTCTCTAAATTTTGGTCAAAATCCAATAATTGCAAGTTCTGTACTACATTCCCCGAATAAACCTAAAATTACTATTTTATTTGAGAAGAAAAAACTTATGACCGTCCAAATTTCGGAAAACAATTTCGAACAAGATGTCATAGATTTCTTAAAAAACTATGTTTCTCCCGATATACTATATTACATATTCTTTGAAAAGCCCGAGATCTATGAACCTTTTTCAGCTGTTCTTCAAAAATATTTTAAGTGGCCATCAATCAAAATTAAACAGTGTACTAAAGAACTAGTTGATGTTACAAACAAAGATGACATCGAAGATATCATAAAAAATTATCACGAAGGTAAATCGAATCACCGTGGAATCGACGAAACGTATTAAAGAATTAAAAATAAATATTATTGGCCAAATGTCAAAAACGATATTCAAACCTTTATCAATGAATGCGATATTTGTCAGCAGAGTAAATATGACCGGAACCACGTACGCGTTGAAATGAACATTACTCCAACCTTTAGTTTTTCAAAGTATGTACAATCGTACTTTAGCGTACATTAGCGGGTACAGAAATAGCAAATAATCTATTACAATTTTTCTCTCATCACCGTATTCCGAAACAAATCATCATTGACAACAGGACCGAATTTAAAAATTCTCTAATTTCGAAACTTCTAGGTTTGCATAAGGTCAAAGTACATTTTTGTTCACCGAATCACCCTCAATCAAACAGTGTAATCGAAAGGTTTCACTCGATAATTAATGAACATATTCGCCTTCTTAATACCCAAGGCTTCCTAAAAACGCCAATTAAAATGAAAATGACGTACGATATCCTTGCTTACAATCATTAGATACATTCGACAATTAAAATGAAACCCATAGACGTAGTTAATGGACATATAAGTGACAATAACCCATTTGACATCCAAATTGAACAAATTTTACTTAATGATTACGTAAATGAGCATAAAGAAAGATCTAAATTGTTGTATTCAAAAAATAAATTCAGATCTGAAATTTTTCCAGCCAAAACAAAAAGTTTATTTAAAAAAAGCATATCCGCCAGAAAAGTGCGAATGAATTTGATAAACCCACCGAAATAAACAAAGTTAATTGTAAAATGATAACAGTTTCAACCGATAAACAAGATAAGGTTCACATGGACAACCTTAAACGCTCCCTTAAAAAGACTTTTAAATTCAAACAATAATATTTAAAACTAATTTCAGATTGTTGGGAATTCTCAGATCCTCACAAAAAAATATCCCTACGAAACTAGAAGATAATCACTATGAGCAATTAATTTGGGAACTACAAGACAACCAAATAAAATTAGGCACAGCTATTAAAAACCAAAACTCTCTTTCCGTAGGTTCAATAGAAAAAATTTAACGACACAGTTCAATAAGTAAGACACAACGAAAAAACTTTTGGAATTGAGAATTAATCAAATTTCAGATCGCATATTATACAAAGATACTTCATTATTTATAAAAGATATTATGAATCAAATTATTACAATGTATGAGAATTAATTCAAACTACAAGATATTGCACTTAATATCTGTTCAAAATTACAAATTATGCATCCTAGTATAATACAAACAGAAGATTTGTTTATCGAATTAAAATCATTGCAAAACCAAATTAAAATAACTGATGTGGCCAGCACATAACTTTCTTATAACAGTATATATCATCCTGATCTTAAAAAATCATTCTATTTAATTATTCACTTACCTCAATTAAATTTTAATATCGTACCATGAAATGTTTCATTAAAATTTTTAAATTATATAAAAATGCGTTATTCGATACTTTCAATAATAATTCATGTCACATATTTTAATAATTTTTTGTTGTTGACATTGACATTTTTGTAACTAAATTAGACATTTCAAACGTCAAACAGGTAAACCTATCCTAACTCCATTTTATGAGGCCAAATGTGTAAAATATATCAGTTTACATCAGCTTTATTTAAATACTTGGAAAATATATTTAATTCGCTTGATATAGTAGACATGATTTATAATCTTTCATCAAGAATATATTTTTTGTAAAGTCAAATACAAAAAGTTTGGGTGTCATGAACTCCCTTTCAGCTGGCCAATTTGCTCGTCACCGAATTTTTCATTGTCTTTGGCGTTTAGAACAAGTGTACTAAATTTGAAAGCTTTATCTCAAAAACTGTGGCTGCTATCGCGATACTACAGATATGCGGACAGATTTTTTTCCATAAAGTTTTGTTTTTTCATTATAATTCGTCGAGATTCGTCCAGAAATGCAATAATCTTTTTTTAATTTTTTTTCCGAAATTGTACCTTTTTTTCTTCTTTTATTCATTATGTCTCTTCTGGTGATACTACATTCACCAAATTTAATATGTCACCTAAAATGTTGCTGACAATCTTAACTGCCAAATTTGGAAAGTCTCCCATTAGTATTTTTTGACACATCCACATGCACATCCACACATACATCCACACACACACACATCCACACACACACATCCACACACACATCCACACACACATCCACACACACACTCCACACACACATCCACACACACGCATCAACAGACAACATTCAGAAAATAGTCAGAATGGAATCAGAAGGGTTCAAAACGTATATATCAATCAAAATCTCGAGGTCGAAAAAAATCAAATTACTATACTTCCTTATATTAGGTATAAGAAAGTAAAAAAAGCCGATTGCCTCTTCAACATTAAACAATATATCGTTACTTAAAAATGTTATAAAAATAGATGGCTATATCTTAAATAATAAAATTACTTATATCCTACATATTCCAATAACTTATCCTTCAGTCCCTGTCTTGACCCAGAGTCAGTTTAAGGCGACAATCCCAAAAAAATAATTTTTTTGGCAGAAAACGGATTATACCATGAATTTTTGAGCGACCCCTGTATAGAAGTATCCACTCAAATCTACATGTGTGAGGAAACAGACCTTCAAAACATCAAGAAAGAAAACCCTTGGAAAATACAGCTACTGGACATGCAAGAAGCCGCCTGTGGACAAATATTAATTAATCTATCCAAATCAATAAATCAAACGATTGGATAAATCTGACTAATGGATTGGTATCCTGCCATTCGGAGAAGTTATTGTTGAACTTGTAGAGCTGCATGAAATAAAAACACAAATTATTCACAACCAATCAGATACACTTTTCCAAAAAGTGTCACAAGCTCCAAATGTTTGGATATTAATCATTTATTGACTAATAATTCTAATTCTGGCCTATGTCGTCTACAAAAAACTGATCCAGAAATGGTTTCACCAAAAAATCCAAGAAGGAACATCAAATCGAAGAGATAGACTTCTCAAACGTTCAGCTCCCTTAGTTACCCTCGGTAGTTGAATCTTCGGGGGAGGAATTACATCAGTGGTCATCCCTCTTATCATAAACAAACTGCAGGCTCAGCACATCCTACGGGAAGAAGATATCTAACCTTGTATCTAACGGCAGTCGGTTGCCACCATTCGTACAGTAAACATATTATAATATTATTGTAACAACTTTCTATAATTTCCATAATTTGTGCTGTAATAATAATATCATAAAATAAAAAGTGAACTAAGTCTATGCAAAATAAAAGTCATATATAACTACAATTTTGGATGACTGTAGTGTACGATTCGTTAAGAATGAATTTCAAACAGTAAATGGATATATTCGTGTTTTTACTTTGAAATTAATTTAAAAATTTATTTGCGTTTTCTATTACTCCAAAAATTAACAGTGCACAAAGCCTAAACAATTATTCTTATAATAAATGCTGAGTACTACACATATTTTATATGATGATGATATGATCTCAAACAGTATTATAAATTGTATGATACTGTTTGAGAACCGCAGGCAATTGAAGCGTATAATATTATATAATTACAAACCAGGTGATCATTTAGTTACTTTTATTTAGTTATTTTGAGCACAATTACAAACCATGTTATCATTTGGTTAGTTTTAAATCGTCATTTTGTGCCCAAAATAACTCTTTAACAGTAACTAAATGATCACGTGGTTTGTAATTATTTCTGAGGGCCTGTTATAACACTCTTATAAACAGTGAGGAAGGAACACCTGGATTTTGTTAATTTTAATTTGAAAGAATGATATAACAATAAGTAAAATTAGGATAATTATTATCTATTTTAAATACTGTTTTAAATTTCTACATCTACAGCAATAGACAAATTACAATTTTGTCTGAAAATGCACTTTTCTCGAAAAAAAAAAGGTTTCGCCAGTCGAAGCCTTCCTCATGATATCAAATTGAATCCCGTACATATCTTCTCAGTGGTCTATTTTTTCAGACACCGGTTTACAAACAACATTTGGCTTTATTAGACACTTCCACTGATACATTCAAAAATTAAATTTATAATTTGTATATAAATATATACATATATATATATATATATATATATATATATATATATATATATATATATATATATATATATATATATATATATATATATATATATATATATATATATATATATTTATATATATAAATTTATATATATATATATATTCATATATATTATATATATATGAATCCGTCGACACGTGTTTCTGAGTCATTACTCGTAATCATGACAGCTATAAGTTGTAAGGACAGGTACAACTTAGGTTCAACAACACAAAAGGAAACCACAGACAGGCAGCCAGTCGCACATTTGTGGCTGCAATTGAAAGACCCCGTGTTTACAGGGCAACAGACAATATTGCCACGGAGGCAACTATAGCTACCTACGTGGTATTCCCTACCCAGGGTTTAGAGTAACAAAGAATAGAAGGTTACTGCGGGATGATATGTAATAGGAAGAAAATGATAATGGGTATTGCCCGCAAAAAAGGGATGAATCCGTCGACACGTGTTTCTGAGTCATTACTCGTAATCATGACGGCTATAAATTGTAAGGATAGGTACAATTTAGGTTCAACAACACAAAAGGAAACCACTGACAGGAAGCCAGTCGCACATTTGTGGCTGCAATTGAAAGAACAACAATTGGAAAGAGATTTACTATATTTGCCCTGTCGTCGGCACCATATTTATGAGTGATTTTGAAATGTGTTTTTGAAGTCTGTGTTGCTCTATCTTCTGGCCTCGACGTTGGCCTGTTCAAACGATTTCAATGTGCTTGGTTCAATATCAATACCGAACATTATATAGTGGGAATTGAAGATAAAGCAGTTCGTGTTGGAATCGGAGAGGAGGGGCCAAATATTTTGAGCTTTGCTTTAAATCAATTAAAATTTCAGTACACCCGAGAAGACTATCGGGAGCTGTTAGAACTGACTGTTATATTCTTAGATGGCAAACCTTCAAAGGGGAATTAGTTTTAGATTTCCAGGCGCTATCCATCATGCCAGATGGATGGCTAAGGCTATTTATTGTTTGAGGATTTTTCTTTTTAGATCCGAGTTTCGCTTATCTTCCCATGAAATAAATGGAGTAAGAGATGGTTGTATTTTTCTTATACTTCTCTACATTAAAGTTTAGTTCTGCGCGCCTATTGCACCTAAGGCACCTCAGCAAGACTTAACATTTTTAAGAGAATTGAAGTCTTATGAACAAATAAATGGATCAGTCTCTCGTGCAGCTGTGAAGAAGTTTTGTGGCCATCTTTGGTACCTTAACGAAGAGACAATAGCTTTGGCATTTTTTGAAAATGACGTTGCTCCAGAAACCAAGTTGGAAATGGTTAGGGCTTTGAAGGAAGAAGACGGCAAATTTGAATTTGAAAATGGTACCAACAATAAGCGTATTATCGTACAGCCAACTGCTATTGACAATTTAACAAATAAAGAGCTGCAGCATTTTGTTTCCAACAATACGTTAAAATTTTTGAGCGGTTCAATATTAGCAGTTCATTTCTCGACTATGAACCGTCCACTTGGGCCTCACGAGAAGACTATAGAACCGCATCGTCTCTAATTTGCAAATTGAAAGTGGTAAATGACACTGCCGAAAGAGGTGTAGAGCTCAGGGAAGAGTTTAACAATAAGATTACAAAGAACGAAAATCAAAAGCAGTTTCTATTACAAGTAGTTAAGGATTATCGTGCCAAGTTTCCCGGATATTCAAAGAGAGATCTCTTGAAAAAATAATGTTTTTTGCTTTAATAATGTTTTAATTTCAATTATAGGAGGCTTGCTGGTACTGATATTTTATATTTTGTGGGATAATAAAGTTTTTAAAACAGTCACTTTATATTTTGTCATTTTTTCGTTCCTTTTTAAATAAAATGCCTTTGCTGCACGTTTTGCAGTTGTTCAATCGGACTGAAATTTTCTATACTTTATTTTTATCCTTAAAGGGAAAAAATGAGGTGGTGAGATTGGCAGAATAAAAAAAAAATAAAACCCCATATGTATATAAGGACCACCCTAATATATACACCATGCTTCAATAAACAATTACAAACCATATTATCATTTGGTTAGTTTTAAATCGTCATTCTGTGCTTAATATAACTCTTTAAAAGTAACTAAATGATCACGTGGTTTGTAATTACTTCTGAAGGCCTGTTATAACACTCTTATAAACAGTGAAGAAGGAACACTTAGATTTTCTTAATAATTTTAGTTTGAAAGAATGACATAACAATAATTAAAATTAGGATAATTATTATTTATTTTAAATATTGTTCTAATATCTACATCTACGGCAATAAACAAATTACAATTTTGTCTGAAAATGCATTTTTCTCATAAAAAACGGTTTCGTCAGTCGAAGCCTTCCTCATGATTTCAGATTTAATCCTGTACATATCTTCTCAGTGATCCATTTCTTTCAGACACCGGTTTACAAACAACATTTTTTGGCTTTATTAGAAACTCTACTGATACATTCAAAAATTAAATTTATAATTTTGTTGCAAATATAAAAATTTAAAAAGCAGTATTTTTTAACCATTAAAGACAATATTGTGTACACCATATACAGTGTTAAAAATGTCGCCTGTGTTAAAAGTGTCTTATACTTGATTTTTTGAATTTACTTCTATTCACACTATTGTCCACTACCTCGGATAACAAATGCATATTTTTTGTTACTGTATTAAATCATCATTTCGTATATAAATGGTTAATTTCAGAGCTTTTTTTACTGTTCTAATAGACCGCAGTTCAACCCTGGTTCCAGCCGCGTAGATTTGAACTCTCTAAAGAGGCTTACCGTCTAGGTGCTTAACATGATATTGTGTGCCTGTCCTATGCAGAAACCGTTATCAGCGTATGCTTTGTCTCAAAGCCCTCTATGTTAATCGCGAACCATTGTGGAAAGTCCTCCTTAGAGTTGTCAAGATAGCTGCGTGTGTCTCCTTACATCAAACAAATTAATTTTTTTAAGGTCTGCATGAAGTGTACTCTAAGAAAATGCATTTCAGAATTAAAGGGAAGGAGCTTTTCCGACTGACATACTCCTTAATATTAAGAAAACAAAAGACGGATTAAGTATTTTAACCTTAGCCTTTTACTTGAAAATTTTCAAGAGAGCGAATGAAAATATTTTATGTTATAAATGATAAGGAGAAACTTTTAAATTAATTTGTTAAAATGCTGTTATAAATTATTTACTATGTCGAAAAGATAAAAGAGATAATTAATTTTCATTTAAATATTATTTTAAAAATAATACCAAACTCCTTTAATATGTCAGCTTCTCTTAGTTGTCGCTTTTATCTCATATTAGCATCACAGAGTATGATTCTGTTTCAGTTCAAAATCGAACTTAAATATTAATTGTGTAAACATTTATTTAAATCTGAGGATTTCTAGTCTGAAATACATTAATTGTCCAGAAAATAGTTACTAAACATACTTCTGTAATTCTTCATAAATTTCGTAATTAAAAATAAAATTAATTTTTGAATACCTGTTTAAAATTTCGATTATTATTTTAAGTTGGTAGACGTTGACAAGAGAAACAGGATATATCAAAAAGTAACTCGATAAGTAGTAGAACAAAATGAAGTAGTAAAAAAATACGTTTAACTGTCCAGTGAATAGTTATTTATGTAACAAATTCAAAAAGTGTGTGTGTTTAATCATTTAAGCATAAATTTTTTCTTTATTCATATTATTTACCATATGTCGTTAATTAGTGCAGTAAAAATAAATTATGACCTGGGCAAAATTGCAACACAAATGATTCTTTTTGCATTATACTGTGTGAAGTGTCTTTTTTAACATATTCAAAATCCCCATTAATGCCGGCTCAGGAAGTCAGTGAAAATCCAAGATGGCGGCTGAATTTTTTTTTTATTAAAAAATTTATAACTTTAAAAAAATGTTTAAAATACAAAGATAAAAGTGTAAAAAAAGAATCATTGACTTTACTTAATTTCTTTTTCAAAATGGCGGCTATTTAAATAATTAGGTTTTTTAGTTTTCAAATATTTAAAGGCCACCATTTTGGAAAAAAATGTGCACTCAAAATAGGTCTTATTATGTACTAAAGCATGCCATTTACATTGTACTTTTGTATTACCTTCATACGACTCGTTAAATATATATGACATTCACAGGAAGTAAGGAAATGTTTCTCACTAATAAGGGAAACAAGCAGAAAATAATTACTCTAATCGCTGAAGAAATACGACAACAGGGATATTCAGTAATTCATGCAGTTGATGATGCTGATGTTGACATTGTTAAAACTGCAGTGGAATCTTCAAAAATTAAAAATACAACAATGATAGGAGAAGACACTGACCTATTGGTATTGCTGATTTATTGGTGTAATCAAGCATACCACAAGCTGTTTTTCAGAAGTGATAAAAAGCCTTCCAAACAGAATAACATTTATGATATCAATGCCATTAGATATTCGCTCGGAAATGACTTAGCGAACAGTCTATTCTTTATACATTCGTATACAGGATGTGACAACACCTCCAGAATATTCCATATTGGAAAGCAATCAGTTTTCAAACGTGTTGTTGAAAATCAATACTTTCGTGAACTTGCACTATCGTTCAGCTCAACAAACCTTAATCCCAGTCAGGTTGAAGAATTTGGAAAGAAGATAATGGTATGTATTATTGGTGGAAATCCAGATGTTACACTAAATACACTTAGGTATAGAACTATTATTGATAAAGTATCGAAGGCAAAATGTTTCGAAAAAAGAACAGCTAGTGATCCAGTTCGAGTCCTGTTGAATCCATTGGTACCCACATTCCAAAAAGAAAAAAAAAACAGCCAGTGGATCCAGTTCGAGTCTTGTCAAATTCATTGGTACCCACACTCCAAAGGAAAAAATCAGCCAGTGGTCCCATTCGAGTTGTGTCAAAGTCATTGATCCTTACATTCCAAAGAAGAAATCTAGCCACTGGGCTCATTCGAGTTCTGTGAAAGCCATTGATCCCTACATTCCAAAGAAAAAACATCCAATGGATCCATTCAAGTCCTGTCGAGGTCATTGGTTCCTACATTCCAAAGAAAAACCAACCAGTGGGCCCATTCCAGTCCTATCGAAGCCATTGGTCCCTACAAGTTTACCATAAAATACGACAAGATATCTTATCAAACATATCCCTATCCGATATCGAGAAGATGCAGTGCCTTAAAATTCATGTTCAATGTGAAACAGGCAGAATGAATCAACATCTCCAAAACACAGCAACTATGATGCCGCCTGGGAGCTACTTCAGAAACAATACCAAAACAATCGACTTTTGGTATCCACGCCAATCAACAAAATCCTGGATATACCTTCCATACAGGATGAGTTTATGCAATTATTGAGGCACCCACACGATGTTACGGAAGCACTTGAGAACGTAGGTATTGACACTACGTCCTGGGGGCCAATAGTCTTTCGCATCGTCACCCACGCAGAAACCAATCGTTTTTATGAACAGTCTCTCAGGACACCATATAAAGTCCAAGATTTCAATGAGATGATGGACTTTCTGGAGAGAAGATACCAGTCCCTGGAACCCACTGCCATAGCCAAAAAGATATCGTCCAGCGGCGGGCATACTGGCCAATACATTACCAGTATTTCCAACTCCTGTAGCTATTGCAAGCAACGACACTTCAGCTATACCTGCCCTAAATTCCAAAATTTACCTACCAATGACAAAATTCAAGCCACAAGAGACTGGCGCCTATGTCTCAACTGTCTGAGCCATAACTACAGAGTCAACTGAGATGCCAAATCTGTGAACTTCCACATCACACAATGCTACACAATTAATCTACATCAAGGCCAGCTAGAGGTAGCGCCGACACTGCTATGACGTCAGAAGTTTATACATACACTACTATCGCAGCCAGTCAGATAAAGCTACAACTTGAAGAAGAGTCCGCCTCCAGCAGCCATGTTGGAAGAGAAGATCACACATTTCTATTAGCCACCGCCCAGATTCCTATCAAATCATCATCATGGTTATACTGATTCTTTTGTTGGGTTTTACCCGTCTCCTACTGCAACATAAACGCAGACAGCAACAACAGGAACCCCAAATCTGCAACCTGAGATGATTGAGCTTTATTGTAAATGATAGATTGCATATTGAATTGCCATAGAAGAAGTTAGATTAGATATATGAAAATTGTTATGAACGCTATATTACTATTTATCTCGTGTAAAAATTTGGCGCCAATGTGGGGCTCGAAAACTACCGTAAAAATTCCAGAAGAATTTTTCTGACAAAATTTAAATTTCCGTCTGATGAACATTCCCTCAGAAAAGTATGGCAGCCAATAATAACTTATTATTAAGTAACCAAATGTTTTGACTAACTGTAGATAAGCAGAATACCCAGTTTCGCAATTTTTACTTACTTTGTACTTATATTGTGTGCTTATTTAATGAATCTTTTTAGTAAGCAAGTGTATATTCTACGTTTCAGAATAATCTCTAGTACGCTTTCGAGTAAGAAATAAATGGCAGAGGTGAAATTGACAAAATCTGACAATCCAGGATTAGCCAACTTCAAGTTCTCTGATCTACTCACGAGTTCATATATTAGAATTTAGGCTGATGAAGGTCAGAATTAAGTTCAATGTTTTAATTAACAGTAAATTATTTTCTTTATTTGTCTTAAATATTCGTCGCTATATGGGCCCGTGATATCATTGCCACAATTAATTTAAAATTTGTCTACTGGCTCTCAATAATTTTTTTGCTTTTTTGGATACAAGTACCATCTTTAACATTGATTATCGATAGGCAGAAAGATGTTGATATTTTTTGAATATTTGATCTAAAATAAATGAGCGTCAATTGAAACATTAAGGTGTTAATTGTGCTTCAATTTGAAAACCTCGTAACTTTTAAACTGCTTAACGGATCTTTAAAACAAAGAAAAATTCGGAAACGATAATTTATGGACTCTTACACGAATCTATTTAAAAAAATACCAAAACATTCGAAGAGAAGACATCCTTTTTAAAAATGCCAATGAGTTACCAGTGTCAACAGTTATTTTCCCGGATATTGCAATATCCGGACGGAATAGGACGGAATTTGATTAAAAATGCACATTTTTCTTTTTCGCCTTCTATTCTTGCTCCTGTGTATGAGAAGGTACTACAAAATGTTCCTTGAAATCGTCCATAAATTACCCTTTCCTTAATTTTTCTCCGTTTTAAATATCCGTTAAATAGTTTTAAAGTTATTAGGTTTTAAATTTGAGGTAAAATGTCTTCCTTGACGTTTCAATTGATACAGTTTATTTTCAGGTGGTGGATTAATGGGCGTTACTGTTGCCAGTTTTACTGTTGACTTTCACATTTATTTTCTGATGTAATGTATTATTCATAAATATATTACATTCTTTTCAATTTTTTAAGCATTATGAGATTGAATTAATAAAAGTGACTAGGGAAATAATGCTTTTTTTAACGTTACTCAAAAAATAAATAATGTTGGCTTTTAGAGTTCTTTATAGAAAAACGTGTGCATTCTGTATTAAAAAAATAACAAGGCCATGTTTCAGTTAATAAAAGTGGACAAACACACCCGTCTGAAAGTTCAGACCCTCTTATTATGTGATTTATAATATACGAATTGTGCTGTAGCTATTGTGTTAGGTATTTGTATTGTGGATATATGATTAAAAGCGCACGTTCCCCTGCTTTAAAACTCTACAATATGTTCGAATAAAATTTTTATTTGCTACCAACCAGCCAACGTGTACTCTACTGAAATATATGACTATATGTAAATCATACAATGATATCAACCCATTTTAGTTTTTGTTCGCTAATAGTTTTGTTTAATATTATATACTGGAATAAAGCACCCAATACAGATAAATTGATATTATTTTAATGTAGATATGAATGCTATTGTTCACTCATATATTATAATAAACATTTACATCCTCAGTCAAAGTTTTTGTTATATACATTAAAATATCTATGTACTGTATATACAGAATTATCTAAAAGTACTGCATAAAATTCAAAGATTTTGAGGGATACAAAAAAAGTGGTGTTGATACTAGTACGTTATCAACAGCTACAATTAGTAATTTAAAATGATATTGACACCCATAAACACGGTAAATAAAATCTTTATACGTATGTTTGCAAATATACAGAGGTATCGGTTCGTGGGGTTCAATAATCAAAAGAAAAGGGAGGGAATTGATTTACGATGCGCTGATGAGGAACAATAATCCGAAATACCGATGTCCGTAGCTGCGTCGAGTTTCTTTTTAGGATACATGGCACGATTGACTTTGATAAAAACTA
>JANEYF010004998.1:165000-170000 GCA_029963845.1 Rhamnusium bicolor | reverse complement strand
AAAGAAAAAAAAAAAAAAAAAAAAAAAAAAAAATAAAAAAAAAAAATAAAAAAAATATATAAAATTATTAAAATATAATAAAAAAAAAAAAAAAAAAAAAAAAAAAAAAAAAAAAAAAAAAAAAATAAAAAAAAAAAAAAAGAGAGGGGGAAAAAAAAAAAAAAAAAAAAAAAAAAAAAAAAAAAAAAAAAAAAAAAATATAAGAAGGGAGGGAGGGTGGTGTTTTTTCGGGGGGGTGAGGGAAAAGATAGAGAGAGGGGGGGGGGGGGAAGAAAAAAAGAGATAAAAAAAAAAAAAAAAAAAATAAAAAAAAAAAAAAAGAAGGAGAGGGGGGGGGGGGGAGGGGGGGAGGGGGGGGGGGGGGGGGGGGGGGGGGGGGAGAACGAGAAAAAGGAAGTGTGGGGGGGGGAAAAAGAAAAAAAAAAAAAGAAGGAAAAGGGGAGTGTTAAAAAAAAAAAAGAGAGAATAAGGAGGGAAAAGGGGGGGGAGGGGAAAAAAGGGGTTTTTGTGTTGTGGGGGTTTTTAAAAAAAAAAGAGGGGGGGGGGTGGGAAAAAAGCGGGGGGGGGGGGGGGGGGGGGGGGGGGAGAAAAAAAAAAAAAAAAAAAAAAAAGGGAAAGGGAAGAAGAGAGAATATTTTTGGGGGGGGGGGGGGAAAAAAAAAAAAAAAATTTTTTTTTTAATAAAAAATTATGAAGTAATTAACTAAGGTGGCTTTGAAAACAATGAAATATTTAGATTGTCAAACATTTGTTGATTTACCGATGTTTTTATTGTGTTTTTAAAAACTGGTTAAAATTCTTGTTAATTGTGTTCAAAATGCCGCAAATTTATACAAGAGATGAAAAAGTGGACATGTTAATTATTTATGGGGAATGTGGAATAAATACCATTCAGGCTAGACACCATATGCCGATCAGATATTCTGATAGATAATGTCCAGCGAGAAAATTTCATTCTTGATGAAGAAACGGAAATTAATGTTTTGGCACGAGTAGAAGTTGATAAGACTTTAAAACTTTATAAGGCAAATTGGGCTTGAATTGGACATCAGTCACCAAAAAAGTAAGCCGAATTTTGTACAAATACCACTTTAAATCTTTTTAAATACCAATTGCACCAGCACGTGTACGAAAATGATTACGAACGTAGGATGGAATATTTCAATTGGATTTTGCAGAATAACGTGCAGCCAAACAATGATTTTTTGGGAATGATTTTATTTTCGGACGAGTCTAGGTTTACAAATTTGGGATTATTTAACCGACAAAATACAAAATATTGGTCACAAGAAAATTTATTACAAGAGGGTAACTTTCAACTGCGGTTCGGTTTCAATGTTTAGCTTAGAATAACCGGTAGAATCATTGGTCCAATAATATTTGAAGGACCCTGACTGGTGCCAGATACTTGGGATTTCTGCAAAATGAAATTGAGGACAGTTTAGCTGAATTATTTTTCCATTTACGATAGGAAATCTATTTCCAATAAGATGGCGCTCTTCCTCATAATTCAGGGATAGTAATTGATTACCTTCAACGGAAATTCAGAGAAAACGTAATTTCGACGAATAATCCTGTGAGGTGGCCTCCAAAGTCACTTGATTTAACATCCCTTGATTTCTTTGTTTGGGGTCATTTAAAAAATATTGTCTACGCAACCGCCGTTACAACCCGTGAAGACCTGGAGATACGAGTAAGACGCGCAATTAATAGCATAACGGCCCAGCAATTGCCGAACGTTCTTCGAGAAACAGCTATGCGAGTTCAGAAGTGCATTGACATTAATGGACAGCATTTTGAACAACTGTTGTAATGTTTTGTGTTCATTTTTTATTTTCCAAAGCCACCTTATGTATAACAAGATAATTAGAACAAAATTGTATTTTCTTATTTTCTGGTAGCTGTAATTTTGTTTGTATTTATCGCATATTTTAATACGACATATGAATAAATTCCGTATTAATAGTACTAATACGGTGCCAATATGGTTCCATTTGAAAAAATTGCGTTTGGCCTCAAAAACCTTTTTTGATGAACTTTATTTGCTCATAAATCACGTAATTTAGTATTTTTGATGGGATTTCTATTTTTCCAGCATTTCACGGGACATTTAGAATAAATCCGAACACTTAAATGGAAAATTAAAAATTATGTTATAAAAAATACTGACGTTTGAAATGTCATTTATTTGGTATCGTTGAATTCAGAGAATTATGCAAAATCAAAAATGCAATAATGTACAGGGTGTTCCATTTAAAAATCGAAAGTTTATATCACTTCTAACGAAACCGAAAGTGAAAAAAAATCACGTGTATGTCAAAAAGTGCTGCTTATTATGTATATAAGATATCCCAAATTTCAATCAATTATCTTCACAACTAAAGGAGAAAAAGGGGTGTACCATGATCCTGTTACACCCGGTATGTACCAGACTCATCAGCTTAAAGTTACTACCTTCTCATATGCTCCCTTCTGGCACTATTTTTAGTGAGGCGTGCCAGAAAGAGAGTAGAGAGAAAGGATGACTTGAAGCTTTTTCAATATCATCCCAATATAGTTCAATCAGTATTAAGTCAATCTAGCAAATTGTTCGCATTTAATATTGAACCAACCTTTTTACACATTGGACCAATTGGTCCATTATTTTGTTGACATGTTCTATATAGCTTATGCTAAATTTACTGTTTGCCAAAAATCTGGGACAAGACTAAATTATCAGAACACCAAATCGTATATCAGGAAGATATGTCTGCTTATTTATTTATTTGAAATATGAAAACGGAATTAAGGCAGACCGGTGTAAAAAGAAAAAAACTTCTTTGCAGAAAATTCTAACACTGAGTAATTTTGCACGAAACACCAAAACATCATATGCACTCGACACGCGTTTCGCCATCCAAGTTGGCATCATCTGGAGATGATTACAACTGAAACTGAACTGTTTTAATCATCTCCAGATGGTGCCAACTTGGTTGTCGGAACATGAGTCGAGTGTATTATTTTGGTGTTTCGTGGAAAACTACGACAGTGTTATACATCACTGTTGCCTTTTCGTGCGTTGTGTTTGCGAAGTAACGAGTGCACACCTCATCGTACCCCTTTTTTCCTACACTAAGTTTATTATTGTAGATATGATGCCTCGTACTGGAGCATAATTAAAGCTCATGATGTTTGGCTAATCCCAAAATGGATACTGCTCATATTTAATTTGATAACAGTATTAGATGCTTATCTCAATTTATATAACGGAGCTTTTACAATCGTACAAAAGTAATTTTCAGTAATTAGGATCTAATCTTCTACATTTAAAAGATGACAATACAGTTTATATTTGTAACATGATGGCACCCGTATTTAAAATATAGTATTTTTTTTGTTTCTTCACTGTTTCAATTAATTACGCTACTACCTGAGAGGTGGTTTTTGTTTATGAGTTACCACTTGTTTTTGTGCAAATTTTCACTTTAGAAATTTAGGTTAAATAATGTTTTGAAAGAACTATTTCTAAATTCATTACTGCGCCCATGATAACTCACAAAATATTAAATTAACAATCAGGCTATAGTGTTACGTGTATTATCCTACAAAATGCATGTTATTTGTATTATTATTTCTTATTCAGAAGTAATCCAAAAATGAAACATAAAATTAGTTAAAGTCATTTGAAATCAGTCGAAAATGTTCAGATTTCCGTGGAAATCAGTGTAAATAGTGTATCTCATCTACGAAACACATTATGCAATATTTTTTAATATGACGATTCTCATCATGCAAGAATGGTGTAATGGTGTAATTCATTGTGAGATTTTTAATTATTGTGAATGTCACTTGAACATGATTCACTCAAAAATTGAGTGTCTCCAGACAGACACGAGAAAGCTGCGGTAATAATGTATCGATTCCCTGGTAACATGTTGAAGATTATCATTTCTAGCAGTTCTTGCGAACATTCCATTTTTAAAGTTGTTGATTCAAAAACAAACCATTTGTACATTCATACTTTTTATCATTTATTCTCACATGAATTTTACTAGTATATAACAAGAGGAAAAAAAGAAAAAATTAAAGGAACTTTTTTGGTTGGAATATAATTGTTTTCATAAAATGTTCTCAAATTTACAGAACAGTTCAAGAAAATATCTTTATAAATATGTAGCTCAGCACCCAACTATGTCACTGATAATGTCATTCCAAATTTATTAATGATCAAAATAATTGTAATCCAAAATTCGTGTACCAAATATCTTCTCAATATCTCCATGTAGAGAGCCAATATTCCAAGAAACGTTACATATCCCTATAAATTTTTTTTCATTAAGTAACCCGAGAAATCTCCTTCTAAATTATTGATCCTTACTATATTCAAAAGGATATTTTATAACATCGACTTTAGAATTGTAAAATGTAAAATATTTCATACAGAAGATTTTATTCAGCATTTCCATAACTGAGCTAATTATATACCCGAGACGTCAGTTATGTTTCCGATTGCGTGCGTCTATATTTCCGTTATCGATTTGAACCCTTAGTCTGTTCCATCATGATCTACACTTTTATCATAAGAAAAACTAATTGAGTTACAGGTTGTTAAGACAAAAAGTTGTAAAAAAGTTGGCAAAGTCCATCATAAAAAAAATTACCTACGCTACTGGAATGAGATTTTATATGATTGAGTAACATTGTCCCCATGGATTTAACCAAGTGTATTATCTAATATCGAGGTTGGTATATACCATGGTTTACACTTCATTTCTCTGTCTGAAATCTGTCCCTCGATTTACTATAATATATTTTTCGATGATCCTTTTTAGGTCTATATGAAGTATTAGTCTTAACAAAAGAGATTATTCTAATAACGTCTTTCTTCCTGTAGAGAGCCCTTGAAAAGTGTAAAAGTATTGTAGGGGTTCGTTTCTTTTTTTGTACCTAAGCTTAGGCACATGATTAGGTTAGTGTACGTAGTACATGTGTGGAATAAAAGATCATAGGTATATAAATTT
>JANEYF010004998.1:5000-160000 GCA_029963845.1 Rhamnusium bicolor | reverse complement strand
TAAACAACTTTTTTTACTTGCTTTTCTTTAACTCACAATGAATCACGTTTGTCCTCAAATCTTGCATCCTTCATTTAACACACTTCCTAGCATAACCAAATGATGAAATTTTGCAGTTATTAGCAGTAAGGTCGGATGACAATAAAATATTCCACCGTTACTTTTGCAAAAATACCCACGTAAGAGGCGCGGGAGTTAAAATTGAAAAATATAATAATTTAATGTATGATAATAATATAATTAAAGGATGACTAAAAAGTAGAAAATAAAAAAAAATTTGGGGCGTGGGGGTGAAAATTGAATAATCTGCAAAAGTATGATAATAATTTAATGTACGATAATAATTTAATTAAAGTATGACTAAAAAGTAAAAAAATAAAAAAAAATTTAAAAATATTTTTAAAAACTTGCTTTACTAGTCGTACTAAAAAGTAAAAAATACTTTTTTGCCAAAAGAAGCCAAAAAAGGCAAAAAGCGTGCGCACTTTGTACAATTTGCGTACAATCATACAAAGTGCGCACGCCTTGCTTTTTTTGGCTATTTTTGGCAAAGAAATTATTTTTTTTCTTTTTAGTACGATTAAGAAAAGCAAATTTTTAAACATTTGTTTTTTATTTAATGTAATTTTTTCATATATTGAAAAATAAAGGTAATTTATTAGAGATGATTTTTATAATTTGACTTATAAAACACCCTGTATAAAACCTATTCAACTCATTTTTGATATGTCAAAATTTTACGCCAATCAAGAATGATTGCTGAAGTGTCATTCCAAAATTCTTAAATTTTTTGTCCATTACGCTCTTGTTACATATATACTGGGGCACAGTGTATATGCCACTGCGTCTGATACAAACAGTAAAAACATTTTCACTTTTAACACCAATAATGCATTTACCACTATTTCCTCAACATTTACGCATTGGTTTGAACGCTTGTTTACTTCATTAACAGTGGAGATATACTCTGAATAGCACTTAAAATACGCATAATAACATTAATGATTTGTTCCTTAAAATGCATGGCTTTGTCAATACAAAATTTACAAGTAATGATTTTTAACGTCCGTGATATTGCCAATAGTTGTAACTATTTATTTTTATTGAATTTATGCCAGCTACATATAACGCACTCAATTAGGGAATACTGTATCGCTAGCCGCTGCGCACAGATGCTACTATCCTTTCCTATAGGAAAGACATTCCAATAGGAAAGCCAGTCCCTGGATTTACGGGCTCTCACGGAAATCGTACGGAGTCTAACTATCACGCATACGAACTGAGTATGATTTTCTTTCCAGTACCATACTGCGCTGTTCTCGATTTACTCTGAGAAATAATTTACGAAAACCATATATGTATATAATAGAAATTTCACGTACGATTTAAAATAATAAAATTATAGGTAATTTCAATTTTATCGAGTTGTTTTTGAGAAAAATTAATAATAAAAAACGAATTTTCTGAATAAAATGTAACTTTTTGTCAAATATTGTCGAAGAAAACAGCGTCCAAAGTACATTTTTGTATTATATGAATACAAAAACAGAAAGAGTCAATGTGTAGGCGAATGTTCAGCGTATTTGCAAGAAGTAGAAAGGGGCCAAGTACCCCACTTTGGGAAACATTATTAAGCACATTTATGTGCTTATTTCATTCCAATTTGTACTTTTATTGAAAATATGTTTCTCCCATTTTTTTTATTTATACTCCTCCGCTTTTTTCATAGAATATATTTAGATATTTATAGTACATTTCAGAAAACCTGATTGAAAATTGGATAAAATGTTGTAGACATTATTTTGTAAATGTATGAAATCCTGGTAAAGCTTTTTATCTTTTCTTTTTCATTATTTAATTAGAATATTTAGTAACATTTGTTCATTATTCTGGAGCTAAAAGTTCACTATTGGTAACATTATTAATCGCGTCTATTCTGTATCAACATATAAATAAGCATAAATTCATAATTATATTAAAAATATTATTCGAGAAGCAAACAAATCTAGATTCTCGTCGCATTTCCTGATTTGTTATCCCGATTCAGCTTCCAAAATTATATGTCGTTTTGCTTTCCATCTCGAATTTAAGAATACCGAGTGTTTTGGTGTGCATGATATTCTTGTGTTCAGGTATCTAGTGTAAGGAAAGAAAATAATTATACCTTGTTTTTATGTTTCCACACAAATGTAGTGTGGAAATATAAAAACACGATATAATTAGCAGCGTGATCGTCGGTCGAACTCGTACAATTGGAATAGAGGCACGGCATAAGGAACGTAAAGGAAAGAGAGAGCATGGACTGCTGCGCTATGACAAATTCCAGTCACATTTTGTATTTAGGCGACCACACGAGCTTGACCGAACGCTTCACTATGTAGTGTTTTGTAAATAAAACATTTTCTGGGTTGAAATAGTATGTATTAATTACAATATGTTATTCGAAGAAGGTTATAACTGTACAAACTATGAATTATTAGTGTTGAACCTATATATAATTTACATTGTACCCATTATTACGTAAACGGCCTTCATGGCATAAAACATTAATGAACTCCTACTTCCATAAATGAAACACGTATTCGAAAGTAAAATTCGACTTTTAATTACCTTCTTAATCTGAGTTGAGCCTCAACAAACGGTTCTGATTAAATACAAGATAAAATGGCCTTCATTCTGTATTCACAAATAGTTTTAAAATAACACAAATTATCTAATGTTACTGATCACGAAAAGTTTTACAAAGCCTATACAATTGAAAGAGACTTTGTAAACATAATTGCAAGGTTTCCATGAAAATAAAATTGAAAAGTCCATGGATACAAAAAAACAAAACTGAATAGTCGGTCCATGGACACAACAAAAATGACAATTAGATGACAGCAAATCCTATTCCAAAAGCAAACAAAATACTAGAAAATACTAGCCTTGGCATTTATTAGCCATGTCGATATTATGCTTAGCCACAGAACACAGGATAATTTTATTACACTAAATAGATAACTACAGAAACTGATAACAAAATTTGTCCTAGATTTATCTTCATCTGAAATGGCTACTTCGCCAAATTCGTATTAAATCTTTAACCGGAAACAATTTTGGAAGAGAGAATTACATAGAATTGTTAACTTTTTCAAAACATGCATGCACCTAATTTCGGAATTTGGCGGATTCGCTTTAGAAAACGACAGCAGAATCAGTTTTTACTGAATTTCTTGATGGATGGTGTTGCCAGAAAAGCCAGAGATTTAGGAAAGGAAGAACCGGGGGGGGCCCGGAAACCAGCCCCCCTCCTCATGGGGCCGCGCGGGCGCTGGTACAGCAAAGGACCCCAGTTATGGAAGGGGAGCTCCTCTACAAACCAAGAACCGCCCCCCCCCAACCCGCCGCCCAACCCCCCCCCCCCCCCACCTCCGAAACAGAGTCAACACTAGGCCCCCCCACATTCACACCTCCGAACAGACTCCAAACCCTGAATGGTGTTGCCGTAGAAATTATTTTCGTTTCCCCTTCACCAAAAATAGTTATCGCTTTACTACAAGGTAAAACAAATTAATGCAAATCGTTCAATGTTCGTAAATAGGCTGATATCGTTAAAAAAAGTATTGAAAGGGTTATCTGAAGAAAATTGATGAAATTTTAAATTCCGTTAGTGAAAAAAACATATTGTGATAAAGCTTGCGTGTGATGCAAAAATCATAAAGATAGAGCCCGTATTTCGGAAGATAAGTATGAGCAGCTGAACGATTGAAATTATCAAGTGGGATATTTATTTATAGTGAATGTAATTTATAAAAAGACTTGTCAATTCTTTTAAAAAACGTGCAGTTGTTTTCTTCAAAGATACACCCCTGCAAAGACATACGAGGCGAATTTCATTAAATATCCATCAAGTATACCTTCTTTAGAAGTGTAAAAAACACGATACTGGGATCTATTAAATATGCACATTGCTATGATTGCAATTCTAAATATATGACATTGACAAATACACTGTGTCGAATCGACAAATTCACTCTCGTTGACTCAAAGAGTAAGGAGATATATTAAGGATCATGGTGGTTTTATAGACTTATTGACTGTTAGGGCTTGAAGCGTATCCTGCAGTCATAAAGCCCTAATGAAATAAACGGAAATTCCTTATTACGCTTGGGTCAAATACCGAATACGTCAAATGGGGTATTTTCAGTAAATACCAATCTTGGCAGATAGTACAAACTCAATCCCAGTGCATCTTTGGAATGTTTCACTAAATTTTTATTTCACCTAGCCACTTAACATTTGATTTGATATTATTGACAAAAGAGATAAAAATATAAGAAGTTTTTAAATAATATGTATAATACTAAAGAAAATTATTTAAATACTAGCCAGCAAAATTAACTGATTTTAAGAAAATTGGAAAGGTAAATGGTAACAAGAAATTCATTAGATTAAATTTAAACCAGCTAGTTTAGTTTTTGTTGGGCGCGACAAAATAGTTAAATTAAACAAAATAACTCAATTCAATGAAAGGGAAATGATCGAAATTTTAATTATGGTAGGATATGGCGATAGAAAACTGACACAAGAGAAGTTTGCACTTTGTTTAACGAACTCTATCCCGACAGAGTTCCTATTATACTATAATAATATAAAGATGATACGACAAAACAAGTCTCTCAGTCAATCCCACCAAGACAGAGATGATCATTTTCACCAAGAGAAGAATAATAGAGAAAGTCGTCTGCAATTTTCTGGCAATTGCGCAGAGTGGTAGCTAGGAACTCAGGCCTCAACCCTCGAATCCTACATTGGCTATACACGGCGGTCATCAGACCAAGACTCCAATATGTATCTGTGGTCTGGTGGCCGAGCGATCACGTCCCAAAATCTGGCAAAAGTCCAAAGACTAGCTTGCCTAGGTATCACTGGAGCAATGCATGACGACACCAACAGCTGCTCTGGAGGTTTTACTAGGCCTGCCAACGCTTCCCTCGTGAACAAAGTGAGAGGCTATGGTGATCTATCTGAAAATGCGAGGTTCTGGGAGCTGGCGATGGTCAGGTGGAACTGAAGGTAATGCAGCAATTGCACACTCTTCGCTCCGCTTTTCCCTACTGGGAAGAATAGAGTGAATTGACTTTCCTCCGAACTTCCTGGTGTACTACACAAACGATTCTCGCCTTGCGCCAGACCATCGTCTTAAGCATGAATATGTCTGGAAGACAGAAAGTGCACGTGAGCTTTGCTCTAGGAACATACACCACTGTCTTCCAGGGAGAGTTTTACGCCATCTTAGCGGAAGCAGGTAAGGACGAGGTAAAGAATGCTGTGGATGGTATACATCGGCTCCGCCGATGAATTGAATGTCGGGCGTCAGAAAAAGACACTTCACGACAGCCCTCAATGAATGAGCCCACGAGACACTGAGAAATCATTGGAGGACCAACATGACATTGTAGGCAAACTCGAGATTTTGTGACGGGGCCGAACAAGTCGAGATCGTACTGGTTACTGAGCCGGAGTCGAAGGACTCTGAATCTCTTATCTTAATCGAAGTTTTGACAGGCCGCTGTAGACGATTTAGGAAACGTCTATCATTGATAGGTGTTAAAGAAGACCCTACGTGTCCAGGATGTGGGAGTGATAAATAAACATCTTACCACTTCTGTAATAGTGTGAAGCGTTGAGGCATATGAGGCCTAGCATCCTCGGTACTGAGGCGCTTCTAAGAGAAGAGTGAACTCCCTCACACTGAGTGACATCCTGACTTTCGTTAGAACATCGGAAAGATTCGACGAGGGCGCAAGAGAAATACGTGGCTGAGTAGTTGGTAATAAGAATAAAAGGTGCCCATCTGCGGTCTACTTGCCAGGCGTCAGCCTCCTCCATCATTACCATTACCATTATTCCTATTACACTAAGTACAGTGGCAAACAAGTTTAGAAATGTAGGAAATGTTAAAAATAAATCACGGACTGGAGGACCCAAATCAACGGCAGGTGGATAAATTGCTCTCGATATTTTGTTAATATTAGAAGAAACTCCTCAAATATCAACGCGATAACTTGCTGTGAATAAATCATGATCTAGACTCCAAATCTATTAGGAATTTTGGTCCTCAAATTCTATTCTTTAGTGAAGCAATTTTTTGCCTTAACGGAATAATAAATCATCATAATTGCCAATCCAATATCGTGACTACTGTGACCAATCGCAGTAGTCGCAGAAGACATATGTTTGGGGAAGTTATTATATCATTGAGCCGTACTTTATATATTAAAATTTAACAACTCAAAAATATCTGAATCTCTTACGGAACAACTTAACACCTGCATTTGCTGCTTTATTCCACAACGGGAAACATTTTATTAAAAAGGACGTCGGTGTATAGTTTCAGCAAAACGGTGTCCCCGCCAATGTAGTTCAAGTGAGAGAAATTCACACATTCTTTCGCATTTTTTGATACAGGCAATATTTACAAATTTACAATCATTATTCAGCTGTTTCCCACCCCAAACAAATTATTAAATAAATTATTATATTAGTTTAATTGTTAATTTCGATAATTAATTGCATTTATCGAAAATTAAACCAGACGGTCTAATTTTTTCTGTTTAAAAGACTACGTGTTTTAAGTTAAGCCATAATTGACAATTTATTTTATCAGAGTTTTACTTCCACATACACCTTTTACAGTAATATCAAATAACACTA
The DNA here is from genome assembly GCA_029963845.1 of Rhamnusium bicolor. Lineage (NCBI taxonomy): Eukaryota > Metazoa > Arthropoda > Insecta > Coleoptera > Cerambycidae > Rhamnusium > Rhamnusium bicolor. The sequence goes on along the minus strand of JANEYF010004998.1, from coordinate 153,301 downwards.
TATTCCTGAGCAAGGCAGATATGTTATGTCTCTATTTTTTGATTTATCAAATGCTTTCGATTGCGTGGATAGGAGCATCCTTTCACAAAAATTAAAAAATATTAGTATTAGTGGGTACCTTCTAAATTGTATCAACTCCTACATAAAAAATCGAATGCTAGTGATAGATTGTAACAATTTTCAGCCGGATATCCATGACATAACTTTGGGTGTTCCACAGAGTTCAATTTTAGCGTCTATATTGTCTCTATACTAATGATTTAACATGTTGAATTCAATATAGTATTACCACTATGTATGGAGATGATACCATTGTTTCGGTATCAGCTGCTATACAGGAGGAACTTAACCTTAAAATTTATACCACACTTGACGATATTCATGCTTGGTGCCAGAGAAATAAATTCATTTTAAACAATGATAAAATTGTATTTGTAAATTTTAACTACAGAAGAGCGTTAACCTCTGATGATCTATCCTTTTCTAAAACAACCAAGTTCTTAGGCATATTCATTGACAGTAGTTTGACATGGGAATCACATACAGATTATGTATCTAAACTGCTTAATAAAGCCTATTTCTTAATTTTATAGTTAAAAGACACACATGCTGAGACTGGTCTCTTAAGTATATATTACGCTATGGCTTATTCACATTTTTGTCATTAAATATACTGACCCGGGAGCGATCAAAACATCTACATCGAATCTTTGTCTCCCAGAAAAGATTACTTTTTAATTTGAAGAACAGAGAAAGTTGTAGAAACACTTTTATAAAAAAATATATTCACTCTTCCCAGCATTTACCAGTGTCTAGTTTTTGCTAAAATTAATTTACATGTCTACCCTACCTTAGCAGACAGTCATCCGTATTGTACTAGAAATAAAGAATTATTGTCAATTCCGGCTCATAAAACAGCCACATTTAAAAACTCTACACTATAATTGCATTGTTTTATTTAACACTGTAAAGAATCATGGGTAATACCCGGAATATAGGATAAAATCCGCCGACATGTGTTTCTAACTCAGAACTCGTTATCAAGGTGGCAATAAGTTGTAAAGATGGGCACAACTTAAGTTCTACATACACAAAGGAAACCACTCACAGGAAGCCAGTCGCTTATTTATAGCTGCAATTGAGAGACCCCGTGTTTACAGGGCAACAGACAATATTGCCGCGGAGGCAACTATAGCTACCTGCGTGGAATTCCCTACCCAAGGTTTAAAGTAACAAAGTATAAAAGGTTACTGCGGGATGAGATATAACAGGAAGAAAAGGATCATGGGTGATGCCCGCAAAATAGGATAGAATCCGCCGACACGTGTTTCTGACTCACTAGTCGTTGTCAAGAAGGCTATAAGTTGTAAGGATGGGCACAACTTAGGTTCTTCAAATACAAAGGAAACCACTGACAAGAAGCCAGTCGTCATTTGTGACTGGAATTGAGAGACCCCGTGTTTACAAGGCAACAGACAATATTGCCACGGAGGCAACTATAACTACCTGCGAGGAATTCCCTACACAGGGTTTAAAGTAACAAAGTTTAGAAGGTTACTGCGGGATGATATAAAATAGAAAGAAAAGGGTCATGGGTGATGCCCGCAAAATAGAATAGAATCCGCCGACACGTGTTTCTGACTCACTAGTGTTATCATTATTCTTAATATTGTGAATAGGTTCAGTAATGTAAGTATTTGAATAGTTAAATAATAGATTATTAATTATTTTAACAGCATATGAATTTTCTAATAGAATATCTTTTAATTCTTGAAAACATTCATTTTTTAAAGAATGAAGTGTAACTTTGATAACTATTTTTCAATTTTAAAAAAATGAATATTTTCAAGAATTAAAAGATGTTCTGTTAGAAAATTCATATCCTGTCAAAATAATGAAAAATCTACTTTTTTAACTATTCAAATACTTACATTACTGAACTTATTCAAAATATAATAATAACAACACTACAATTTATAGATCTCTACCTTATTTAGATAGTTTGACTTCAAAATTAGTAAATATCTTTAAAGATAATAATGTTAAGATTGCAAAAAAGGAACATTAAAACTATCTCAGCTTTATTTTAAAACTAAAACACCTCTTCTTAAAAATTAGTTTTCTAATCTTATTTGTAAAATCCCTTGTAAAGATTTTGATAAAGTTTATATAGGAAAAACATCCGAAATATTTATGGCCGCATTACTTCTCACAAAAGTGATTGTAGAATGAGTGCTAATTCTTGTCTATTAGCTGAACACTTTCATCTAATGGATCATTATTTTAATTATACAGGGTGTCTCACCAGGAACTGCATCGATCAATATAGGGAAAAGTACGCACCAGAAAATTTTGAAAATTTAGAGAATTACAATGGCAGTGTGGTCAATCCAACTAAAATAATTACAAGCATCTGGCACTTCCGGTTATACCGGAAGTTGATACCAACTTGCTTATTTTAAATGGAGTACCCTACATATTTTAGGATTTTCGAAAAGAGCATACAATTTTTAGTCAAAAACATGTAGCTTACCCTATACCTAAACCCAGCCGTTTCACAGATATTTGACATTTTTAAACACTCTTGACAGGTGTAATAGTTTACAATAACCTTTATAATTTTCTTCGTGTAAAAGATACTCATTTGCTTTTTGGCAAGAAGAAAGACCATAAGGTAAGCTACGCTCTACAGTTTAAAGAAATTCAATAATAGTTATACCAAATGCTCCATTTTTGACGTTACATTTTGTAAACTTCAAACCGCGAGAACTTGCTTAAGTCAAATGGAACACCCTGTATTTTTTCAAATCAAGTTATGTATAATTAAATTCTTTTTTTTCTGATATAAGCATTGTGGGGGTTTAAGTCACAACTTTTTAAAATATTTGCGATTCTCTTATAAATTCAGGAATTTTTGGTAAAAAATATCATCAAATTAGCCATGATTAGAAACAATCCGTAATGTCAGTCATTCTCTTATGTCAAAAAATACCACCGCGTTTAAATTACACCCACAACGACTTTTGAATTTGTTTATTATTTATGGAGAATGTGATATTGCAAATGGCAGAAGGATGCAAACCGTGGACACGTGTTTCTGACTAATTGGTCTTCATCAGCACGGTGTAGCTGAGTTAAAATGATGGACAAAACTCAGAAAAGACACCATTTGCAATTTTGCATTTTTCCACCTTGCAATTCTTTTCTTTATGCGGGAATACCCGATTATATTCATCATTTTTACTGTTCGTAATTAACCCGCGTCTAGCTATTTCTCTGTACTTGTTCATTTTCCTGAGTCCAGAATCCCACGCAGGTGGCTATAGTCGCCATGTTGCGAAACTTGGATGTCGCTCTCATACCAGTCTTCCAGGTGGAAGCCACAAAGGTTGCGACTGGCTGCCTGTCAGTGGTTTCCCTTTAGTGTCTTTTCTGAGTTTTGTCCATCATTTTAACTCAGCTACACCGTGCTGATGAAGACCAATTAGTCAGAAACACGTGTCCACGGTTTGCATCCTTCTGCCATTTGCAATTTTGCATTTTTCCACCTTGCAATTCTTTTGTTTATGCGGGAATACCCGATTATTTTCATCATTTTTACTGTTCGTAATTAACGCGTCTAGCTATTTCCTGCTTATTTTTCCTGGGTCGATCCACGAGGTGGCTAAGTCGGCACGTTGCGAAACTTGGTCGCTCTCAACCAGAGTCTTCCGGTGAGCCACAAAGGTGCGACGGCGCCGTCAGTGGTTTCCTTTTGTCTTTTCTGGTTTTTCTATTTTAACTCAGCACACCGGCGATGAAGACCAATTAGTCAGAAACACGTGTCCATGCATCTTCCGCTTTGCATTTTGATTTTCACCTTCATTCTTTTCTTTGCGGAATACCCGTTATTTTCAATTTTTATATATATATATATATATATATATATATATATATATATATATATATATAAATATTGGCTATCGACTATCATGTTTGAGGTGTATATATATATATATATATATATATATATATATATATATATATATATATATATATATATATATATATATATATATATATATATATATATATATATATATATATATATATATATATATATATATATATATATACTACATACGCACCATGTACATATGTATTAAAAAATTCGTGAATATTCTATTCTATTATATTTTATTAAATGTTTGTTTTAAGGCTCAGGTCGAAATTCTTTAGATTTATAACAAAAAAAATATATACAAAACTAATCAAGGCTAGAAATCCATTTCTCTTCCTACAGTCTGATATGTTTGCTTCCATTGAATAATAAACTAAATTGTATCGTTATAAAAGTTCACGAAACTTTACCATGTTTTTTTCTATTAAGTTATTACAGGAAACCGCACGAAACATTTCTTTAACTATTTGGCTTGAAACTTCGCCAAAAAAACGAATTGATCTATATTCAACCAGTTTGTTGCCGGATATTGTTGTGCAAATTTTCTTATTCGCCAAAAAATCGAAGTCATACAAAAAAAAACCTTTAAAGTTAACATAATATTGTGAGGCTTATAGAAGGAAAATAGTATTTGTCATGACACCCAAGCCAGTGGCCCTGTTCGATATGATACTAACAAGACCAACGCGTCTTCTTCCAATCTTTCTCTGGGTTACTATCAAGATATTGATCCAGAATTGATGTAATTTGAGACAGAGTAAAGTTTTGTAGATATTGAGAGGTGGGGTAGATCGACTTCCCTTGTCGTAGAGGCGAGATTTGGATATGATTTTCAAGTTAAACATATGCGAGCAAATGGAGTTTCAACTAGTTTGAATAAATAGGGCACAAATAATATATTTTAACACAACATGAAACGGACGACAGCATGATTTTGAACTATTATAAACATTGTGCTTTAAAGACGACAGAATGTTATTTTAAAATTTTACACTGGGAGAAAATAGTTTAAATAAAGTATTTTTCCAAGTTATTGTGTTCCATACTTCTATATACATTAAAGACATGCATAAAACTTTTTAATAATTTTAAAATAATTAATTTTTACCCCGATGCATTGTCAATTGACAGCATTAGTGTGACATGTTTTTGAATCAATTATGTAAAATAACTTCTAAACGGAGCAAAATATCGAAATTTTTCAATTGAAAATATCTCCAAATTGATTAGCCATTCGAAATGAATAATTAGAAATTAGCAATGGTGCAGCATAAAAGAGACTGAGGAGTTTAAACGATAGATAGACTCAAATTAAGAGACCAGTATATCTGAATTGTTATTAAAATAGTTACTGAATATTGCTTATGAGCTGTTCAAAGTGTACTAAGTTTTATATCGAAACTTGAATCTGTTTAAGAAATAATTAAAAAAAACTTAAAAAAATAATTTCAACGCCTAGTATCTCTGAAACTGAAAGAAATACGATATATATTTATTGAAACCTTTTTCTTAAAATGAGGTCCTCTTCAATCGTTTTTAAAATTCTTTCTTAATAAGGAGAGGTTTAAAAAGGAAAAAGCATTGATTAAGGATGTAGCTAAGAGTAATGGTTATTCGCTCAGATTAATAATATAAAGATAAGTAACACCCATAAGAGATACACTGATTATTATGACCGATACGTAACCAACAATTTGCATGTTTATATATCAACATATTCAAAACAAACCAGGGGCGGCTCCAGGCTTCATCGTTTATTTTAATGCTTTTGCATAACTTAAAACTTAATAGGTATACAAATTTTGTTTGCTTGAGTAATGTATTTTTCAATGCTATTCTGCTGTTACTATTTTAATCTCTGTTGTTTTTAAGTGATTTTAAAGTGTTATGTTATTAGGTATTGATTAATAATCGATTTTTAGTTACAAAAATTTATTTAGTGAATATTTATTAAGAAACAACGACTAATAAGTGTGTAGTTTGGGAACAAACAGGAAGACTATGGGGTTGTTTATCTCTTCACAGGTAATTAAACAAAACAGATCAGGGTCGGCATAATACGTGAATGCGAAAGTGTGAAATCTCAAAAATGACTAAAATTAATGCTAGCTTTACAAAAAATAAACATTTGATTCTATTTGAACGTTAAAAAAATCCACATTTTATTAAAAAAGATACTTTACTGTTCTATTTTTCCCCTGGCAATACTATCACGAGGTTCGTCACACGTACTGTCCAGATTATTAAAGAACTATATTGAAAATTAACAATATAGTGAGTAGCCACTCATTCATACGTCATGAAATAATATCAAGTAGATACCTACAAAGCATCAACTGTTTTGTTGATATGCTACTTTCATTGCAGTGATGTAGGTTTGTATATTTCAAAGAAATCTCACTTGTTTCAGCATTGAATATTATATTATTTCGCCACCATTAGTACCCAAGATAGCAAGGTATGTTAAATTTAAATATACATAAAAAAAATTTAATTTAAAAAAATATCAATTGACTTTAAAACATCTACAGTTTGTTAGCAACCTTGAGAATGAAATGTCCATCAAAGTTAAAATAAATATTTTTGTATAAGTATCTTTTTTAATAAAATGTGGATTTTTTACTGTTCAAATGAATCAAATATTGTTGGTTTTGTTTTTGTAAAGCTATCATTAATTGTAGTTATTTTTGAGCTTTCACACTTTTGCATTATGCCGGCCCTGATTTGTTTCAATTACTTACCTGCGAAAAGATAAACAACCCCGTGCATATCCTCTTTGACCGCACACTACACACTTATTAGTCATTGTTTTTCAATAAATATTTATGAATACATTTTTTGTAACTAAAAATCGATTACTAATCACTGTACCAAATAACAAAACTTTAAAATAATTTAAAAACACATTAAAATGAGAATCCTCTTACAGAACACTATTTGTTGTCAAGACGGTGATAGATCGGGCATCGATCGAGTTTCTTTGTGCTGTGTTCATTATTCTGACCAATAGGAATTAAACCAGCGATAATATTTACGTATCTCGCGTGGGCTGTAGATAAATCGGACAACTTATGTTTTGTTACTCATCTTCTAGTATTATTAATATTCGATAGGTCTAGTTAATAAAATAATTAGGAACCGTAAATGTAGGTATTTCTTTGACCTTTTAAAATGGGAGAAAATTTCAAATTTGTATCAATTCATACATTGGGAAATGAATTACAACAAACTTAGGCAGCCCAAACGACAAAAGTGGAATAAATGAAAGGTTGTAAGGACGGTATCAACAGTATATTGGGCAAACTAGATTTAAGGAGCGTGTGGCTCATCTCGAATAAGGAGGATTAGCCCGGTGTTGCCCAACATACGTTTTAGAACGACCAAGATTAATATTAGCAATTTAATATTAATTAGAAATAGAACAAATAATAGATAGCTTGATACATTTGAAGACTTAGAAATTACAAAATGTAAAAATAATATGAACAGATTTAAAGAACTTATCCCATATAATCGACTTTATTGGTTAGTGAATCACGGAGTTGAGCCACGCCACTACTACTTGAAAATGCTTCACTATTCTATAATTCCATTCCATGAAGATCCAACCTAGGTAAAACTTTAACATGATACCAATGTTCTAAAAGCGTTAGATTTATATACAGGGTGAGTTTTAAATGCGTAGTTATATTTTAAACCTTAATATATTTCGTTGTGTACAATTGATTGGCACTGTCAAAAAATTTTTTTGAACAAAAAAAATGTTTAATTTCTGATAATTTTTTCGTCCTCCAGCCACTGACATTTTGATACTCACTGGATAACTTTGTAAACGCCGTTCACAGAAATGACGTAACTGAAGGCAGTGTTGCTACTGCCAGAGTTTGTCATCACAATTATCCTATAATTGTATGCATTGCATGAATTGCAAATTTTGAATTTTTAAAAAAATTATTACCCTTTTGTCACGGACATTTTGTGAGACGATATTAGATTTATTTAATATCAGTGTAGACGCCGCACCAAAACAAATGTAATAGTTTAAAAAACATTGAGCTCTTTTTAAGAAAGCATGATATCTGTACACACTGGCCGAAAATAAGAAATAAACTTCATGGCGGCCAAGGCGCGATTGATTAGTCCTTTGTGGAAAGCGACACTTGTCACTTATAGCTTGCTCTTAAAATAAAAGGTGTTAAAAGTATCTGTTATCTATTTTTCCTTGTAAAATTAGGTAATCCTGACACTTTTTTTATAAATAAACAGAATTCGTCCCGTAAGCACCAAATATTAAAAATATGCAATACTTTTTCTGTGTATTTTAAATTATTATTATTGTCTCTAATTTATAGTTTAAGGTTAATATGGTTCATTTCTAAAAATGAATCAAAGTTGAAAATAATCATTTTAAAAAGACGCATTTACTTTAAAAGAACGAAAAAGCAGATTTGTTTACTTACCTAATACAACAGTTACTAAATGAATATATCATATGGGCTTGACGTTTGGATAGTATTCCATAGTCGTTTTGCTTGTCTAGCATTTTCATTTACTTGAAAATATGCCTTTAATATATCTAGCATTAAAATAATAAAATAATTAGTCGCTATGGTTAATCACTAATTTTCACAAAATGAACCACCAAAGGACCAAATTATAAATAATAAATTTCGGTAACATAGTAACTCAAAACGCAAATTCAATCACAGAAAACGGTATTAAACACATTTTTGTAAATGCTAATGCAGACAGGTACGCGAACTATCATCAATAACACTGATTTTTACATGGGGTGTAGTGTTGCCAGATGTGTGAGATTTTCACATAGGTTATAAATTTCATTATAAATAATCATGATGCTTTTCAAAAAATTTCTATTGACCTAACTGACAGATAATTTAGCTAACTGAGCAGTGAAAAAACGGGTCTTACCATCGCAACAGAAATAACAGAAAAGAGCAAAAGACTATTATTTATTTAGGCTTGCACAACTAGCGCTGTTTACGCGAGGTTCCGATTTATAAAGAACTACGTACACGGTATAAAATTTAATTTAGTTTACTCTTTTTTAATGGAAGAACTGAGGTCGGGGCTGACGACCTAAATTTAACTTTTTTATCAACTTTTACTAATATTGGTGTAAAATGATAGAAATTTTTAAATAGTAGTTTTATGACTTAAAAAATGTGCAGGTACACAAGGAAAATAATGGTATAAATACCATGAAAATGGTATGTCTGGCAACACTGATTAGGTGCGTGGTTAGATGAGTGAAGATCCTAGGTTACATATGCGACGCTAATATCGCAGTTCACATTATGGTGTGGTTGAATTTTTATCATGTAATGGCCTATCCCGAATAAAGTGTTGTTTTGTCAAGAAGAAATTGATCTTTTTTTATAAAAAATGACGTATACTATCCTACTAACCGTCCAGAGTATTATGGAGGAATAAAATGCAAACTATTGGGTATGACCATTGAACTCTATCGTTCGTAGATAGGTTCAATGGGTATGACCAGTGTAAAAAGTGACAGAAGTGTGTGAAAATACTGCAAATTATTTTCCATCACCTGATATTGTGTTGCACCTTTAGTGTTTTACTATTAGAGGCCAATTAAAATAGTAGAGAGCTGATTTATTCCTTGAACACCTACACATTTCAAATTATTTTAATAGCAGAGGGTAAGTACCTACTTCTTAAAAATAATAATCCTTTTATAAACTTTGAAAAAATGAGATGGGAACATTAAATTCCTCTCGAGATTTCCTAGAAAGTTTACTTTCATCGGAAAAGTTTAGTTGTAACTAATGGTGCAAGAGAAAGTCAAAATTGTACATTTCTCACATTGAAAGGTATTTCAAAATGTTTAAAAATTAGTTCAAGTGGAGCAATTAATCGTTTAAGTAGCTAATTATTTCATCCATGTTATTATAAATTCGGGAATGAACTTAATGCTAGGGCTCGGTTTTTCAATCGTGCGTGGGTTAGCTAAACTCACACTTTTAGAATTCGATTTTTTTTCAATTTTAAATTTGTTTTGGAAGTGGCTATAGCAACCAATATTTTATGCTAAAGTAACTTTTAGTTGAAGTGGTTTGTATTAGAATCTCATCGATTTTTGTGAAAATATAATGCTAGGTAACCAACAACTTACGTTACAACTGTAAAATCGCGCCTAGGTGAGAGAATTGCATAAAATATGCGGCAACGTTGCTTCAGTCCATTACATCATTTTTGCTAAGATATAAAGTGTTTCCAGTAACCAGCAGTTCCAAAACAGTTTCATCATATTTTTTTGAAAGTCGATAACTCAGTTACACGTGGGAATTAAAACTCACCCTGACATATTTCAAGTATGGTTTAACATAACCATATAACTAAATAGTCCCACTGAATTTCATTATATGCTTTTTTTTTCCGCTTCACCCCAAGCTACACTGGACTAAAAACACAGTACTGAAAGTGGCATGATGCTATCTTATTTCCTTTTTTATTTAAAAGCGGTTTTTAAATTTGTAGCCGTCGCGACGTCCGTGCCCCAAGAGCGCGACTTAAATTCGAAATGATAATATTTATTGTAATGAAATTTGCAATTGTTCCAAGCAATACTTTATGTATCAGTTGTTATATGACAGAATACATTTTAAAAGCAGACAATACAATATTATCGGTTGCCTGTTATTAATCAGTAGACACAATTCGTTAAACTCTTTTTACCTACCGCTAACTAATATCTCATTAAATTTCTGGTCTCTAGTTAGAAGAAATCATGCTGGAATCATGCCAAAGGCACGTACAATGATACATCCACCTTCAACTTAAATGAAATAGCAAACTTAGAAAAAGTTAAGTTCGTTAACACGCGTGGCAATATAAGGGTCAGGGTATGAGCATGGGTGGATCTTCACACTCCCAGAATCATATGGTTTTCATTTTAGTAGCCAGCGTGCCAATGCCGATAGTCCAGTCAAATAAATCAGCAATATGAGATGCGCTTTATAAAATAAAACTTATGTTAAAAACTGGAAGACATTTCCGAATAAGAGACCGGTAAAAGAGGGGTGTTAGATTTAAGAGAGGAGTCAGACTGGTTGTTTTATCAATATGGCAGACCCAGTGACACAAAGCAGGCTTCTATCACAAACTTACTCTTTAACTAATTATACATTATTTTTTTATCTCTTATTGCGAAAAACTCAAATTTGGAAAAAATGTTTTAAGGATTAAAATAGTAGATATATATCAGTTGCAACAAGTCAAGATAAGAACTAAAAACCTTGCAAATGGGAGAAATCGTTTTAAAAATACAATTTGGTGTATAAGTACGCATTAGATGTTATTTGTCTAGTAGTCAAAAAAATCCTGTATAGCAGAAAAAGTAAACTAAAATTAATTTGGATTTTAATTTGTTCGCTAAACTTTTCGCAATGAATTCTAGTTTCCCCGTTAGTATTAATGACAAATATGAATATTTTATAAATGAGCAGCAAATAAAGTGACCTCGGAGTCTCAGAGGGAAATTAGTTACGAATAATATGATTTGTGACTACCTCACTGGTTAAGGGTTAACAAACAACCCAGAAAAGTAAAGCACTTATGATAGGTAGTTTATACTATATGAAATCTGGCATATATTTTTATAAAAGAATGATTGCAGACGGAACTTGACTGCATCTCGTTTTTTAAGAAATAATCATATTTTGGGATTTGACTAGTTAAACGTCTATATAATTTTTTCAGTATCCTGTAAAATAAATAGGGCCGAAGATTGAATACAAGATAATTGACTAAATGACTTCGAAGTCATTGTCATATACTCTAAATACAGAATATTTATAAAACTTGTATGTAAATAATAATAGATAGGTAAACAGTGCGAAATTAAAGACAACGGAAGTTAACTTTTTTAAAATGTCTCGTTCAATTTTTACAAACGTGTATTAGTGAGCAGCTGTTCAGGTGCCATCGGGAACGACATTAAGAAAAACATATTTATCACAGAGATGTGACAGTATTAAACAAAAAAATTATTCTAAACTGAATGACAAATACGTCTGGATTAGCGTGGATGAAACCACCAATGCTTGCAGCTGGAAGATGGCAAATGTTTTAGTGGGCGCATTAATATACAGTAACACACTTTTACTTCTCACCTTCTTTGGGTATTAAGCACTATACTATAAATTATTAAAAAAAATTGTTAAATAAACATCTGCTACAAAAAGGATTAATCAGAGGGATATAACTTCGTCACTGTCTTTCTTGCCAATTATTTCTGTATATACATAAAATACTGAATCATCACTAGCTAGAATATGAATATTTAAAAGGAAAATTGATGACTGGCGCTTATGGTAAACGGTTATGTTTGGAACCGGCAAATTCTTTTGAAAATCCGTGCAAACGGTTTCAGTTTCGTTGTCTTTTTTACATATATATTTCTGTGAACGTTTTCGATCGTATAAACTTGTGCTTTCTTTTTATGAATATTATTTTCGATTTCCAGTGTTCTCAAAGTTTTTTGAATTTCTTCTTTTGATGATGAAAAATTATGTAACTGCAACCGCATATTTTTTCTTTTTTGCGGAACATTCATCGCAAGCACTACAAGTATCTTTTCGTGGGTAGCCAAAAGATATATTAAATTTATTATTAAAAATAGTTCTATAAGATTCATGGGAAAGTGGGTTGTTTGGAAATTTTTCCCTATACATTTGGTACATTTTGGAAGTATTAAGGTCCTCACTTAAGTAAAAGCGATCCGATTTTTTTAATCTGTAGTGACTTTTACAGCCTTTAAATGATGATATATGATTGATTATACTTTTGTATGTATCGTCAGATAATTTTTTGGGATGACTAAAATGCTTGCTTCTAAGATTATGGGGAGCTAAACCATTGACTTAAGTGATCGTTGCAAGTATTCCAATTTTTTTTTTTTTTGGTTATGCCATGTATTGATAAAAATACTTTAAAACATATTGGGATTTCTAAAATCTCACCATTTTTTATTACTTTGAGGCGATAGGAGTAAGAGTTATCGTGTAAGTAAAGCTTCTGTTCATCTGGTGGTGCTTTATGAATCTTATGTATTTGTAGATCATTAAAGTTTTTTAATATTACCTTTCTCGTTTCACAATTAACATTTTCAAAGCACTTTAACCGTTTGCAGTTACAATTTTCTCCTGCTTCATGCGTACTTAACCTTAATTTCTTTGAAATTCGTCCACAGGACTTTCTTTTTTTACATTTATTATTATTATCAAAACTTATTCCTTCTCTTCCATCACTCTCCATTTATATCTCTTATCAATGTTAATATGTTAACAAACAATACACTGTTTTCTGAATACTCTACATACACACCACAATACTTGGATAAATACGTATTAGAACTGTTGGTCATGATAGTAGATTTGCAAACAAATATATACAATGACAACTTAAATAATATGGACATTCCCAGTTTTTAACCAGTTTAATCTGGACCTTCCCCTTTTTCCCCAGCATATTGATTTTAAAAAGGCTATATCATAGGACTGTACACGTTATTCCCCTGGAGATTTATTTAAAACAATGTTTCGATATTTAACCGCTGTGGCGACGTCAACTAGATTTGCATGAGTTTGTGACATGCCCAATTTTTCCCCTGTGGTTTTTATATGATAACCTCGTATATATGTGTCAAAAGGAATGATAATATAAAAAAAACACTCAATTGTGTGGCAGTCGAAATATCTCAACACTAATATTTCGCCATTCTTTTCTAAAATTTTAAAAATTGTGTGTTGAACCAAAGATAATATCTAGTTCAATAGCGACTGGCAAAATTTAGATTAGTCATATCTTAGTATTGAAGCTATACTTTAAGGCATAACTATCAAGACTATATGAAGAAGTTTTGCAGACAAAATATTGTGATTGAAATTTGCGAAAAAATTGCAAAAATTGTGTATGTCCTCAGGCAATTTTTTAAACAATTTGTACAATATTTGCACATTTTTTTCGGAATCAAATGGAAAGTATATCGTCATATTTCAAATTTCACCAAAAAAATATTCCTTTTTTATAAAATTACAACTTTTCGAAATTTGCACAGTGAAAAATGAATCTAAAGTAAAATTTCAAAACGATGTAACTTCATAAAAAAAGCAAAATTTTTTGGTGAAATTTAAAATCTAATGATATACTTTCCACCTGATTCTGAAAAAAATTGTCTAAAAAATATAACCCGGTGGGCACACAATTTTTGCAACTTTTTTCACAAATTTTAATAGCAATTTTTTCATTACAAAACTTCTTCATTCAGTCTTGATAGTTATGCCTTAAAGTATCGCTTGTGTCCCATGGTCCAATAGTGAGATATGACAACCTAAATGTCATGTAATGTTTTGTTAGGAAAGCAAAAATATGAGGTTATTAAAAGTACTACTCGTATACAATTAGGAATACTTCTTAACAAAATGGATCACTACAAATTAATGCTACTATGGACATTCTTTTCATTATTAGTACCGTACTAAACAACAAAGTTACCCTCAAGACGACTTACAGGAAACACTTGAAACACGGCTAAAAGTTGTAAGAGCATCTGGCGCCCAAACAAACTCTCGCTTGTTTCATGCTACCACAGCACAACACACTTAGATCAGTTTAGATTTTCCCTTACCTATTGAGACAGCAGCACGCGTGAACCTTAGTATTTGAAGTATCTAAAGCGAATAAACGGCACATCTACGAACCACAAGACTTTCAGGAATTCATATATTTTATTTGTTGTAAGAGATGACTAATAATGTCTACTGTTTGAAATATGTCACTCAATAATTAAAAAATAATAATGCAATGTTTTTATTTACGAATTTTAAAAATACTTAACATAAAACAATCAAGTTGAATATTATGTTACCTATATTATTGTAATTACGAATCTCAAACATATCAATTTGAAGCAATCAAAGTAAACAGTAAGCAAAATTGGTGATCCAAAGGTAATATTTTTTACACCAAATTAGTTGGTTTAATGATCATGAGAGATAAGAGAGAGAATAGCCCATTTTCTTAAAGCTGCCGACGTTTCAATAAGTTAGAGACTTACTGAATTAAGACAAATGTTTAAAATGGATATAAAAAACATTCATAACATACCTAGTTTAAGATTTTATTTAGATATCTAATCCACCGGACAAAAAAAATAAAGCCAGAGGCTACTATTTCAAGTGCAACTTTTGCCAACAACGTCATGTGTTCAAGTTTTTCTTCTTAATATACATATAACAAGAAATAAAAAAAATAGTATATAAATAAATGAATACTTAGTAGTAGTATATATTAGTATCACCAAAAGTGACAATATATTATTGATACATAAACACATATATGTATGGATACGCATTGATGTTATAGATTGATATACATTTTTTCGTGGCATCTTTTGTTTTTTTTTAAATATATTCCCTTTTTAAATGTGCTGTACTAGGTGTTTTATATTTATAAATTAATTTTATTTTGCATTATACAATACAACATTGACAATGTATTTTAATCTAAACAAGGAAATAAATTATCCCCAAACGTGGCTATCCGGTGAAATAGTCATAAATCTAAAAATACAACAAATATACCTACTTAATAAAGTTAATACACAAAAGATTCTTTTATGTATTCATAAAATTACGTACCTATATGCACTTGTAAATATCATAAGAATTAAAAATAAATTAATAGTGAACCAGTAAGGGTTGCTAAGTATAAAAACACATTTATGGAGTAGTTTTTCCTGTTTCGTTAACAAACGCCAACATTTTATGTATATTCAACATATGTAAACATTACACAATAATAATATACAACAATGATAGAAATTTTAATAGTTTTTAATGATAGTTGTCGGCAACCAAAATCAGCACAGATTTTAATAGTTTAAACAAGTTTCTTTTATTTTATTTTTATTATTATTCTCCCATTATTTCTTATCGAGATGATTAATAACATTACACCAAGAGTCATTTAAAGCTGTCTTCCCACGGCACGTGGCTCGGCGAATATGGCTTGTGACGTGATTAATTAAAAGTACGGCCATACGCGACTCGGCTCAGAGTTTCTATCTATTGTCGGTAAATGTAGCACGAGTCAAAGGAAAGCGAGCGTTCCAAAGCTCGGCTCATGTGGGTTCGTGTACTCTTTCCCACAGAAGGCACGAACTTCGAAGTCGTTTAGGAGCGTTTTAACTTTCGCAGGTGTGCTCCACTGTGGTTAACTTATTTTCACAAAATAATTACATTCACGTTAAAAAAGTAGTGGTCCAACGAGCTCCTTCTAGAATTTCTGTAATTTTACGTAGGAGAACCAACTATATTTTTAAAATAACCTGAGAGTTCTCGACATTAATCTCCTAAAATGTATGTGATGTTAAATAATCCAGTCAGTAGAGATTTTTGCCAAACAAAAGGTGGGGTAGAAACGATTTTGATACATATTGTTTAGGTCGGGACCCTGGTGAAAAATTCAAATTTTCGGCCTCGGTGGGGAGGGGAGGAGCGAGTCGCCATCTCGAGGAATGAAAGCTGCAAAAAAATTGGTTTTTTCAAAATAACTCCGCAACGGTTGATCCAACGACAAAGTTAAAGAAGACAAAATTCCCTACATTTTTTTGTATATAAATTTTACAGCGCGGAAAGATGAACATTTTCCAAAAAAATCGTCATACACCATTTTTGTTATTTTTTATTATTTTCGGCTCATTACATAATCCCTATCCCTAGTCGGCATAATCCACAGAGATGTTCCAGTTTTGCAATTGCATTATTACTTTTTCTCTTTTTCGACAGGAAGCGTCTCAGAAACAATTACATATATATTCACAGTTGCGGATACATGTCACTGAAAACTGTAAAGCAGATCCAAATTGATGTGAAGTAGTTTTCAAATCAGTCGTTAGATTTCTAGTTTCTGTCTACTTTTTGGTATGATTTGTTTGTGGATCGGTAAATTGGTATAATTCATCGAAAATTGGTTGATCTACCGAAAAATCGGTAGGTTTAACAACACTGGTAACTGACCCTGTGTGTTACACTAGGACTGCGAGTGCGCAGTATGCTGCCATGCCGCTCTCTTTAGAGAAGGGAGAAAGGGACGGCCTTTCGACCATTACTAAAGAAACAAAGGAAGACGAATGACGGTCTATACCTACTCTAGGAAACATCTGCTACAAAAATATAGAATGAAACTTGAAACATCCGTACACTAATATTAATATCCTATACTTATTTCCGCCATCGCTGCCGGCGCGGCGGTAAGAAAATTTATATGTAACAAGAAAAATCACTGTAATTTGAAATAGATTTTGCTATATAATCTTATTGTAGTGCGGAAAAACGTTAAAAATAATATAGTGTAATTTGTTCTTCCAAAATTTACCGACAAAAATGGATATTTTTTTTGGAAAATGTTCATCCTTCCGCCGCTATAACTCATTAAACGTCAGACTTACAAAATAATGTGTATACAAAAAATGTAAGGAATTTGGACTTCTTTAATTTTGTGCTTAACATTGTTGTCGGTGGAACAACCGTTGCGGAGTTATTTTGGAAAAAATAAATTTTTTGCACTGGCAGCTCGCACCCTCCACAGGTCGAAAACTTTGGGGTCCCGACCTAAAGAATATATATCAAAATGGTTTCTACCCACCTTTTGTAAAGTAAGTGCCTTCTTTGTCTCTACTAACTGGATTGACAGGTGTCTGCAAAAAAGAGAAATGCATAAATAATTATCTATCAGACAAAAGAAATAACTAACTAACGATTACTTACTCCATTTACTTCAATAACAAAACCGATTTGTATACTGGAAGTACGTAGATCAACGTCGTGCGAACCGCCATGGTTCACCGATTCGCGATCTTCAAATTGGTTTGATGAGCCCCTAAACTCTCCTGGTCACGCGCCGTGGGAAGGCGGCTTTAGGTGTCTATGTTATTTTTTTTGTCTCATCTCAGTCAACAATCTTTTTTTAATTTTATTTATTAATAATTTTGGTATCATTAACATTAAATTTATATATGTCTTGTATTATATGGCTTTCTGCCAAACTAGCATGTTATTATTCTGCAATCATTCTATGTTCTCTAATTCATTTATAATGTGTTCATGTTTGTTCTATGTATTTATTATTACAATTGCTGATAAAATAAAGGTATTTTCTATAGTACACCACATCTTTCAAAAGCTATTTCTCTTTCATTATGTCTAAGGATTTTTCATATTTATTTCGGGAGATTCCTTATACACAATGTGTATTAAAGTATTTAAAGTATTTGATATAGTGCATTGAACAAAGACTAAAATTTGGCATCGTATTTCGCGCAGTGTGCACTGTTGACCACACGATAATTGGATAGAAAAAGAATGCGACGATTTGTGTGTCTTTGGTTTACATTGCAACGTTGCCATTTAAGGGACCCATATCTAATAGTTCAATACACATACTGTATATGAAACCTTATATATATTTTTTTTATATAAAATAATATTTAATATCTACGAAGAAACGAATCATATTCAAATTAGCATATTTCTTAATGATGCACAAAATCTCCCACACAAATCTCTTGTCTGGAATTTAAATTTCCTATCATAATAGCAATGGGCACATCTAGTATTTATTCTCTCCATATATACAACAGGACAAAGAAATAATTCGATGCTTGAAGTTCTATTGTTAAGGGATATAACTTTTCAGGTAAAAATTTATTGACATTTAGTCGCTATAATTGGGGAGCTCTTTTGGTTTCCACGTTCGCAGGAGGAAAAGTTTTATTGGAAAATATAGCTTTGCTTAGTGATAACAATACGTTTGCTGGAAATTCTTCAATTTACACAGAACTGATGAACTCAATACCATTTTAATAGAAAATAAAGGAAATACCATCACGATATTTGTTGGAGACTACTTCTGACAGAAATAACTTATTGAGGTATACTGCAAAAAATTATTGTTTTCTTAGAAATAGATAAAAAGGTTCGTGAAATTAAATGATGTAGGCTAAATATGAATTTATACAAAATGAAACGTTTGCCACGCCTGTTTTAAAAAATGATTAAGAAAATTTTTCACAACAAATTTGAATAGAAATTATCGAGGAAGAAAAAAGGAAAAAAATTTAAATTAAAGTTTACTTGCTACAAATAGTGTTTCTAGTGATCTGTGACTTAAGATTAAATGTGATATTTAAGTATGGATGTTTTCTTAAAAAAAATTAAAAAGCAATTGCCATATTACGGTATAAAGAATTTTCTTTTTCAAAGACGTCATTTAAGTTTCACGATTTTCCGCTTTTTTCTTATATTTCTTGTGTCTATTTAAATCCAGAAATAAATATTCTCGATAAATTTTAAAATATAAGCTTCTGCAATCATTTGAATGGTAATAAAAATTAAGAAAAAAAAACTGATTTCTCAATACTTTTATATTAAAGATAAGATAAAAACAAAACATTGGTAATAAGTTTAAAATTAAATTAAAAGTACAAAAGAGCTACTTAAGTTAAATTTAACATTTTAGTTAAAGTTAAGTCTCTACCTTAAAATAATAGTTTTTTGATAATTTTCGCCACTTTTGATTTCGTAACTTTTATAACCTACAATATATATCTAATTTTTAATTTCTGTGGTGTGGTGGTGTTTACTTGTAGTGTACGAAATCTTGATTACTATTTAGGTACAGAATAGAAACAATTTGAGAAGTATTGCAAAATTTTAGTATAGCCAGCAGTCTAATTTTTTTTTTTTCAGTAAGATGAAAATTAAGAGCATTCTCAAATAATTGGTTTTAATAAATGTTTTCCTACTTTTTACTGTTTTTTCCGCATATCAAAAATTATAAACAGTGTTCTTCCAATATAAAAACTAAATTGATTCTGTTACTGCTACCTAAAGAAAACAGTCAGCTAGGGGACTCATAAGTGATGCTCAACTTAAGACGAGTACTCACTCCATAGTGTTGAGTAATGACTAACTTCCTCTATTACAATATATCTCACTTATAACCGTGTTTCATTAACCTCAACTGCCTGCTACAGATACTGGCCCTTTTCTCTATTACCTTGTACGGATCGACTACCTTCTCACGTCTTATTTTAATTTCAACGTTGATGGATGATTGATTAAATTTTAAAATCGCATTTTAATGATCTTGAGAATACTGGGACTAACGTAATTTTAAAATTCCTTAGAAGAAGAGGTAATTAGTGAGAAATTTTATCTAAACAACTTTTTGCGAAATCCTTCTAGAGACGATTGTCAGCATTGGAGTTTCCATTAATAATGGAATTAGTGTTTCCTTACGAAACATTCCCCTTGGTATTTGCCAACTTAAACAGTTTGGTACGTAGATTTACAAATTACTAATTTTTTCTGTATTGATTATCGGAAAATTGAGACCGTTTTAGTTTCACCATACAAACATTTTTAAAACTTTCGACTGGATTTAATATGTCATTACTTCGGTCTTAGGAAGCCAAAAAAACCCTGATTCCACATTTTGATGTAATCTGACTTATTGTTGACGTATTAGTTCACCATATTGGATCCTCCATTTTATGTTTAGCAATTTTGACTTTTAATTTTAAATCAGTGATCTTAAAAATGTCCAGATACCAATTTTTGTCGATGTTTGTCATATTTCTTATACACTCGTCCGCCATATTGTATTCGCCATTCTTTTTAGTAATTTTGACTTCGGATGCGTAATTAGCGACCTCGAATACCCTCTGATACCAATTTTTGTGCAAATCAAATTGTGCTTGATATTTTAGCCAACTTTTCCAATTTATTTGCCCATGTGCAGCAGCAGTCATGCAGTCCATGCTGTTCTCTCTACTCCGAATGTACAAGATGAACGAACGCTGCTTCCGCTGCTATGTATGTGAAAATATGAAAACATAGTGTGATATTCATATGGATACTTTTGTTCAATTCTACTTTTAGCATTGATCACCAGGGAAAGGGAAACTAGACCGGAGTCCTGGACCGGTAGTTACTACTGCAACTCAGATGCAAAACTCGAAATTTGTGTGCTTCTGTCACCAGTACATATTTGTTGCCCTCACTGCTGTCAGACTTTACTGAATTTAGTATCAGCAAGGTCTTAGTAAATTGAATTGAATGAATTTGAATGTGTTTTTAATGAACAAAATATTGTTAAATAACTAGTAAATATTTTTCTCTATTACAACTTTTTAAATTACATGGTTTTTAATATTAAATGTATTACAAAGTCTCAAAAGTGTGTTGCAACATAGGGCAACACACTTTTGGGCAGATTGTTGCACCTTGTTTTAGTAATCAAATAAGTAATTAAAATTGTTTTATGTTTTGCTGGTATTTATAGATTTTATTTACAAAACTTAGTCTTTGGATAAGGTAGATGCAAAACATTGTTTTTGAATCTTTAACTCTAATTATTTCTTAATATTATGTAATTTTTAGCAAAAATTCAATCTTCTAATTGTCAGCATCTGCAGTGCTATTTTTAACACAATATAAGTGGTATATTAACTACATTAATTGAAAAATATTATATGCATAGTTTAAGTATCAATTTACAAATTGTAGTGTTAAATATACACTAATACAAGTGGAAAAAGAGGTAGAGTCTCTTGGGTCGGTCCTAAATCAACATTACATGTTAAGTTTTTTCTACATTATATATATATATATATATATATATATATATATATATATATATATATATATATATATATATACGATACTTGGACGTCGCTCCCAAACCGGAGTCATCCAAGTGGAAGCCACAAAGGTTGCAACTGGCTTCCTGTCAGTGGTTTTCCTTTTGTGTCTTTTCTGAGTTTTGTCCATCATTTTAACTCAGCTACACCGTGCTGATGAAGACCAATTAGTCAGAAACACGTGTCCACGGTTTGCATCTTTCTGCCATTTGCAATTTGCATTCTTTACACCTTGCTATTTTTCTTTATGCGGGCATACCCGATAATTATTCATTTTTTTACTGTTCTTAATTAAACCCGCGGCGAACTCCTTCTCTGTATATACAGGGTGAGCCACGGTGGGTGGAGTATTAGAAGTATATGGATAACGGATCAACCGATTGCTTTGAAATTTTGGTTACCAAGATAATCGAGTATGATCTCTCCAACTAAAATATTTTCGAAAATGCAGTGTTGCCACTTATATGTAAAACTGGCAACATCTTCGTTATTTTAAATAGAATACCCTGTATATTTTTGCGTTTTTTGGCTCGTCGTCTCTTTGTGAGTAACTTTTATTAATATTTCCCTATACCTATCTCAAGCCGTTTTCGAGATAATAATTCTTTTCTGAATTTATTGCCAAAAATTTGACTTTCAGTAAATCGTGTTCTCTCCTACCTACGCAGCAATTAAAAGATAATTTTTTAGTTGCGGCTAGGCAAGGCCTGGGGGCATCTCCTCCATTAATCAAATATTTCGAATATCATACAGGGTAAGTTAGAGAACGCTTTCTACAAGTGACTTAGAAAAATGCACGAAAGTCAACTTTTTTAAATGGAATGCCCTGTATATTATTACTGATTCGGAAAGGCGATACATTTACCTCTTTAAAAATGTAGTATACTCTATACCTAATGCACATCGTTTTCGATTTATGGGCACTTTTCTGTAATCTTACCAAGAATATTAGTCTTCTGGTATATCATAACGGGTGGGCCATGAAATTTTTGTTTTGTCATTTTGTAATGACAACAGATGTTATTTTTCTAAATAAATTTGACGATAGTGATATTTGCACCTAATTTGAATAGCTATGTAGCACAAATATGGCAGAAAATAATTATACACACACGGTTTTAATTGATTTGTTTATTATCCATGGACAGTGCAATAAGATTATCAGCAGAACTTGTAGAAGATGTCCAATTTCTCATGCCTCAGGATTATCTACAGAGAATAGAATTTTATGAAATGTTACTTGTACGTATGCAATTTTTTAAAGAAAATTGTATGGACTGATGAATCAAAATTTTCTAGGGAAGGGATTTGTAACACACGAAATCGTCACCATTGGGCCACAGACAACTCCACGTTACTAGAGAGGCTGGCTTTCAAATGAAATTTAGTTTCAATGTGTTTTGTATGTTAATGGATGACAAAATAAAATATTACATATACGACGAAAAATTGAATTCCAGAAAATATTTAGATATAATTAGAACAATTGTGGAAGACTTCCTTGATATTGTGTCAATTGAAAAAATATGTAACTTGTTGGTATCAACTCGACGGGGCTCCTGCACATTGTACACACAAAATTAGTATGGAGTTGGACCGCTTTTTCGATGATCGTTGGATTAGACGTTTGGGACAGTGGAATTGGCCTCCGAGGTCCCCTGACCTTACCCCGTTAGATTTTTATCTTTGGGGTACTCTTAAAGATAGAGTTTATAAAACTCCAGTCCACAACAGGGAAGAATCAGAACGTCGAGTGATTCAAGAGATTGAAAACTTGGACCCCGCTGAAATAAGAGCTGCTACAACAAACGTCGTCCATCGTCGTACGCAAAAGTGTCTGGAAGTTAACGGTCTACATTTCGAACAATTATAACAATATTTTTAAGATTTTTATATTTATTAGTGTTATTGGTATTATTTGTTATTGCTACTTAGACTTTGTTACTGTTGTTGCTGCTTAGTTATTATTTTTTCCTAATACTGACACTGTTATTGTTCTCTTAATGATGAACCAAAATTTATAAAATTCCTCTGATCTGCGGCAAATTCGGATATTTCTCATTAAATCTTCTACAAGTTCTGCTGATAATCTTATTGCACTGTTCATGGATAATAAACAAATCAATTAAAACCATGTTTGTATAATTATTTTCTGCCATATTTGTGCTACATAGCTATTCAAATTAGGTGCAAATATCACTAACGTCAAATTTATTTAGAAAAATAACATCTGTTGTTATTACAAAATGACAAAACAAAAATTTCATTGCCCACCCGTTATGATATACCAGAAGACTAATATTCTTGGTAAGGTTACAGAAAAGTGCCCATAAATCGAAAACGGTGTGCATTAGGTATAGAGTATATACCTTTTTAAAGAGGTAAATGTATCGCCTTTCCGAATCAGTAATAATATACAGGGCATTCCATTTAAAAAAAATTGACTTTCGTGCATATTTCTAAGTCACTTGTAGAAAGCGTTCTCTAACTCACCCTGTATGATATTCGAAACATTTGATTAATGGAGGAGATGCCCCGGGCCTTGCCTAGCCGCAAACTAAAAAATTATCTTTTAATTGCTGCGTGAGCGGAGAAAATACGATTTACTGAAAGTCAAATTTTTGGCAATAAATTCAGAAAAGAATTATTATCTCGAAAACGGCTTGAGATAGGTATAGGGAAATATTAATAAAAGTTACTCAGAAAGAGACGACGATCCAAAGAAACGCAAAAAGATATAGGGTACTCCATTTAAAATAACGAAGATGTTGCCAGTTTTACGTATAAGTGGCAACACCGCACTTTCGAAAATATTTTAGTTGGAGAGATCATACTGGGTTATCTTGGTAACCAAAATTTCAAAGCAATGGGTTGATCCATTCTCCATATACTTCTAATACTCCACCCACCGTGGCTCACCTTATATATATATATATATATATATATATATATATATATATATATATATATATATATATATATATATATATATATATGTATATGTATATATATATATATATATATATATATATGTATATATATATATATATATATATATATATATATATATATATATATATATATATATATATATATATATATATATATATATATGTATATATATATATATATATATATATATGTATATATATATATATATATATATATATATATATATATATATATATATATATATATTTTATACTGGCGAATGTTTAAATGATTTAATATTTTTTACTATATAACGCATCATATGCCAAACACTCGTTCCGCGAAAGACTCTACGTGGGTTGTATAAGACAAGACCAACTGCCAAGGAACAGGAGAACATATGCTTAGTTGCCTATAAATTATGTATGTAAAAACCCATTTTCTCGCAGCAAACTTGGTTGAACGACTGATTGCATATATTACAGGTATATAAACAAACGCATAGGTATATATCAGTTAATTTAGTTATTAAAGACTCTTTAAAAAATATATGATTTTTTTTATGAAAAATGGAAAATATTTCCGGCATTTTTTAATAAATGAAATATTATGTTTAATTAAAACGAAACTTACATATTCTCCTATGTCCTCCCCGTTTGACACATGATATATGCACACCTTGTAATTAAGAGCGTATGTGTACATATTTGTTTGAAGTGGTTTTAAAGATCAAAATTATTATAACTTCTCTAGTAATTTTCCTCTTGATCAAGGTTCAACCGTTTGAAATTTTTTTGTATACAATTAGCAAAAACTATCCACGGAATATATACGTCTCTACGAAATCTATCAAACATTTATTCAGACTATTTATTATAGAACAATGTTTATAGTCACAAAAATTGTAACATTTATGGAGAGTACCAGAGCAAATTCTCTAATTTCAAAAAATATAGATGTAACCAACTCGTTGGAGTAGTTGTCTAGAGCACGCGATGGCAAGTATGACTTGAAATTCTCTCCATTTTCCGAATTCGAATCCCGCCACCGACACTGGTAATGTCGGTGGGAATGGTTGTGTCCGAATTTTTCATAAGTGTGACCCTCTCCCGTGCAGCTTCAGCTTTGGATTCGGAAAATTCCTTACCCCTCTTACGGTAGCATTATTATTATTATTCTTATATTTTTTATTATATTGTTATTCAATATACTCGATAATAATGTATAGAATTGCTTGGCTTCTGAGAACTTCTCTTATATACCGCGTTAATATTTTAATAGTTAGAAACCTGATTAAAATCGGTTAAACGATAAGCGGATAATTGATTTCATAAAACTGCTTGAATGATCTCAGAATTCCAGTTAAATTCCATTCAAATGCGATCAAGCTTAGGCACTATTTTGGTATAATTTATCATTTAATTCCCTGTGGTATGTAACGCCATTTCCTACCCTTTATACCAAGTGTCGCAAAATTTGCATTGTCACTACTATATTTCAATAGAAGGTTTTCCATACAGGATGGTGCGATCCTTTTGGCTGATTAATTCACTGTGACAGATTGAGGGCTCTAAGAACGAATACTTTAGAGTATATTTTTTGATTATGCTAGTTAAACTGATTAGTAAAAAACGGAAAGATATGTTTTGTAACCGGAACAAAATTTTGTTATTCTTAAAACGTCATCGTTACAATATTTAATTACATGTTTTATACATGAATATTCTTTTTTATGAAATATTTCTCAATAAATAAATTAAACTTTGTTTCAATTATATTAAAGATGAAATTGGCAATTTAAAAATTTACATTTTACGGCATTGTGGACTGACAATGTAAAAAATTTAAATTATTTAGAATTAGGGACAGCAGATTTTAATATTTACTGAATTAAAGTTCAAAGTTAAAATGGATATGTTATTAAATAAATTATGAAGAAAACCGGTAGTTTATACAGGGTGTCCGAAAAGTAATAGGATGCAGATTATATAGCCTAATGTGATAAAATGGAATGGATTAAACCAAACATATCATTGGGCAAAAGTGCTTCCTTAGGAAGTTATGAGGTCTTTAAAAAGTTTTTTGTTAATTTCAGATACCTATCAAACTGAAAATTAATTTATTTATACTTCAGTGGAGTCCAAATACTATGAGGGTATAAGCATTTCTGCATATTCTTAATACAAGGAATTTTCACATATGGAGTGAAGAAAACCACCATATAACCAGAAAAAAATATTTTCAACATGAATTTTCTATTAGTATACAGTATTGTTGGTGATTAATTGTTAGGATCTTATGAACTTCCTTCTCGTTTAAATGGTATTTAAATTATTTGGAAAACGTAATGGCTACCTTGCTAGAGGATATCCCTATAAACCACTGGACTCTATGGTTTATGCATGATAGTCCTCCCGGTCATTTCGAATGGAATGTTTTCTTTTTAAACAATCACTTTGCACAACGGTGGACTGGACGTGGAAGTAATATTTGGTCACCACTAAACCCAAACCGCAATCCTTTAGATTTTTTTCTATGGAGCCGTATAAAATTCATTGGGTACCACAGCGAGGGTTGATGTTTTATATGTTTTATCATATACATATAAAAATTGGAGCATTGGACCTATGCAATATTTTAAGATATAACTACCAGGACGAAATTATAAATTTTGCAAAAAAAAATACAACTGAAGTTTGCAAAAATTTTTTCAAAAAATGGCCTATTATTTTGTAAATAATTTATAAAATATTAGCAAAACATTTTTTCCTTGTCAGGAATAAAAGGTATCGATAAATTTTAGATTTCGATAAGAAAACCGTTTTCATTCCATATAGAATATGGCAACAAAATAATAGATCAATATTAGTCCAATGTTGTGAAAATATTAAATGTGAGCAATTCGCCATGACTCAATATTCAACTATATTGAGAAAAAGTTCATCGTACATATACACAATATTGGATTAATATTGGCCAAACATCGATTGGCTCAACGATATTGGACCAATACAACACAGGTTGCGAAATAATTCATCGGCTTGACATTGTCATTATGATTACTAAAGAAAGTACTTTCCAATTTCTCTATAAAACAAGCTACAGTGACGGGAGTTTCAAAACAGCCACTCCTTCAAAAAAAGAAAGACCAAAGACAAATTATATCATTCGCAAACTTTACAACCAAGTGCTGGAAATTGACAAAAAATAATACAATAGTCTCATAGAGCTCTGTATAGAAAACCAAATTCTCAAAAGAAAAGCAGACAAATAAGATGAGAAAGAAAAAAGATAAGAGAAAAGAAAATGTACTTAAGAAAAGAAAAGCAGACAAAAATACAAAGAAATTACCAGGAAAAATGATACGCAATACTATACTATGGAATTTTGATAAAAGGCTTTAAAAATAAAACGTTTGACAAAAATATGAAAATATGAGTTTATTGAAGGAAAATGTCTTTTAATAACTAAATTATCAATACTAATCACTCCTATACATTTATTTCATTTTCGCTACCGATCGTGATGGACCGTTTAGAAAAATAGTTGCAATACATGCTCGTAATTAAAACTCATGACATACATATATGAGAAATATTTAGAACATGCTATTAGTGAAAATAATTGCCGCTTAGCAAATAATATTTTAGAAACAATTGTTATACCAGATAAAGCTTTATACTGGATGGCTTTAAGGCGGTTATCTAATATCGATTTATTAAAACTACTCTTTACGAAAAAACGTCAATGCGATATATTTATTGAACAGCTAGAAAATATTTTCCAAAAAAAATTGTATTTCACACCCTACTATTGACAATTTACGTGATGTTATTAAAAGGCATTATCCTTCAATAAACTCATATTTTCGTGTTTTTCTGGTAAAATTGCTAATAAATAAAGATAAATACTTATATGTAGATCACAGTTCTAAGTCATACCCGGCTAATAATATTTCTAAAAATTATCGAGATATAAATTGATCGATTGATAAAGTAGTTTGTGAGGCTGTCTATTTTACACAGGCCGATTTTCCTGAAAATTCACATATAGTAATTTCGAGATTTAATTTATATTATAAATTAAAACCTAAATATAATGAAGAGCATAAGCAGCTAATAAAATGGCTGGAAGATAATATATCCACAGGCTGCATTGGCTTACCTGTGGGATGGAGAGATGGTCCAGATAGCGGTAAATGGCCATCTACTACTTTAGACGACTATATTAAAACAATAAATGTAGTTCGTCAATATTTTTTGTAAATATTGTAATATACATAATAAAAAGATTTATAATATATTTTTGTATTTAATAACTAAAATTCTTTAACAATGTGTGTTTTATTTTACCCTAACAATAATTAGTAACGAAAGCTGAAGTATTGTTATTAGCTAGTGTTCTCCTATTCAAACAATAGATCTCGTCTAATAGGTCTATCAGCTCTAGCTGCTTGATCATCATGATCATCTGTTTGTGTTATGATTATGTAGTGGATATGTAAAGCAATGTACTAGATATATATAGTCTATCTTCAATTATGGATAAAATGTAGATAATTATGGATAATGTGGATAATGGGTGTGGATATTTGTGGATAATGTGGATAACATGTGTGGAAAATTGTGGATAATATGTGGATAATAATTACGGATAATGTGGATAACGTGTGGATAACTGTGGATAATGTGGATAACGTGTGTGGATATGATTATAAAATAATGGTAACCTGCTACTATTTAGTCACTTGGTTTCATGCAGTAAACGAGTAAACATATATACATGTAATATTAGTAAGACACTCTCTTGACTTAGTGGTCTAAACAGGCATGTTAATATTCATAAAATCATATCTTTTTCGTGTGATTTGTGCAATAAAACCTTTAAAAAAAATGATAGCTTAAAAAGACATATGCAACTAGTAGACTCCGTCAATGATGTGTATGGTCAAGAGCCAATATCTAAAAATATCATTCGTCTAAGACGCTTGAAAATGAATATCAAAGAGAAAATCATGATGTGTTATCTGTAGCACCTGAGAAGACATAGTCATCACGCAGCTTACCGCGAGATCTTCTACCCATAATAATAATTTTGGTAATCATCAATCTTTAAAGAAAATGAAGACTAGTAAAATTTTAAAGTGGACGTCGGACACTGATCCTAATGACCTAGTTGAACATATAAGAAATAACATTAGGCTAAGCCTAGAATATCATATATACATAAATACCTTGCGAGATATGGGTATTATTGGATAAATTTTTATAGTTTTATATATTTTGCAGCTTGTTGTATAGCACTTATCTAGTTACTTTTATAGACATAATATTGTTTCCTATGTAAAATATTTTGTATCGTAAATGTGAAAATAAAAAAATTATAATCAAGTATTTTTATTTAAATACATTACAGCTTAGTGAAATGAGACTTTCCCTGTATATAGAAAATTACTGAAGTGTGTGTGTATTTATCTTATAATTTTTACTCTACTTACTAATAAATTTCAATAAGAATCCATTTTCTAATAACTCTGGCTACATTTCCTCGCCACTACTTGTTTATATATCATATAGTTGAATGGGCCAATTGGGCTTTAAAATCTATGGTGTATAACAAATGTTCTCTTTCGATAGTATAATTTACCTGTTCTTATTATGAAATATAATAAATGATAAACTTTGTATTATTAGTGGCATAAAAATCTGCATCGGTGTATAAAAGTAATGAAAAATGCTATTAAAATCTGTTTATAGCTATCCCTCAATTACAATTACCTAAATTTTAAATTAACGATTGCGTTCAAGTACAGAGATGTATTCGATAAAAGTTACACTCCTACTTGTCTAATGAAAGTATTTGCTGTATCAAAAATTAATACCTATTTACTATAATAATATATGCTTTGTAATTTGTTTTAACTACACGTGAAAGCAAAAAATATTAAAAATGTCTAAATGCGTAATAATCGTATATGTTAATATCTGAAAATTGATAAATTGACCTGTCAGTGTGGGTGGAATGTAATCATAATCAAAGTAATATAACAATAATACTTTTGGCTGGGTAACCTGTATATATAGGCTTATTTAATTTAATTTTTAATCTGTTCATTACCTATCACGGCTGAACATATTTAATCTATGAAATTAGTCTTGGTTTCTCCATTTGTAAATATCCTACCTTGTATACCAAACTATGATTGTATTTTATACATGTCAAGTATTTTATATTTTCCATCAGTCTCATGCTTGTTTGAACTTTAAAATTAATTTAAGTGAAAGAAATTATTACTGTAAAATGCTTTATTAATTTTTTTTAAGTGATGATTGATTACTCGATTTTTCGGTTCTCTTATTAGCATTTAATGACGTTATCATGTATTTGCATTATTTTTAAATGACATGCCTAAATCCTACAGACAATTCAACTATCGTTAATTTTGTTATTTATTGCCTATATTTATAATTAATTGCTCTCATTATCAGAGCTTGTATAATAGCGTTTTTTTGCGAAAAATTATGTTCATATTAACAAATCCCTGGAAACTTTTATTAAAAAATATATACTTTAATTGTAGCAGCTGGAAAACAAATGGCCATCTTTAATTTTATTATTTATCACCTATGCATACCTATAATTACCTTTTTCAATGCCCTAAGTGGTAAACAGCTTGCGTATGCGCATAGAGTTTTAAATTTAAATTAAAAATATATGATAAAAGTTTAAATTTGTGTGATTTTACTTCCCTATAATATTCTTTATATCCTTTGTTGTTTAAATATTGTATATATTCACGTGTTACTTTCCTGCCTGCTACATTTTTCTAGGAAGCCTCGACGTGAATAAATTTTCCCATTTAAAAGAATATAATAACAGTTTTAATATTAGGTCTAATTGTTTACATATATATTTTTATTTCCTTTGATTATGCCACTTAATTTTTGTGAAAACATTATTTCCTTATTTATCAATCGATGTAAAATTAATGTACATTTTTATTTATTGTTTCTGGTTATGCTGGAAGTAATAAATTGTTTCCACTTAAGCCAGCCGCGAATCCTTTAGCATAGATCCGAATGTTTATAAAGAGTGTTTCAATAAGAGTGCCATATTTCAAGGTTCAATAAAATAAGGTGTTCTGTAGTAAAGTATTGAAATATTTATTGAGTTATAATGTAGACATTTGGGAGTTATGTATGGAATAACAAATCTGGTAAATGGCCGCCACGGCTTTTACTGGCACATGCGTAGTCTTTTGGCGAAATTATGAATAACGGTGTTGCATACATGTGGCGGTATTTCGTTGATATAGCGTCTAATTTCGGCCTTCAATGCTTCGGTGGTCGCGGGCTTGTTTGCATAAACCTGTGATCTCAGATAACGTCACAGCCAACAGTTCAAACTTAAATCGCAAGAGCGTGGCAGCCAATTCTTGTCACCAGACAGAGAGATGACACGATCAGGAAAAGACTCATGCAAGACCGTCAATGTTTCATGGGCAGTATGGCAAGTGGCACCGTCCTGCTGAAACCACATGTCGTCGAGAGCAATATCTTCCAATTGAGGCACAAAAACCTGGGTTATCATAGCACGATAACGTTCGCCATTCACCGTTACTGCATTACTTGTCTCGTCATCGAAGGAAAACAGCTCAATAATTCCTCCAGATCACAATGCACACCAAACAGTGACACGTTTTGAATGCATTGCTTTCTCATGAATCATTCGTGGATTTTCTGAGCCCCAAATACGGCAGTTTTGCCTATTAACGAAGCCATCGAGGTGAAAATGGGCTTCATCACTGAAAATTATTTTGTCCGCAAAATCGGCATTCACTTCTTGTTATTCAAGAATCCAATTGGTGAACTCACTTCTCTGTGTACGGTCTGTTGGCAGAAGTTGTTGTGTCAATTGGACTTTGTAGGCATGAAGATGCAAATCTTTAGGGAGAATACGCTGAAGAGTGGCTGTTGAAACATCCAATTCTTGTGCATGATGACGAATCGACGTCCCGGGACTCTCGGCCACGCACTCGCGAACTGCCGTGATGTTTTGTTCTGAACGACCTCTACAAGTACTTTCGAATTTTTCGATTATTATTTTCACAGTAGACGAACGAAGAACATTGTTTCGACTGAAAATTGGATGCACTTTACGAATCATGACAATCAAACTTTCACCATTTTGATATTAATATTTAACAATCAGGCCGCATTGTTCTATCGTGTAATGTCCCATGTTTACTAACTCCCATCTGTCTCCTATTGACCTGGCATGTCATAATCTTGTGACATCATGACAGCTAAATTGGCGAGCAATTCAAATCTTGCGCCCTTATTGAAACACCTTTTATTATAATTTATACACAAAAACAGTCGTCTAACAGGTAGAAACTCATTTCGGTAATTTTAAAATAATAATAATTATGGTGCATCTTGTACATTTATAAACTAAAAATAGAGGTATAATTTTGATGAAGTGTGTAAAAATTTGCTTATGTAGCCCAGAAGGTCGAATTTTTACTATATGTGTTTCAGCAATAAATAAATTATCATTTTAGGTCATCGTGTTTGTTTAAAACCTATTAATCCACGCGCTTTTGTTAACCGTAAGAGCTTTTGTTAAAAAATATATATGCTCTAATTGTAGTAGCTGTAAAACAAATAGACATCTAATTTTTATTACCTATACAGGGTGTCTCGCTTTCATATATTGGATTTTAGCATAAATAGCCGTCTTTAACATTATTACATATACAGGGTGACTCGCGCTCATATATTACGTATAATTATTTGCCAGAGCTTGTAGCAAGAAGATATTAACACATTCCTGGAAACTTATACAAAATAATTTTAACTAGAAAGATATATGATTTCATCCTGTATATTTAAAGTGACAAGTCCTAGCTTTTCTTAACATGCAGATTTAAGAATATATACATATATAATTATTAACTTTTTTTAAAGCTTTCATTGATCAGGACATCCAATAGCTACACCTTAGACAGTCATCTTTTGACATACAGTTAATTACTTTTTTAAACATTCTCATTGGTTGTGCTTTAACAAATTTCTGGAAACGTATATAAAATAATTTTTAGCTAAAAGATATATGATGTCATCATATATTTACATTTTAAAATGACTAGTCTTAGCCTGTCTTAATCTGCAGATTTAAGAATATATCAGCCATCTTAATGCTTTGACATATATAGTTAATTTCTTTTTTTAAAAGCTTCCATTGGTCAAGGCTTGTATAAATATCCAATAACTACACCTACTTCGGCCATCTTTGACATATAACTAATTTTTTTTTTTAAAAGCTCTCACTGGCCGCACTTACTACTAGCAGCCATTTTTTTAACCACAGATCTACCTTATCAGTCTCTTAGCTCCACCCTCTTAGCTACAATCTTAGATATAAGCCTATAGTATTAACCGAAAATCTCCCCCTCCCCCGATACTAAAATTTTAGTCATAAAACCATTGTCCAAAATCTCCCCCTCCACCGATATTATAGTCTTAGCCCTATACCATTGGCCTCGGAGTTCCCCCCTACCCCGACACTAACATCTATTTTCCAGGTTCTAGGACTGCCCACGTACACGATGGAATCCCAATGGGCCAGCTTGGCCTCATAGCCTCATTCTTTAACTACTGACATTGTGCAGTACTGTCACGTTAACAATTTTTTCATGACTCTAAATAGGTAAAACAATACTTTACAATTTGATATTTCATTAAAAATAAATTTATTGTTGATAGAAATATCAAATACAGAAGTAGATATAAAGACAATTATAACATGACACATGTCGTAATTCGAGATTTCCAACTAAATCTCGGTTTTTGCCTATTACGTTATCGTAAACATTTTAAGTGAAGCATGAAGATAAATAAAGTATTCTGAAAATACTAAAATGTCCGTTTTATTGAAATAGTCTAGGTATACAACGATTTACTAACCATTAACCTAGTTTCCAACCCAAAATGCAAATATAGCGGCGGTTTTCAATTTGAACGATTTAACATGAGTCCATAAAAATTTAATCAATTAAAGTGCGGTAAAACACTAGAGAAAAAAGCTGTCTAGATACTTTTACCCTATTGTTCACCTATATTGTTTACATTTCTTAAATAGATTGGGGGTCGTCATTGATAAAAAAAAACATTTTTCTATTTATCGTTATCTAAGAAAATATATACGCAATATACGCAAGAATGGATCCAGTTGCTTGTTATAATTTGTAAAAATATTTATAAAATAAGAATGCTGTTTTTCTAAAATATCAAGTAATTGACGATTATTATGTAAATGAGTTGCCGTCATTTCCCATTTCTATTAGAGATAGAGATACAAAATCGTAATCGTAATCGTACCATAAATTTTTTATATTACGATCTTGGTGTGAGCTACTCTTTTTTTTTTCAAATATGACACACTGTATGTTTTTGCATTTTTTGGATTCTCTGAAAACTCCTGATTTTAATATTTTCGTTCATATGTCGATCACGTCTTTCAGTTTGCCGGAAATGAATCAATCCTTTTTTTTTTAAATGATGTGTTTCACATTTTTAGATTCCCCGGAAAATTTTGGATATAATAAACTCCAGTATTTAAATATGATCGAAAATATTAATATGAAATATTTTCGACCATATTTACTAGTAGCAAAAACAACATTATTAGAATTAATAAAAAAATTCACAGACTTTGCATTTTAAGCAATTATCTTAGACGTATTGAAAATACCTGACACAGCTACTAGTTTTCTAATTTAAAACATAATAAAACTTTTGGAAACCTTAAATACTATCCTTTTTAACGTCACTAAGTAAGCATTATATGATATTTAAAAATATCTTAGAATCCTTTGCGGTCTTATACCGGGTGTATTTTCGATTTTTATGCACTTCCCCACTTTCTTATTTTAAATGGAACATCCTGTATATTTTTACATTTTTGGAATCTACGGTGAATTCTGAATATAGCAGTGTCATTTTTCTTGATTTTCATTTATTTCTTTTTTTCTTATTTCAATTTTTGATTTAGTGTGCTGTGATTTACAAAAAAATGCTTCTGAGGAATTTTCCTACTAGTGCAAAAATTGATTTATTACTTTGTGATAAATACCTCTTACATGGGAGCCTTCAAAGGTGGGAAAATTGGTTTTTCTAAAATGCATTTTTGTCAAATCCCAAAATCATGGCTCATCAAGATATTTAAAAAATACATCTTTTTACGATTACAGTGATACCCATAACTTAGCAATTCCATAATAATTCACAGCAGAAAAATCAAAATTCTTCTAAACAAATAGGTATTATAATGTTATTCACAAAACTCGATACACAAAGTAGTGTGCTGTGAAAACAGTTATCTCAAATAAAGTTATTTGTTTAAAATAGCTGTCAAAATAGTTATCAAGTAAACAATGGCTATACTAGCATTACAGTAAGCCTAATTTAAGTGTACTAGTCACGACAGATATTTTAAACAAATTTTATTTGAGATAATTGCACTCTAAATCAAAAATTAAAATTTTCGTTTAAAAAAGAAATAAATAAAGAAACCAAAGAAAAATTTATACTGTAATAATCAGAATTCACAGTATATTCCAAAAATGTAAAAATATACAGGGTGTTCCATTTAATATAAGAAAGTTGGGGTAATTTCCGACCAAACCAGAAGTGCATATAAATTTAAAATACTGTATTCTATGCAATTTTATGTGTATAACAACATATTAATACATATTTCATCAATTTATTTTTATAAACAATGAAAATAGAGGGCTGAGCCACTTTTTATTTACACCCAGTATGTAATTGTAATGCCGGAAAACTACTGTATCAAATTGTTTAAGGTCGCTTACAAAAAAAAAATTATAACTCTTATAAAATAAAGAAAAAATATAAAAATACCTAGTACAAAATATATGATTTCCAAAATGTATCTAATTTTTTTATGTATTTCATATAGAAATTTATTAAACACATTCAGCGGTTATAATAATTTAAAAAACAAAAATGTCCGCCTGCAAAATTTTACAATCATAGCCAGAAGTTATAATATTTTATAATGGTATCACATTTATACCATGACACCACATACCATCTATGTGATACCTACGTGTAGGTATATGCATATTTTAAAATTTAATAAAAATGAAACCATTTTTTACAAATCAGACAAGCACAAAACTTTTATCAAGAAAAAAAATTTAGAGGACATAATATTTATGGAAAATATAAAAATAGACCGGACAAAATAAGTAAAAACACACTGTAACTGTTTAACTTGTTTTTAATAAATATCTCGTCAAATTTTACAGTCTTTACAGAAAAGCTGCTAAGCAAGAAGAAAAAAATAATGTTATACTACCGTTTACTATACCATATGTCTAGCGCCAAGTGTAGCCAGTTAGAAAAAGAATACGAGCGATGCCTGCGAACTAGGATGAAATGAGATGGAATAAGACACCCAGCGAACATAGGGATAGGCTCGGTCGATGCCCCACCAGCCAGCTACAATACACTCACACTGTTACGTCCATCTCGCTTGTTCAATCGGTCTTTGTTGACAGTTGGCCACATTAGCTGTTTTACACACGGTATATGAAAGAACCTATTTAAATATACAGTGTGTCCGTAAAGTATGGAACAAACTTATTATTTCTGAACCAAAAATATTTAGAAAAATCTTGCTAGTTTAAGTGTAAATAATGCACAGTTAAGTGACACTATTGTTATGATGAACACATCTATAGAAATAACTTTACTTATTTTAGTTAATCGTTTGCACAATTGTCTGATAACATTCACAAATCGGTTGGAGATATTAGGGCTACTCAAATGGACATAAATCGATCTAACCAAAATAAAGAAATTAATAAGGATTCTTTGGAAATATGTTGTCAACAAACTAATAGAACTACGTGTTATGTAAATATTTGGGTGAAACTTATCTGCACTTCTCACCTGGGAAGGTCATTCATCCACTGCTTTTATGAAAAAACTCTTTCTCAGTTACTAAGTACCGAGAAAATCATTTCACTAATTACGAATCACTTGCCAGCTGATTTCCAGCGTGGAATATTAAACCGTCAAGCACAAACTTTTGACGAAACTTGCATAAAATTGATGAAACCTATAATGTATCAAATTGTCGTAGTGAAAATGAAAACCGCGGCGACGAGTGCGTAATAATAATAACTACCATTATAACAATAGGAGAAATGATAACCAACATAATTGGAACAATAATTCAAATAACCGAAATAACCAAACAAACCAAAACTCGATTGCAACAATTTTTAATAATAACTATGAGGATCGGCTCAGTAGAATAGTTGACTAGAGCACGCGATGGCAAATGTGATTAGATGATCTCTCGATCGACTGCGAGTTCGAATCCCACTAACGGCATTGGCAATATCGATGTAAGTGTAACCCTCGCCCATGCAGCTTCGGCTTTGAATTCGAGGGTTGTCTAATTTCTGTGGTATTCATTTTATGTTATGTTTATTTTATCTGTTGTTCGAGATTGAGGAAGACGAGGCTACACCTGTTACAGTTGTACCTATCGTAAGTGTTACAAAAGAATCAATAAGTACCCGCGGTCTAGTAGATTCCCGAAGCGAAGTGAGTTATATTTCGAAGTTGTTCTTTAAAGAAATATTCTCGTCTAGCCCGACATTAACTTGCGTACCATTTAAATGTATGACATTGATGGAAACATTGGGAGATAAAAATAGTAAAGTTCGGGACAGTAGATAAGCAAAGAGAGTTCTTGACCGGAAGTGAGTTCGATGTGAGCTCGATGGCATGTGTTCATCGAGAGCGGCCAAGAGGTTGTTGACGAGCTTATGGTCATTGTCGTCGCTGAAGAAGTCTTAAGCGTTGAAGCGCTTATGGTCATTGTCGTCGGTGAAGAAGTCTTCTGTCTGGTGGTTGTTATATGACGTCAGACCGGCACTCTAGTTTGTGAAAAAAACATGGCCGCTGGGGATTAGAGAAAAAAACATGCGCAGTGGGGCTTGTCATATGAGAAAAAACATGATTGTCGGAGCTTAGAGAAAAAAAACATGGCCGCCGGGGATTAGAGAAAAAAACATGCGCAGTGGGGATTGGTATATGAGAAAAAACCATGTACGCCGGGGCTTAGATAAAAAATGTGCGTAATAGTGGGGGATTTTCTGTTTTTCGCTTATAACTCGAGACCCGTTGAAGATAGCTAAAATTTGAAAGATGTTTTGAATCTATGTTACATATATAGGCTATCACGTGGTGTGGGTGGCAACCCTGTGCCCTTCTGGTTGTGAAATTTTTGTCTGAAGCCGGGATGACTCGGCAGTTTTATACTTAAACAAATAATAATTTATATTAATGTACAGCAGAGCAGCGGATGTGTGATAAGAAAAGCGCAAAGTGCGATATGATGCTATTTGTGTAGAGAGGTCAACTAATTGAAATTTTTATCATTGGCATTGATTAAGATGGATATATATATATATATATATATATATATATATATATATATATATATATATATATATATATATATATATATATATATATATATATATATGCATATACATATTAAAACAAAACACAAACATGCATAAACAAAAACAAAACAATAAGCTTGATATTATTTATTCATCTACTATATTGTATTTAATAACATATTCTGGTGGTAAAAATGATACAATATTTAAACCTATTTAACTCTTTCTGAACAGTTTGAGGTGAGTATCCTTGTTTAGTGGTTCCAAATTTAGTTCGTAACATAATCTTGGGATGCGATTTTATGCGCGATTATAAGGTAAACCTAATCTTTTTGGACGGGAGTACAACCGGTGGTTTTGACATGGAGAGAGGCATCCAATTTATAGGTGAACATAACCCTGACGTTCACGTCGCTGTCAATGAAATATCTGATGAAAATTTCTATAATGATATTACGAATAAAATCAGAAAACCAACATTAGAGCTGTCCGAGGTCACCTGGCCGACAGAGTCGTCATATGACTCATATGTTTACATCATATCATAATACTTGAATAAGTACAGTAAATGGAAATAAATTTTAACAATAATGTTACATTTTATAAGAATTTGTATAAAACTCACCCTTTTAAGAAGATTTATGAAGTAGTTTGGTTGTCGTCATCACAGAGTGGGGAAGATCTATAGTATAATAGCATCAGGTATGTTTCTACAGCTGTCTCCGTCAGCGATGTTCGCTTTGGTGAAAAAATATGTTTTGCATTTTGAAAATGACCATTCGACATCTACGGATGTAATACAGGCATAAGTAAAACAATCTGTGAACTCACTTAACGAAGTTGTAGATGCACCATCACAAATTTGTCTTAATTTGCTAAAATCAGGATCTTTCTGTAATACACTCTCGAATTTTTCACTAACGCGATTATTTTTTGCGTCATTTATAGCCTGTAGCTGTGTATTTACGTCGTCCACTATTTGCAGCGATTCCACTAACGACAACGAACTATTTTGCAATTTTTCTATTGCGTCGTGTAGTCCTCTATAATTGTTATTAATAGTTTTTAAATCTGTTTCAAGGGTAACGTCTTGAAAGCTTGTCTGGCTTTCCCTAATAGCTGCAGCCACGTTAGGGTTGAACTGTAGTATCACAGCTTTTATTTGTTGAAAATATTCAGCATAATAAAAAGCCGCTTTCAACCACGTTCTCCAACGTGTAAGAATCGGCTCTGGTGGTTCAGGGATACCAGGACACTGTCTGTGAAATGCTCGAAGCCGTTTAGGAGATTTGAGAAAAACTTTTTTTGTATTTGCTATTAATGCATCTACCTCTGGAAAACACTTTCGAATCGTTTCTGCCACAAGATGTAACGCATGCACTTTACACGTATCATGTAAAAACCTACAATTGTCTCTTTGAAAAGAACGGCCTACCATGCGCATTGTCGCAGCACCATCAGTCACAAACATCAATACTTGACTTGTTGAAAGTTCAAATTTTTCGAATGTCTCCAACACCCCACGCGTAATTATTTCGCCAGTACACGCAGTTAGTCTTTTACTAGCTAGTAAAAGTGGAAATGTTAGTTTAAGAGGGCCCAGTACACGTACTATAATATTTAAAATAGAATTTTTTTTACAATCTGTCGTCTCGTCAATACATAACCAGAGCCGTGTATTTTTTAATCCACATTTAATCCTATTTACAATGTCTTCACGAACAGCTGGAATATATCTACGTAAGAATGTACGACTTGGTAAGTTCACCTGGGGATTGTATTTATTCCAAAACTTCCGAAATGGTTGTTTATCCAGTATGTGTAGCGGAATATTACAGGCTATTAACATTAACAATTAATCAAACATAAACTGAGTTGTCAAAGGCATGCCATTTTTTTATTTTGATGTTGCACGGTGTTGATATGACGACGACAATCTGTTTTGTGCCAGCACATTAAGTCTTGATTACAAACATTACAAATTATTTTGCATCCGTCATAGAATAAATCCGGAAATTCACAGATAAATTTATTCACTGTGTTCGCGTACGGTCGTTTTTTACCCTTTGGCGCGTTTGACATTATGTATAATTTATAGGTACAACCTCACGCATCAACCTTTCAAATAAGACTGCAGCGTAAATCACTTCTAAATCGACACGTGTGACGCCATCGCAAGACCGTGGCTGTACTCCAGGTACCTCGGACAGCTCTACTTATAATACAAGAGATGATACTTATGAAGTCACAACACAAGTTGAAGGTGGAAAAAATAAGCTTTTTGAGTTATTAATGTCCTATCAAAATATTTTCTCAAATCAATCAAGTCATACAAGCATGTATGAACACGAAATCATATTACATGACTATAGGTATATATTTTTACATCAAATCTTATTCAATACCGCACGCTTATAGGGATGAGGTGAGACGACGAATAAGAGAAATGATTGACTGAGTGGTTATAGAACCGAGTCAAACCGAATATGTTAGTCCACTAGTATTGGTCCGAAAAAAATATGGCGACATATGCGTTTCTATAGGTTTGTGAACAATCGGATGGCAAAAGATCATGTGATTCCATCAAACCCTATTGAATTACTGCATGACTTTACTGAAGACCAGTGTTTAAGTATGGTTGATTTAACAACGAGTAACTGGCAAATTGGTATTAAGAAAGAACATCAAAAATATACAGGGCGAACAAAATTCTCGGGTCGAAAATAGAAGGCTATGTGCTGCCTTATGTCAACGATCTTTTGATATATTCAAAAAATCCAAGTGACCATTTAGGACATTTGAAAACAGTTTTTGAAAAATTTCGTGCTGCAAGGATAACTGTAAAACTAAAAGAGTCGTATTTTGCGCGGGCTAGATTAAAATTTATAGGACATATACATACTCCAAAGGGTCTTTTTGAATCCTAATCGAATCTCAGCCTTTCAGGATATTCCTGCTTCCCGAAAGATTGAACAATTAGGTTAATTTTTTAGGAACTACAAATTATGATAGATGGTTTTGTGATAAGTTTGCGAATCTGATCGTTCCGTTACTTCAACTTTTAAAAAAAGGTGTTAAATAGATATAGGGGTTGGAACAGCAGGCCACTTTTAAGGCCATTAAGTCTGCGTTTTTAGAAGTCACTATGCTGACGCATCCAAATTCTAACGAACCGTATTTTATTCAGACAGATCATAGGTAAAGTCCTCGGAAATTATATTTTGGTGTAAATTTAGAAAATGCGTTTATTGGGTCCGTCGAATTTCCTCCAATTCAAGACGTTGAGCAGGTACTCCAAGAGAAAAGCTTTATGGCTAGGGAAAAATTAATGACTAATTCTGAATAGCGTAAGTTAAAACATTAGAAGAATAAGAAATTTGTTTCATTTTTACCTGGTGACCCAGTGTTGGTTCGAACCCACCCACAATCTTCTGTCAAGAATCAACAGATTAAAAAGTTTTTCCTTCTATATCGTGGTCTTGCCGTAGTAGATTCCCGCTAGGATCCAAATTCATATTTGTTGGCGATGGTGCTCCATTGAGTATCCATAATATTGTTAACCTTAAACCGTTTGTAGAACCTTTTAGAATTTAGGCTCCGTGTTTCGAGTACTAAATTTCACCAAACTAAATATGTTAATTAGTAATATTAGTTGTTAAGTTAGTTTTATTCAATTTAGCATGTTGTGAACTCAAAGAAAGTATGAGTGATATCAAGCCAATAACTCTGACACATTATTTCGATTATAACAACCTAACTTGTTCTAAAAAGGAAGAACTCTAAATTATTTCTTTTTTTAAGCATTTTAATAAAGACTTGTGATATGAAAATCAAATTTAATTATATCAACAGTGTTGTTCAAAAACAACAATTTATAATTTTTCAATTTAAGAACTAG
Organism: Rhamnusium bicolor; assembly: GCA_029963845.1. Classification (NCBI taxonomy): domain Eukaryota; kingdom Metazoa; phylum Arthropoda; class Insecta; order Coleoptera; family Cerambycidae; genus Rhamnusium; species Rhamnusium bicolor. The sequence continues at coordinate 110,271 of JANEYF010004998.1, read as the reverse complement.
CAGATCGATTATTATTTATATACTGTTTAGTGATAAAATTATAGTTTTCAAATTTAACGATGGATTTTTTTTTCATATTTTTATTTTGCTTTCACCACAATAAGCATGAATTATGAAAGTCACCAAAAATAAGTTTAGTAAACTATCACATTTAGCAGTTAATACAAAACTTTCCAATTAAATAATTATTAGACGCATTGCCAATGAAAAAGTATTCATTTCATAAAGATGTACAATAACAAATTGCAAATTAAATAAAATTTAGATTTAGATTTATTAAAACAGGACATGGTTCTAACGAACGTGTAGATGTTCAGCTGATTTATAAATAATATTATAAATACAGTAAATGGAGTTATCTAAAATATATTTGCTATGAAAACTCAATCCAACAATTTTGATCATCAGATATTCGCATCTATCATGCAGCCACGATTTGGTTTATCTTCAATTGTTTACGCAAGTGAAAGAAATATTACATATATGCTATTTTTTATGCAAAGTATGTTGAATAGAAGCAAATTCAAAGAAATGTTCCAAAGTGTGATTTTCAGCATTGAGTGTAATGGGGGCGTATATTATTGATCGTAAAGAATATTATATGATTTTCCTACAACACATCCTTTTTTTACGCATTTTTTATCAAGTATCATATATAAACAGCATATGGCATTAACATAGCCCTCATATTCATATATTTTATAATTTCCAATCTAGTTGTGAGACAGGCAGTTGGCCAATATAGCCACATACTGTCCTCATCAACAACCCTTATAATTTAAGCTAGAATATAACATAATGAATGAAATCAACCTCGAGTTCACAGTAAAACAGCTAAAATTAAACGAAACCATTTACCTGCGTTTATCATTGCATGTTAAAGCACCGTTTCGATAAATCCTTTCTCTGAATTGGATTTTGGATTGAAGTATCGGTCTGTATGATGCAGGTGAGACAACCTACAGGACAGATACGACACAGGGTGAATTGGGGTAAATATACGCAGGCGCAGCCCTCTATCGTTCGCGCCCCCAAGTCACTATTCCGCAGCCACCTCGATATCAACCCCACTTCAATACAAACTGTTGAGCCGGTTTCACATAGTGTACTGTGCGTGATCTTTGACTCCACGGGTTGCTTGATTTCGATGGTATCGGACCGACGTCATGTTAACACGGTGTTGGTTATTTAACTATTGTTTTACTAATTTACACCCGATTTCGTGAGATACACATCGGTGGCGCTAGATAGGATTTTTAACTGAGTCTAAGGTAGCTATGTATTAGGTAAGTACTTTGTCGAAAAATAAGGCTAAAGACATCTAATCCCTTGAAGTCACTGTTCTCACAAATATAAGACATGTTGATGAAATAATAAAAAAATCTGTTTCCACAAAAGTAGATACAAAGTCTGTTTCATTATTTTGTGTTTCCTTATTTGTAACTTTATTATTATTATTAACCATTTGCTAACAATATTTTAAATTATTTTTAACTAGATTTTATAGTATACTCTTAAGCAATAGCCAATGTTTACTAATTAAATAATTTTCAGCACTGTTTTGAATCTCAAATAAAAGTTAACAGTATAAAAAATTGTATTAGAACGTATACATTTTATACTATTTTATTTTATTTCATTTTCCCAAAATAAATCTAAAATAAAAAAAAAATAACTTGAACCGACTCCGCTTTGAAATGCCTAATATGTTTCTACCTTTATTCTCAAAATTTTAAGTTCTACTGAAAACATATCGGGCTGACTTGTTGCCGTCAACTAAAAGACAAAAATCAGTGACAATGTATGTGGTGATGTTTCTGTGTTGTGGAAAATAACGAAGTTGAACCCTTCTAAATAATGGATAGTTATCATCCCCATCCACCACCCCTTCCTCGGAGGGTGAGGAATATATATGCAGAACCTTTTTCACATGAACCAAGGTAATAATCATATATATTAATTATTAGGGTGAGCTTATATGCATTGAAGTAATTTATGGTTGTCCTGAATTTCGATTTTACCTAAAAATAGATTCCCTGCTTCCTGTTTACGTTACTGTTGATTTTCAATGATTTTGTTTTCCATTTTCATTTGTCATAATTGTTGAAAATATTTTTTTTCTCAAAATGTTTGTATTATTTATAAAATTCCGCTTATCATTTTTGGTCATTTTTTTTTAACAAATATAAAATTTTTAGAGATATTATATTTTCATTTCATTCCATATTTTAAATATAAAATATGTTATAGCTTAGTTTTGAAAATTAAATATTGTAATCCAGAAAAAAACGTATTACATAAAATGTCCAAATGGTCTTATAGTTACGAAGATGAGAATAGTCTGTTAATTGAAATCATCAATAGATATTGTATTAATTATAAAATTCATAACATTCTAAAGCAAAATAATTACTTGACCCGTCATAATTCATTTTTTCATTTTTACTTATCCAGTGAATCTAACCCTCTAAAAGCTATGCAAAATATCTAGTCCTATTTGACCTCATCAGAAAATTATAGAAATTCTTTAATTTAATTACTTTTTAAAAATTAAAAAGAAGAGATTAAAAAATTTACAACTTTCCGAAAATTGTGATACTGTCAAGTGACGATTTTATATTTCCATTTCGTTATTCTCTCTCTTTAAAATGATATAAATTTTATCATATAACCAAATGAATTTTTGTGATTGGCGGAATTGATCACATAATCAATTGAATCTCCAATATTTCTTTCTTTTTTTAAAAATGACACAGCATAATGAGACAGCGAAAATGGAATATTAGCCTGCCTAAATTCAATGCAGTTTACATAAATACTAGGTAATTTTCTTCTGCAAATATGTATTTTCATCATAAATGAAATGATTTATTTATGCTATTGTCGAGTCGCAATTTATTAATAAAGTTGAAAAAAAATTCACTTTTGGTTGTTTTCATATAAACCAAGCTTAGAGACATTAGATATAATTTGTCTATAAAACATTTAAAAATAATTCTTATTATAATTTCAATAAATAATATTTCTAACACTTCATGATACTATTAATTATTTTCATTGCTGCTTCAAACGCTTATACATATGTGCTCTAAAATATATATAAAATAAATCATATATGCAAACGTGGAGGAAAATTGTATTTATATCCAAAAAAAAAAAATTAGGTTTTGTCCCGTTTTTTGTGGATATTTTATAGTGCCTTTTTAATTTTTTCTCAATGCAGTTGTATACTTAAAATCAAACAGCAAATTGCAGGAAAAAAAATTTTTCATTTCTTTTGTAATATGTAATAATAGTGATGTATTGTAATGATATGAGAAGAGTTAATTTTTTTCGAGTTTAGAGTAAATGCATGTACACTTCTGGTTTCAGAGATGTGTTGGACATGATAAATTATTATTTGGTATAAGTATCCTTCAAATATATTAATAACGGGTAACTCTCAATATTCTTTCTAATAATATAATTTTCGTTATTTTGTTATAAAAGTTTTCTCTTCAGATAATTATTTACAGTAATTTAAAGGCTCCATTTGAGAATTTCAGTTCTATTTCAATTCAATATATTTTTATCCTTAAGTATATACAGCGAATATAAATATAATGTATACCTTATCTACATACAATTTTTGAAATTAACGGTCAAGAAAAGTAAAAATATACATACATTATATTTTATTTTAATTTGAGAATTAATTTAAATTTATTTTCAGCCTGTAGTCTACCATCTAGACATGAACTGTCTGTTTGTTGGTTTTACTACAGACTAAAAACACATATTTTAATTAAAAATGCAATTTTTACAAGTAAAAAGGTAAGAGTAGGAAGATGAGTGGAAATGCACATTTTATTTGACAAATCATTTATATTACATTAGAATGAGAGTAACAATTTAGAAGGTATTAGTAAAATTTAATAAAAATATTGGGTTATCTGACACATATAATTTTAATTGTTTTTTATATTTGTTTTTATTTGATATATATATTTTAGCTCCTGTGGAATTATATTTTAGAGTTAGCGTGCGAAGTTGAAAACAAATCTTTGAAGGTATTCTTTTAAATAGTAGAACAACAATGTGCTTATTTGCCATTGTTCTAGTATTATAAATATTTTCTACAAGTACATTGTCAATTTAATATTATTGAATTGTGTTAATACGTCTAGGTGAGAACCACATAACAAAATTATAATGCCAATGGATATACATTTCGTATTCTTCCATTAGATATGTATATCAACCGCTCACTTGGTTTAAATATTTTTAATACATAGTATGCATTTTCACTCCAAACATATTTGCCCAGATTGTGACATCCATGTCATGGCTGTTGACGTGCATATATCTGTTTTATGGACATGAGTGTACAGGATGTTCTTACAAGCTTTATATTTTCTGGCACCCCTAACCTGGAAATTTTGTTTAACCACACTTTCTCACAGGGTAGGGATTTTTAACGTACTCACATCCTAAATACACGAAATCTACAGTTTTATATTCCTTTCGAAGGACGGTGAAGTGAGCAGGTCCGCTTATCCACTATATCGTATAGACTTGATCCTGCTCATTTTTGAACACGGGCGGTTTGGGCGAAAGCACGACGTGTCCTTCACAATAGCGAGTAGATAAACTCCCAATTAATTTAGAACATTTTTTTTAATATAGTTTTCCTCCTCGTTAAATGCCACTGCCAAACACTGCATGTATATTGTAAATAAATAGATGAATAATCATCATGTCTAAAGCTGGAAGTTTGGAATTAATTCTAGTGGTGTTACCGTAGTGCTATCAATTAACTAACTTGGGTGAAGATAATTACACTGACTTACACATGTCTTATTTGGTCCAAAGTAAAGGTTGAGTCCGCCGCTCAAATGCATAATTAAAATGCCCTCTATAGTAGTCTCCTTTAAACATGTACGTTTCTCTGTGATTATTGCACCGTATTTTGAAAATGAAGATTCTACATCGAGAGATGTAATATTCGCATATGCATAATACTGCTGGAGATCACATGTAGAGTTTCTGTCACTTATGCACTGTTTAATGTGGCGTAGTTACGCAAAATCCAGATTTGTATTTCATAAGACATTAGATTTTGTTGCAGCTTGAACATCAGAGGCATCCGTTAAATTTTGCAGTGCCATATTTATGTTATCAACTATTTGAAATGATTGATCTAAGGAGGTAGAACTGTCTTGCAATTGGTTAATAGCATTTGCTAAAATATTGTAGTTCTCTTGCACAGTGCTTAAATCTGCTTTAACTTCCTGGAGTGATTTAACTTGTTGATTTTCAAACTGCTTTTGACTTTCCTTGATAGCTTTGGACTCTTTTGTTCCAGTTTTAATCATGTCACTGTTTGTAGTCCGAAATCTAGAATAGTCTGCATTTTAAAATTTAGATTCACTCACATGAGTATAGAAAAAAGAGTAACCATTCAATATCAGCTGATTTTAAGTGACGCCATCTAGTAGTAAGTAGAATAAAAAAAATATTTAGTTTTTTAGGAACATATGCCTATAATCCTGTGTATATACATTTAGAAATATACTATATTGTAGGTGTACATGCAGAATTATGTGGAGCTAATTCAACGAAAAAATATGGCATTCAATTCTAATGCAAAAACTTTATGTAATATTAGTGAACCTACAGATCCATCTATATGTCAATTTACCGCAAATGTGCATCTACCCCACACCAGAGTATATCCTAAGCTTTCTCTCTAACAAATTAACAACTTTAAAAAATTTAAATGAACTTCCAAGGTTTAAGCTAAACAGATCTAAATATGCATATATATATAATAACTGGACAATGGACATGTAGTAAAAGATATATTTATACAGTTTTAGTCAATTTTCTGTAGAGTGCAGCACCTCTCAGTGCAATTATTTCTGATTATAAGTTTTTTTTTTTTAGAAAGTTTTAACAGTAAACTTATTAACATTTTTACAAATAACTTTTAGAGTTTATGTTTAAGGAGTTGTTTTATGGCGTAGGTCTGTGATTATGGCAAATATGTTTTAGGCACAATATTAAACATAAAAATTGAAGAATTTTTCCAATTTTTTTTTGTTTCTAAGTAACCATCTGTTCTACATGTAGTTTAAATTTTTTATGATCACGCACTCAAGTAACATTTGTTTCAAGTAACATTTGTTACCTCGAGTCAGTCTAAGTTTGGAATTTTTGTGTAACTGATGTGGCAAATATGACTTTAAAAGCAGCACTGTTTTAAGTGCCCTGTAAATGGCTCTTAAGGAAAAATGATGCCACTTCAAATAATAAAAATGGTGATATTCTTATATAGTTTATTCACATATTATATCGTAATAATTGTTCACTTGTTTAATCATAGGGCATCTTTTTTGTTTCCAACAACTTTCATTCCATCTGTTAAATTTTAATTACATTTTCAAAGAGTTTTGTTGATGATTTGATAGTTTTGGACTCCTTTGAGTTGATTTGAAAACTACAGATTTAACTGCCTAGAAATGTTTATTATAATAAAAAGTGGCTTCCAGCTAAGTTCCCCATCTTTCCAATCTTTACTGTGGAGGTTCAGGAAATCTTGGTTTTGTGAAATTCTATAATTTTATATCCAAGTAACCATCTATTCTACATGTGGTTTAAATTTTGTATGATCACGCCCTCAAGTAACATTTGTTATCTCGAGTCAGTCTAAGTTTGGAAGTTTTAGTGTAACTGATATGATTTTTTAAAAGCAGCACTGTTTTAAGTGCCCTGTAAATGGCTCTTAAACAAAAATGATGCTACTTCAAATACTAAAAATGATGATATTCTTATATAGTTTGTTCACATATTATATCGTAATGATTCTTCAATTGTTTAAACATAGGGCATCTGTTCTGTTTCCAGCAACTTCCATTCCACTTGTTAAATTTTAATTACATTTTCAAAGAGATTTGTTGATGATTTGAGACAGTTACTTGAAGAGTTAATTATTAGTAAAATGGCAGCAATTTAATTAAGTGTAATTTTATATTGTACACAGCAAACAAATCAGCAACATAAAGTTAACATTTACTCAAATCCGAGTATGATAAGATGGTGATAAATCCACAATAATGCATTCCTCTTTGATGGGAAAATGTCGATCTGAAATAATTAGACACGATTAACTTCCTTAAATGGGCATGTAGAGACAAAATTATTATACAGCGAGAATAGAACTAATATTTTACATGGTGTTAACTTTTAGTTTTAACTTTTTAGTTTTATTGTATTTATTGTATTGTATTTAAGTTATTTTATTTAGTTTTTTTTGTGAATTATTATAACTCAGACTGTTTGCACTACATCAACCAAATTTTATCCAGAAATTTAGAAAGCACAGCTATGTATCATATTAACCTCGTTTCTTCAACATTTTATCCATTGCAGGCTAAAATACCGCTGTATCACAAAAGCTCTTTGCTGTATCTTTAATAGCCCCATTGTTGGAATTATTCTAATACCATTTCTTTATTTTTTTTTGTCATTGTGTGCAATCTTTACCGTTCTTTCTTTATATATTCTTAAAAGTGAAGCCCAATATTACAGGTTTGTTTTCCTTTTAACCAGATAGGGCAAGAAATTAAAAGATTATTTCAAACGATTGAACCTTTGTTTCATATTAGCTCCGGTACTAATTTGAAAAAAGGGGCAGTTCCAACAAAGTATATTTAGTAAGGAGACACAAATTGCATTCTAAACAACTTTTTTTGTTGGAATTTTTTCATATCTTGAAAAGTAAATGTAGTTTATTAGTTACGATTTTTATAAATTGACCTATAAAACATCCTGTATAACACCAATCAACTATTTTTTTACATATCTTAATTTTACACCAAGCAAGACTGAATCCCCAAGTGCCATTCCAAAATTCGACAATTTGTTGCCCATTACATCTCTTGTTACATTTATCCTGAGAAACAGTGTATGTGTAAAGCTACCAGGCTTTTACGATCCACGTATGCCAATAGGATTCGTGTAACTTGTCTGGCCTATGCCTTGCAATCTATACTAATGTCTTGAACACAGTACAGGAGATTTTATGTATTATTAAGGCACTCGAGGTATGTATGTATTTTAATTGTTCCTTACAAATGATTGTCATTGTCTCTTAACCCATGTGCCGGCTCTGGACGCAGGGAAATTGTCCGTTGCCTATTAATGACAGATATTAAAAGGGTATTATATTGTCTTTTTCGACTATAATGAAATTTAGTTTTTCATGATAACTATTAAATACAGAAAATTTCATTTGCTTCTTAGTTACTGCCGTTGGTATGTCATCCACATATCTTTTATAACTATGGTACATTAAAAGACAATTTTTGTGAACAATTAATTTGTAAATGGGACATTACGATATTTGCACAAATTGGAGATAATTGCTCATAACTAAAACCAGAAACTTGCAAAGGCTGATTTAGTGTGGAGGCACGCGCCCCTATCGAGCGAGAATTTTAAAGGACGGAAGTAGAAAACAGGAGAAATTAGGAATTTAAAATTAATAGACAAATAACTGCACAAAACAAAATTTCTTTAAAATAATAGGAACTAAAAAAATCAGTTTGTTCATTTTAAAATAAAATTTCTTATTGTAAATGGCGGTCCTAATTTATTTAAATTAAATAGGAAGTTAATGCGCATCCCCTTAACACCAACTCTAAATCCGCCCTTGTAAACTTGTTGGTAAAATTTATCCTGATATTTAAAATAATTATATTCAACGCAAAATGAGTAAAGGACTAAAAAGTTACTCAATGATAATATTAAGTAGTCTTTTATGAAATACCAATTTCCTTTTATAAGGTCTCTGACTAGTTTGACAGGAATATTAATAAATAATGTTGTAACGTCCAGAGATATAAGAATACGATTGTCAGGTAAATAATTATTATCCAAAAAATACCGCTAGTTCAAAAGAATTTTTCATAAAATGGTCGTAAAAGTTTATACTCTTTGTGTATTTTGGGTAAAAAACTAATTTTGAGCTCGCCGATCGCCATATTTTTGTTTTTTATGTTTGTCCAACATTGTGGTTATTATTTATCTTTTAGAGTCACAAGGATACCAATTAATATAGCGAAACGTCTACTAAATTAAAAAAGTAGTTTCTCTGTTTTATTGACCTGTTCCCACTAAAATGTAATACTGATAAAATTTCTAGGAGAAAGGTAAATAATCTGGGCAAAAAGAGCTTCCAAATTAAACAATTTTTTCCACTGTAAACTTATCCCTGCTCGTGCCTTTTCTCTTCTACTAAATATAGATTCCGCACTTCCGATGCAAAAAGGATATATTAAGTCTAAAATGACAGGAAATAATAAACAATTTCCCCAGCGATTTGCATATTACTGCAACCATAATGTCAACGAGAAGTTTTATGTGTTCCTTTTAGTAATTTATTGTTAAGCATGTGCATTGTGCACGTATTCAGAATTTTAAACGTAACAATTGTTACAATTTACGTAATTTTAAATTATAACTTGAGATGTCACATATGTAATCGTTATTATTTTAAATTCGTTTATTTCTCAAGCTCAACCAAGCTCAACACACCCATTTAGTTTTTATTAGAGGAGAAATGCTACACTGCAAATAATATTTCGTTGTTAAAGTAAGCATAATTTTAAAACTAGAATATTTTACTTAATAATTTACATGTTTAAAAAAATATGTATTTTCATTGTTTATCATTAATGTACATTGTGTAGAATAGCTCAATGTTAACTATAAAACACAGCATGTTGTCAAATGCTGTGTTTTGAAAGTATAATTATTCAACAATGATGATTTATCAAGGGCGCCGTTTGGGAAGACAAGGTTGTGCATTTGCCCTCCCACGAACTTTCAGCACCAGCTGTTGACGTCACAATTCACAATATCGTGACAACAGTAGATCGCTGGTCATTTTACAGATTTCTTATTAGAGTACTTTTTAGTTTGTGATCAATTTAAAAAATTTAAGTTACTAGAACGTTCTCTACACATAATATTTTCCAAATACCTCAAAGCCAAAAGTCTGCACGAGTTATGCCGGGAGGACTTGCCGGCCCCAAAATAGGATCATTATTTGCTAAAATTTAAACCATATACACACTAATTGATGTTCATTGAGTGATGTATAGATAGGTCAAATCTTCTCCAAACTGAGCAGTTAAAAAAAATTATTGTTCTATATGACTTGTGACCTGGGGCATAATTGTGTTGAGAACGCAGTCCTCAAAGATGGCTTACGGGCATTTAATTTAGAAATGGCTCTACTTCTTATCGCAGAATATTAATAATGGTTTCGGTATTCAAATTACCGTGGGTGAGGTCCTATTATTTGGTTTACAATGAAACCATACCATACATCATATCCAAATCGTCCTTGATGATTAGCTGTAGTGGTTGCATGGGGATTTTCTTAAGGCCAATGACGGTTAATATGCTGATTAAAAATTCCGGCAGTGCTTGTGTGGGCTTAATCTGTCCTTATAATACTTCCTTCAAAACCGAGAACATAATTGTACTGTTTCGAAAGCCATTGGTAAAAATTGAGTTTTTTAATTATTTGCATATAGGTGGTGATTACTCCTAATATTGTAAGGGTCGAAATATATTTTTTTAGTCAACGAAATGAATTATTTTTGGACTTAAATTTGACTTAATTTTACAATTCAGTTTAAGACAATGTGGGGATACACTGTATAATTAATAATTTGACAAAAGCTACCCTCTCACTGATAACTTTGAAACATGGTTCATTTTAATTACCATTGGATTAGTTTAAAATTTTAAGAAAATTTTATTGAAAACGACGTTACTGTAAAACTAAAATAAATTGAAATTAAAATGCAATCGAACTATGCTAACTTTAAATGGATAAACTCAGAAATCTGGGCAAAATAAACCTAGCTTTTTAATGACAAAAGTCACTGTTATAAAGATTTGGAAACAAATGCAAACACAAATTTATTATCTAATAAAAAACTAAGCACATACAAAGACTAAATGCCGCAGGAACTTTAGTTTCATATTTAAATTTTAGACATTTAAATTGATAGTTGAACGATATTATAAAGTGCCTAGAGACAGGTGCTTGAGAGTAACTAAGTATTTGACAAAAAAGCAGCACACTAAACCTACATATCGTTTACTTAAAATACAACATAATACGTTAAACATAAGATGTAGTAAAATTAGAATTAGTTGTGAATGTGATATGCATACCATGGATATTACAAACTGGTCAACACTCGAAACGTAACCAACACATAATTTTGTTGCACTTTCAAGCCTCGAATGCAGTAATCTATTTCAGTTTCTAAAAGCTCCTTTCATTAAATATCTAACAATTAGATTTATTTTTATTAAAAATAGAACTAAAACACAGTATGGTGAGAAATGAAACTGTGCAAAATTTCAGAATTTCGAAGTGCCCCCACTGGAAGAATAGGTACATTTTTATTTCATTTCTGATAGTAAAATCATAAAGCCTGATGAGTTTCCTCGAGACATTTATAAAATTTTACATAATCATAGTACTACTAAGTCTCAAAATATGTTTTTTTTTTCAAAATATTACATTTTTCAGAGGTTCAATTCGCATCAAGTCAAAACCACTGATATTTTGATTTGTAATTAAATTTCGAGAAAAAAAAAACACAATTTAGTACCTACTGGTGTGTGTAAATTGTATAACATATTTTCTCATTCACTTTTGATCAAAGTATTCGCCCAATCCAGTGAGATTGCTGTAATAACATATTGCCAAGATTGTCATGGGACCCACTGATGATTGTTGTAAGAATCAGAGAGCGAAATTTCTCAATGCGAGAAATTGCTGATTTTTTCAAAATATCGAAAACCTCAATACACAGGGTAATTCTTCCCCATGAGGAGGCCTAAATTAACTCTACGGAGGAAATTAATAAAGAACTTTGGTAAAAAACAATCATTTATCGAGACAACTGTTCGTTGGAGGCGTACGAAGACTGGCAGGTAATTGAGTGAGCTAAGGGCACAGGGGTTCGTATAATAGACCAGACAGTGAGAAGACCACTACATGAATCAAATTTAATTGCAAGGAGATGTAGTGCCTAACATCTGTCGAGGGAGCAACATCAGGTAGCGCGAATGATTTGAGAACGAAAACATTTGAACTTGGGAATATCGGAGTTGGTTTTTGATTAAAGTAGATTAAATTTGTATCAATGGAATGGATGGATTTTAGTACTGTTAATTATTAATTAGTTACCAAAGTACCGAGTAAGTGTTACCAGAATTTTCAATGAATCTACAGTTGAGATGTTCATGTGGATAGCTGGATAGCAAATACTTAACAATATGCATTGGCTAAACCTCCGTGAAAGTCTGTTCTTGTTTAAATAGACATAATTCTTATTGTTTTCACTGTTAAAAGGTGACTAGGTGAGCTTATTGTTCACAGACTAAATTTTAATTTTTGGTACCGCTCTTCTCATTTTGAAACCTTAAAAGCAAACGTTTTTTGTACAAAACAGACAATTACTTAGATAAATGGGAAACAGTTTTTGCGATGGCGGCCATTTTATTTTTCGCGTGCAGCGCTCAAGGGAGCCTGTTTTTTGTACATTTTACAAACTACTAATCGGGGCACTTAAAAATTTTGAAAATATTGCTCAGTTTCATTTCGCACTTTCAGTGTTTTATTTTCGGAAAAACAAATCCGATAGCTAGATATCTAATGAAATGACCTTTTTGTAATTCATTATAGCATTCACCCATTTTTGGTCAGAAATGGAATCAACACCTATAAAGCTGAATTTTTGTACTCATTGAAATTGGCTCTATAAAATTAATAATTACTGAAAGTTCACATCAATTGCTTTGCTTCATCAGCCGCCATAATGAGAAATTGGAAATCGTATGTTGGTTTTGCAATTAACTCGTAAACAGTCATACGTAGTTAAAAAAATACTTTAAAGGATTTCGTATGTAGAGTGATTGGATAAAATATATATATATATATATATATATATATATATATATATATATATATATATATATATATATATATATATATATATATATATATATATAACAGGAAGAAAAGGATCATGGGCAATACCCACAAAAAAGGATGAATCCGCCAACACGTGTTTCTGAGTAACTACTCGTTATCAAAACGATTATAAGTTGTAAGGATAGGCACAACTTCTCATTTGTAGCTGCAATTGAGAGACCCCGTGTTTATAGGGCAACAGACAATATTGCCACGGAGGCAACTATAGCCACCTGCGTGGTATTCCCTACCCAAGGTTTAAAGCAACAAGGTATAGAAAGTTACTGCGGAGGAAGAAACGGATCATGGGTAATGCCCGCAAAAAAGGATGAACCCGCCGACACGTGTTTCTGACTCACTACTCGTTATCAAGACAGCTATAAGTTGTAAAGATAGGCACAACTTAGGTTCAACAACACAAAGGAAACCACTGACAGGAAGCCAGTCGCTCATTTGTAACTGCAATTGAGAGACCCCGTATTTACATGGCAACAGACAATATTGCCACGGAGGCAACTATAGCCACCTGCGTGGTATTCCCTACTCAAGGTTTAAAGCACAAAGTATAGAAAGTTACTGCGGATTAAGATATAACAGGAAGAAGAATGATGGGTAATGCCCGCAAAAATGGATGAATCCGCCGACACGTGTTTCTGAGTCGCTACTTGTTATCAAGATGGCTATAAGTTGTAAGGATGATCCTATTCTTCCTGTTATATATATATATATATATATATATATATATATATATATATATATATATATATATATATATATATATATATATATATATATATATATATATATATATATATATATGCGGGTATGCCCACATAAAAAATGCATAGTGGAAGAATGCAAAAAATTGCAAATGGCAGAAAAATGCAAACCGTGGACACGCGTTTCTGACTAATTGGTCATCCTCAGCACGGTGTTGCTAAGTTAAACGATGGACATAATTTAAAAAAGGGAAAGGAAAACCACTGACAGGAAGCCAGTCGCACCTTTGTGGCTTCCACTTGGTCGATGCTCTAATATAGAGCCATCCAAATACAATCCCTTGTATCCCTAAAAGATCTTTGTGTACAAGGGGGTTACGTGTTTAGATACAATGGACACACACTCAATATTCAAATAGAATGAAGTTAACTTGTTTCTGAAAAAAAAAGCTTCTCAGCTAGGGAATTGAACTGTGGACGGAGGTGAGAAACAAGTGCCCTTGTTGGGCGAACCTCTTACTTCAAGCCTTAATCCCTACACAGCTTTATGTTTTATCTGGCAATAGATACAGGGTATTCCAAAGAACTGTAGCACAAAATTCACCGGATTTACTAGATGGCAAATTCAGTTGACACGACTCGACTTATATACAAAAGTATTCCCTATAAAAAGGACAAAATTTTTAGCAATTAATCATGAAAATATGGAAAACCAGTCACCTGTTGAAAAAATTTCTTCTCTAGTTAGCTATGGAAATTCAGTGCTAGGTCTTAGCTGGCGCGTGTAGTTTCCAGTAAACAAAAATTCCACTAAATTCTACAGAAATAAAGTTATTGAACACAACAAAATACAATTTAACACACAAAATATTTCCCAAAAATAATACAATTGAACAAATGTAAAATTGAAATGATTGGCAGTTCAAAAATTATCTGAAATTAGTGAGGGTTAATTCAACTGATGTCCCAGTGAATCAATACAAGGCACATGATTTATTTCCATGGCTATTTTCGAGGATAATTTTTTCAATCACACGTTTTGGAGAATACTATATTTTTTCAGTTTTCTTTCAATTTATTCGTGTAATATTTAGAGATGGGATATGCACAGAGTGCAAATATTTTTACACCATCCACCGGATTTAATAAAATTATTGCACCTTGGATTCAAAATGGTGCAATAATAAACAGCCAATACTATTTTTTTTAAATGGTCACTGGTGACTGCGACTAGTATTAATTTATATTTAATTTGCCTGTTTATTGTAACAATGTCTGTATTATCATCTTTGTAGTGATGGGTGGTTGACCGATCACGATATTTAAAGATGCCATTGGATGTATCATAATTTTCTCATCAAAGTGGTGTGTATACTTGTATAATTTAGGCTTATGTTGAAGGAAATTATGCAAATTAGGTTTTTGACATTTTATTTTTTCACGCCCTTTGTCTAAAGAGTTCACCTAAATATGAAATATTTCTTCATCACAGATGTTCTTGTTGCGCGCTAGTTTTGTTACGAATTTATTCAACGTAACACTTTTTGAAGTTACGCTCTCTTTGGGAATGAATAATTGCTTCACATTTTTGGGACATTTTTTTGGCAATTTTTTACTATGCGTTTTATCAGGCAAGTGGTATGCAGTGGCGGCTGGATAAATTTAGATTATGTCATATCTTAGTATTGAAGCATGGAAACCAAGCGGTACTTTAACATAGCATAACTATCAAAACTAAATGAAGAAGTTTTACAGAAAAAAAATTGCGATTGAAATTAGCGAAAAAATATATAAAGTACTTGCAAAACATTTTTTTTCTGAAACGGGAGAAAAAATATATCGACATTTCTAATTTTATAAAAATATACAATTTTTTTATGCCGTAAGGTATTGCTTGGGTTCCATTCTCCGATATTAAGATAACATAACCTAAATTTCACTAGCTAACACTAGCATGACTTTGATACCTCATTCCATAGAACCCGGCATGTGCATAATATTTTTAACGCCAAATTTTTTGTTTTTAAGAAATCCCAAATAAGTAGTTTCTTTGCCAACTTTTGTCATTTTTTAAACAAAAGAAAATGAAAAGGTCTCTCTTATTATGATGATTTATTTCAATTTCGTTGTCCAAAAACAGGTGATTTATATTTATACATCACTTGTCAAGTGTCATGTCTTGACACGACCAGTCATGGTGACTGTGACTGAGTGATTGCCAATACTACATGTTTGTTTTACTTTTTTTTAGATTTAATGAATAATTTTGATGTTATAAAATATAATTGCATGATAAAAAACAGAAAACACTCTTTATAAAAATTAAAAAATAATTAAATAAATCACACAAAATCTCTAATCTCTAAAACTTAAAAAAACATACAGAGATGGGCATATCCCATCCCACGATCGGGTGCAATTGTTTTTTGCACCTTCGCACCTTGCTCATTATATGTTTCTTAGCCAAAATTAAAATGTTCTTTCTTGTCTTATCTCTTGCTTTTGCCATTTTTCACTAACGAATTTCAAATTTCTCAGTTTTATGTTATATTAAGAAAAGAGAAATTAAATCAGAGGGCTACTAGATCTTCAAAAAATAAGCGCATTTTGCATATTAAAGGCAGAACTTAAAATATGTAATAAGAGAACTACAACACTTTAAAGGGGGGGATGATGAATACAGTTTCTCATCTATATGTCCAATATAGCGATGACTAGAAAAACAAACTTTTATACTTTTCTTTCTTGATGTAGAGTCACACAATATTATTCCTGATAGCTAACTTTAGTGGGGTAACTTAAAAAAAAGTTAATTTTTGCGTATTTCCTATGAATATCAATTATGACGTTTAAACGCAAATAACTCAAAGACAACTCATATTATAAACAATTTCAAAGAAACACCTTTTTTGTTAATTTATAGGAGAATTATTTTATGTATAAATTTTGCTCAAAAGTGACATCTAAAATAGGTTCAGTTAAAAAACAACTGTCCCGCTAAATCAAATATTGGACATAGGTATGTAAAAAAACTTTTAAAAAATTTAAACTAAGGGATTGTAGCTCCGTTATTATACATTTTATGACATGTATTTAACGAATGTACTTATTTTTTGATAATATAGTAGCCTCCGGTTGGCACACTAGCTGTTGATTAAAATAAATTGAGTTAAAATGATTTAATATCGTCGCATGACTACCATAAGGTTCTAAGCGACATTTTGCTCAAAACACACACTACTAGTCTCCGATTTCAACTGAAACCTGCGTTTAATGCGATAAAACGTAAAAGAATTAAATTTTAAACATGCGGAAGAGAGTTGCTATAGTACCTACTATTTTTTCAAGAAAACGAAAATGCATCCATTCCAGTAGCAGTCATAGAATTAGAATTTTATATGGGCTAATTCAACGTTTTAAAAAGAAATATTTTTTTCCTTATAAGATTCGACCTGTGCAAGCACTTAGAGAAATTCACATTGAAAATATATTGGACTATACCACATATACGACAAACAGGTTAAGAAGGGATCAAAACTTTTTAATATTATGGATTGATGATTGACGAATCGGCCATTTCGTTTTCATAACGTTAACGTTGACACGGGGTCTGCGAGACTCCATATACACGATAACCCGAGATTAATAAAACAGCACGAAGCAATCACTACAGTACATCACAGAGCACCAATATTTAATAGCCGGAGAGCGAGACCCTCGAAACATTGAAGTCATATTATATAAAATTACTTGCCGAATTCGTTTATGGCGATCGCATTCGATTCGGAATTACCAAATCGAAAAAAATCGCAATTTTCCATTTTTTATGAAATTTCTCAGAAATAGTATTTTACATTTCTCATCCCATAACTTTATTTGTAATAATTGACTCGGCTTGATAATTTGTACACATATATTCTGAAACATGATGAATCGGTTACCATAATAAAATTGTACTAAAGATGAAATATCTGGTGCAAAAAAATATTTTCTCTCGAGATTTATTTAGTAGCGGCATTGAAATAGTGTATATATATATATATATATATATATATATATATATATATATATATATATATATATATATACACATTGTTATTTGTAACTGTCTCAGAATACAATATACATATATATATATTTGAAATTGTCTAAATTGACCTATTTTTACTTTTTTACTTTTTTTCCTGATATTTACACATTTCATTTAAAACAATTTGTATGCCATGTTTTCATTTTTATCTTTTTAATCACGTTTATATCTTGAGAAAGGAATAAAGTTTTCCGAGAGCTTGATAAAAAACAGAGATTTTTAATTGAGTTTAGCCACCTAATAACTGCATTCCGATTTATGTATATATTTTAATATACATATTTAAACATTACTTATATATATATATATATATATATATATATATATATATATATATATATATATATATATATATATATATATATATATATATATATAGTATATATGTATATAAGTATATATAAACCCACTCCTCCTAGTAGGGAGGAGCGGAGTGAAGGAAGAATTGACTTCCCGCTCGGACTCTCTGGTGTGTTACACAGATAGATCTCGAGTGGCCACTAGACCGTCTTCCGGGCGGAAATATATCTTGAAGGCAAAGAAGTACAGGAGAGCTTTGCTCTAGGCTCGTATACCATGGTCTTCCAGGTAAAGGTTTACGCTATCCTATCGGTGGCGAGTAGAGGTGAGGTTAGGAATGGGGTGGAACAGATAATATACATCTGTTCCAATAGACAGGCTGCTCTAAAAGCGGTGTGCTGCTCCCCCAGGATGAGATCAGTTCTCGTCCAGTAGTTTGGTGATGCCCTAGAAGAGCTTGCTAAGCATAAACAAGTGAGACTGGTGTGATTTTCGGAATATATGGGAGTTTCAGGCAACGAGAAGGCCGATCAATTGGCTAGACTCGGAGCCGAGGAACCGTCTCACGGGCCTGAGCCTATGTTAGGCATTTCAAGAAACAGATCACAACGGCCCTCAAAGGAGTGGGCCCACGAGACACTGAGGACGCACTGGAGGACCAACAGGGCCTGCAGAGATCGGCCTGGTTGCTGGGACGGAGTCGGAAAACTCTGAATCTTTTAATCGGAGTTCTGACAGGGCACTGCAGACTTAGGAGGAGTCTATCATTTATAGGTATTGAGGAAGACCCTAAATGTTCAAGATTTAGGAGTGATGAAGAAACATCTTACCACTTCTTGGGACAATGTGAAGCATTTGGGCGCCTGAAACACAGTATCTTCAGTTCTGAGGCGTTTTTAAGGGAGGAGATGAGCTCCTCGCAATGAGTGACATCCTGACCTTCAACAGAAGGTTGGAAAGATTCGATGAGGGAGCAAGAGAAGCACATGGTTGAGGGGACAGCTGGGGGTTGGTAAAAAAGCACCCGTCTGTGGCCTACTTGTCAGGTGTCAGCCTCCCCCACCATTACCATTATAAAATGCATAATGTGAGAAAAATGCGTTGTAAAATTAATCATACATGAGTGGCACACTGGCGTGCAGTCCCTAACCGTATCGGAAAACGGACAGTATTCATTTTATTACGTTTTATGTGTATATGGAATGTTTAGTTTACTGCTTGTAATTTTCTTAGGATATATTATTGTAAATACTGTTAGAGTTAATAAAATACATAGTTTTATTTTCATCTGGTTTATATTTGTCGCAGACCTTTACTATAAAATGTGTCCAATCGAGTTTGTTAATAATCTCTTAGCAGTTTATTGTTTATCTAGTTGTGATTCGGTGAGCTTTCCATTTAGGAAATGAAAACGTAATAGTATTGATTCTACTAATTCAAAAAACATAAATTTTGGGAATCTCCAGCCATTTGGTGAAATTATTGTAAATGGCGCCCTGTAAATACGCTCTCAGAGTATGATAACGAAATGCGCTTTCCGTAGGTAGCAAGCCCCTAAAAGTAACATATAATTAAAAAGCGAAATTTTAAGTATTGGCAATTATGTACAACTAATTTTTCTTTACATACCTTATGTCCGTTTTAGAAGTTGGAAATAAACGGGCTTGTAAATGGTCCATACTTTCCGTAAATTCTGGACGAGCATATAAAGACTTGAAAAAACCTCTGCAGGTATTTATTAAGCAGTATCAGTAGTTAAGGGTTAAATTTGTTAGTGTGCTAGTTGAGATGACATATAAAGAAAAACAACATTCAAGTCTCCAAGAGTTAGAGGTTATGCTATCTCAGTGATGGGAAACAGCAAATTGTATTGAATTTTTATAATCAACTAAACTAAAACCACAAAAAGATGATACTTAAATGACACCTTAAAATATTAAACTGTGTTGTCATATCTAATTGGCAAATTTCACGTTTCTTTCAGTATATTTCAACAATACTACATCTGAACATTATTTATACTTACGATTACGGAAGAAACGTTAAAGTGTATGATTCTAACGTATTGAAGTAGGTCACCGATTCCACCGAAGGGAATATGGAATGAAATAAATAGCAATGAATAATAACACCCGTCTCATGTTATTCTTATTTTTAAAATATGTGGCAACACTGCATCATTTATTGGTATTGGTTGTTGGTCTTTATTTAACTTGTTCAAAAAACGGTATGTACTCCGTTGAGCAATTCTACCTGGTGCCGTTTCTCGGCACTATTTGAATACAGTAACGTCGCATCGGTTAGGTAATTCGGGCGTGCTTTCATTAACGATAAATTTTAGTGATTGTGCTAGTGTATTTATTTATAGGCAACAGTTTTTCTGTGATTGCGATATAATTATATGTATTGTGTTGAATGTGAATAAGTGAGAGTGAAATTTGATTGTCTTTTTTCATCGATTATAACCTTACTGAGAATGTGTTTTAGCAATTTTATAGTGAATTCATTTTTTTCAAGGTGCCAAATATTCCATGACCATACTCGTCCAAAAGGGCAAAAAGGTCGACTTCTCGATCAATAAATGAGAAAATAATGATAGTGCGAGAATGCCACACTCTAGCAAGAGATCATCCGCTTTCAAAAGATGAGTTAACAAATATGTGTTTGGATTGTACAGATGTGCCAATAACAAGCATTTACAAAATTTTGAGAGAGGAAAAAATATATGTGGCAAAAACAAGAAGTGGTCGATAAAAATAGAAATTGATGAAATTGTTAAATATGCTATACGACGAACTATCCATAGCTTTTTCGTAAAAAACAAACTGCCAATGTTACAATCATGAAGAAAAGCAAAAATTCAAGAACCGTTGAGAGAGGAAAGAATCTAAAAGCGGAATTATTTCAGCTTGTGAAGTTTTAAGCCGATAAGTACAAAAGACTTGCTGTGGATGAATTAGCATCAAATCAATATTATTACTAACGTTGGCGGTAGTAATGGCCCATACAGCACACAACACCCATTGGACGTCCATTTTAGACTCATAATATGTTATCCAGAACGTCCACGGATACATTTTGAACATCCACTGGATATTCATATCAGAATATCCACTTGATGTACGCAAAAATAGATCCACTGGACGTACATGGACATACATTGACATCCGGTGGATGCCTATACCAGAACATCCATTGAATATACGTAAAAAATATCCAGTGGATATCCATGGACATCCACTGGATTATCTATGGATGTCTCTAGTTGTGACAAATATATAATCCAGTGGACGTCCATTATAGATACTATATCCATTGAATATATCCAACGGATATTCATAGGATGTTTTTATGTTGTTTGGAAGTGATAATACAGATGATGAATCGGATCAGAAATGGATATAATGTAAATATAAAATAATATACACATCTTTACAAAGATGTTATTTATTTTCGTTATTTGAATAATTTCATTTGCAACAATATTTTTATTTCATGTGGGAAATATGATTATTGGCAAACCACCCACAAAAAAAAATGGTAACGCAATAATATAAGCAATACTTAATGAGCGATATGGAAATATGCTTTTAATTAGAACGCTTTATAAATGCAGTAACTTTAATTCAGTTTGTTACAAAGAAATAAGGATATATTTTTTTTCTATACCGAATGAAAACCCAAAAAATTATTAAATTAGATTTATAACAAAGTTAGTGTCGCAGAAATTAAATATGCGCACAAATTTCAAAAAACGCCATTTGAAAAAAGTGTTTTATTTAATGCAGCATATTTCTCTTGTCCCCGCCAAAACAAAACACGCACACCCCTGTTCGAAGTTGAAGCCTCGACATGTGGAGGACATTGAACTCTCAACACTTTTTGGTTGTAGTGTAGTTTCAAATTGGGGGATAGCTAAATTTGTTTTTAATCAATGGGTTTATGAAACTCGATAGGACTCTCAAGGTCATCATATTCAAATGCCTTTTGTTTATGGCGCCAAATACAGATCCTTGGCTATACTTTATTACTTCTAATCTCAGAAATACTCATTACTTTATTAATTTATTAATAAGCCTTACAGTAATTAAGAAAATAATGAAGCGTTCTGGGATTATGATGAGGGAGGGCACTGCATGAAAGAATATTTTGAGGAGATGTATGGAAGTGACGTGAATAGCAGTTATAAGCTGAATCAGGACAAATTAGAGAGCGAAAGAATAAATTAGGGGAGGTGAGGGGAGAAATGTTAAATAATAGAGGGATTTTTTTGTTGATGACATAAGTATGAAATGTTAAACTGTAGTGTTAAAAATATTGTAATTATCGGTGTTATTTAACTTATGCCTTAGGTATTTAGTAGCCTCCGGTGACTACAAATATTTGCTCTAACATAATATAATGTAAAATTTCATAGGAATTAATAGAAGAATTAAAAATCAGTAAACCGGAAATAATTATAGAATGAAGCAGCCGGTGAAGAATATTAGTTAGTGTCATTAATTACACGAGATGACGAGATGCAAGCTAGTGTTTTTTATTTCCTCATCCCTCAAAGTGAGGAAGTTATGTATTCGTGAAAAAAATTTTGAAAATTTTTATTGCATTTCTGGACAAATCTCGATGAATTATGACAATACACAAAATTTCAAACAGAAAAAATTTTCTGCCTATGTGTCTGTATGTCTGTCTGGTTCGCGATAGCAGCTACAGTTTTTGAGATAAGGCTTTCTAATTTAGTATACATATTCTAGAGGTCAAGGAAGAGATTGAGTTCGTTGATGAGCAAAATCAGTCCCAATTTTTGAAAAAATGTGACTTTCTTGAAACGTCAAAATGACTCTTTTGAAACGTCAAAATGTGGCTTTTTTTGAAACGTAAAAAAATGTGACTTTTTTGAAACGTCAAAGTGACGTTTTTAAAACGTCAAAATGTGATTTTTTTGAAACATCAAAAATTACTTTTATTATAAACTCCACCACACGTCGAGTTTTAGTACCGTGAAGAAGTTCTGATTCCCAAGTAATTGGCAGCGGTTTTCTATTGTCAACTGCTCGTATAGAGACTCACTATTTCTCGACTACTATTAAAAACTTAAACTCGACTTCAGAAAACTGAAACTAAAGTTTATTCATTTCAAATATCAAACGATTAGCAAAAATTTTAAAGAACTTGTGTACTTTATGGTTGTTATAATGAAAGTGGAGTAATATGACATAATAAATCGACATGAGATGATCAATAATGAGTAGAGAAAATTTGCTTCGTTTTGATCAGTAAGTAAAAAAAGAAAATAGATTATGTCTAAATGGAAGGTTACGAAATTATGTATGATTATTGTTGAGACTGTCCAGAAAATATAATGTAAAAAGCTAAAAGAATTTTAAAAATGCATAGATCTTCCTGAAGCGAAATAATTATGTTAATATAGAATAATTTGACCCAATTAGGTCCTAAAATTAAGACGAGGAGCTTTACTACTCTACAAGGAAAATGTCCATTATTTTATTACTATGTTAAAATTGTAGCTGTTGCTGTTACTGTTGTTTTAGTTGTTGTTGCAGAAGAACGGAAATTTTTTTAGAGTAAATTACCAATACTATACAGGGTGAGCTTTAAATGCGTAGTTATATTTTAACCCTCAATATATTTCGTCGAGTACAATTGACTGGCGCTATCAAAAAAATTCTTTTGAAAAAAAAAATTTGATTTTCTAATAATTTTTTCGTCGTCCAGCAACTGACACTTTGATGGTCACTGGATAACTTGGTAAACGCCATTCCCAGAAATGACATAACTGAAGGGAGTGTTGCCACTGCCAGAGTTCGTCACAATTATCCTACATTTATGAACAAAGTATTGCAAATTTTGAATTTTTAAAAAATGTATTACTCTTTTTTATAAATAAACAGGAAGTATCACGTAAGCACCAAATATTAAAAATATGTAATACTTTTACTCACGAGTGTATTTTAAATTAATATTATGGTCTCTAATTTATAGTTTAACTTTAATATTGTGTCATTTACCTTCTAAAAATGAATCAAAATTAAAAATAATCATTTTATAAAGAGACATCTATTTTAAAAGAACGGAAAAACAGATTTGTTTAGTTACCTAATACAACAGTTGCTACGAATGTATATTCATGTGGGGCTTGACGATTTGGACGTTCCTTAGTCGTTTTGCTTGACGAACATTTTCAACTATTGAAAATATGCCTTTAGCATATCCACCCGCTCAGCATTAGAGTAATAATAATTTGCCATAGTTACCCACTACTTTTCACAAAATAAACCACCAAGGGAACAAATTATAAATAATAAGTAATGGTAACATGATAACTAAACACTTCGAATCACAAATTCACAAAAAACTATAAATAACGGTATTAAACATACTTTTGTAAATACTAATGCAGACAAATACGCGCACACTCGCGAACTATCAATAAGGTCTGCGCCCACTAACGATTTTTTGGTTGATATTTTACAAGTTGTTGGCTGTTAAAGTAGAAATTATTTCTTCAATAAAAAACAGAAAAAACTTTATTTCCTATTTTTATTTAATTGTCCATATACCTGGCTGGAAGTCCTCTAAAAATAAAAATAGGAAATAAAGTTTTTTCAATAAACATATCATCCATATCTGTGAAATTAGAGAGCTCCAACCAATCAGTATACATAATATCGTATATATCGAGTAGATTAAAATTGCAATTTTTATAATTAAGACTACTTCTGGAACTAAGCGGAAATAAATCATTTTTACTATTTTCAAATTTTGAATTAATAATAAGCGCGTGATGGGTGTCTTCATTTAAAATAATATCATTGGCTCGAGACATAGAGCAGTATTTATAATTACAATATATTAGATCTAAAATCCTATTTTTACTGTTTAAAATGTGATTTCTCTGCTCCAAATTTAGGAATTTTTCCCAATTATTTAGTGAAATAATTATAGGACTGCTACTATTGCAAGCGTAATCTGGAATGTTAAAGTCACCCATCATTAAAATATTAGCATCTACTATGCAATACAGCGATTCAATAGCATCAACAATTAGATCATAGATATCATAGCTTTTGTTTGGAGGAATATACCATATATCTAGCGCCAAGTGTGACCAGTTAAAAAAGAATACGAGCGATGGCTGAACTAGGATGAAATGAGATGGAATAAGACACACCCAGCGAACATAGGGACAGGCTCGGTCTATGCCTCACCAGTCAGCTAAAATATACTTACACTCTTACATCCATCTAGCATTTTAAAATCGGTCTTTGTTAACAGTTGGCCGTTTTACACAAGGTATAAAAACTATGACGTGAAAAATTATTTCCTAAGAAATTAATTTTTACACATAAAATGTCTAAAAGTAATAGTTCAATGAACCACCGCAGATAGAGTTGAGATCAATTTGACATGGTTTTAATGAATTTATTGTTACGATTACGCGACCTCCCTTTATTTTATTCGTAGAAATATAGTTTCGATCACCTCGAAAAATTTCAAAACGTAAAATATCAGAAAGAGAATTTGTCACAATTTTAGATGAAATAATTACCTACTTAAGCGATGAATTGCTGCATTTAAAATAATTTTTAAACACTTTAAAATATTTTTTTAATATAAGAAATGTACAATTTTGCCTTTTTCTTGTACAAATCAAAATTTCTTTTTAAGTGTTTCGTTTGGGACGTACAACTAAAACCAAATTTCCCGGGTACACTTATACAATGCTACTGATATTTTTAAGGAATCGACCGACAAAACGAAAACATCCAATAAAACACAAATAAAACAAATGAGCAACAATTTTAATAAAGTACACACTAAAGCGACCGTGTTGGTAGAATGGGAAAAAATAGACCTTTTAATCTTTACCGACTCGTGAGGGGAAAACAATAAACAATAAAGTTTATAAAAGCGTTATTATTTTTTTAACAACAAGTTACCCTGCGATTACAATAATTTAAAATAGTCCTGTAATTTATTAAAAAATAAATCGTTTTTTAACAGTCATTGAACTATGTTTGGCGAGTTCATTAACCTTAAGGTCTATGCGCGAGTTACACTAACCTAACTACGTACATTACTGACCAATTCACGATTCACATTCCACACTTCACAGACAGCTGGCGTGACGAATCTTTTCGCACATATCATCAAGCATATTCATATGAACTTAACCTCGATTTACCTAGTGTCAACAACGACGCTAGTCAAATATGCATCCGAATTTTTAAGAACAGAACTAATGTTTCTTTTTTCTTTCACTTTTACAGCTGACAACATATGTCTAAATTAATATCAACACGTCAATACATTAATTACATTTGTCCTTTTCTAATCTTAGCCGATGTTATGATAATCATTTTAAGAGTGCTGAACCCGCTCTCTACAGCAGTTGAATTCTGAACACTCGATGCATAGATTAAATATACATATATAATTCTTATGTAAATACTTACTGCTCTAAAATCTGGACGCAAAAATTTTCATATCAATACGAGCAACACCTGTTTAGGATGTTGTTAATTTTGAAATAAATAAATACGTATAACTGGTCCGTATTAAAGTATTTAGTTTCTTAATCAACATAATCTTATATAGGACTGCACACAACGATATGAAAATTTTTTTCATCCAGATTTCTGAGCGGTAAATATTTACTTAAGGAGTAATTACCTATGCATATTTAATCTATGCTCGATGTGATAGTAATTTGTCGTAGTAAAAGAGTTAAAAAATATTGTTCGGTAAGGCAGAAACAAGGATAGAACAACGAATCCACATCGAATCGAGAAATCAGAATCTTAGGTGTTCATTGGTTTAAAGCAGCGTTATCACATTGACTGCATTGGGTTTTATTAACATTTGGATCATTTGTAACAGAACCGTGTTACGAGACAGTAGTTATCTTCCCAAATTTGTGATAATTCTGAATTAAAAAATAATGAACCGTTTATTAATTGCTCCATTTTGCAATAACCGACATTTTAAAATACTTTTTTAAAATCATCTATAATTTTGCCCTTTTCTTGCAAAAACATATTTGTTTTTAATTCTATATTGAGCATAACCAATAACACCGACCTTTTCATGTATGCACATAAAACTAAAATCGAATTTTCCAATTAATAGTCTACTAATGAAATGTCACTTTTTTCCTTCATTTTTTCATAGTTCTACTTGTTAATAGAAATGTCAACAAAAAAATTAATAATAGTTAAAATCATACATTTCAGCTCTTATTACCAATATCTAAAATTTGTTGGAAAAGAATCGTAACAGCGACCGTCCTGCGTCCCGTGATTGTTATTAATTGGGTTGACGTCACAAAGTACACTACGCTATTTATATTAGAAAGAAAAAATTAATTTAGTTAAAATCATAGATTAGAGGTCTTTTGACCTATAATCGAAATTTATTTGGAAAAAGAATCATAACAGTTCCCGTAGAAATTGTTTCTCCCGTGGTTGCTAATTGGGTTGACGTCACATGCTTACTGATTTGGGCGATCTGTATTACGAATTACTAAGAGAAAGAAGATAATTTATTTGTTTTGTTACAGTAGGTTATTATAATACTGATAAATCTATTGTTTTCAATCGAAACCAAAATTTTGTGCATAACAAAATTTGTAGTAGTAATAAAATATTTTCTTTTAATTTAAAAACAGCGCAGATTAATAGCAGCTTAAATGGCTGCTATTTTTTTGCCGCCGGAATCCTAATGCTGATAAAAAAGTTACACTTATAAGGACTAGATGATTTTTACAGTGCGCGGTGTTTATCCAATTTCCATACATCTTTGTGGTTGTCACATTACCAACTTTAAGTTGTACAACTAAAAATCGTTAGAAATTATTTCTTCAATAAAAAACAGAAAAAACTTTATTTCCTATTTTTATTTAATTGTCCATATACCTGGCTGGAAGTCCTCTAAAAATAAAAATAGGAAATAAAGTTTTTTCTGTTTTTTATTGAAGAAATAATTTCTAACGATTTTTAGTTGTACAACTTAAAGTTGGTAATGTGACAACCACAAAGATGTATGGAAATTGGATAAACACCGCGCACTGTAAAAATCATCTAGTCCTTTATAAGTGTAACTTTTTTATCAGCATTAGGATTCCGGCAGCAAAAAAATAGCAGCCATTTAAGCTGCTATTAATCTGCGCTGTTTTTAAATTAAAAGAAAATATTTTATTACTACTACAAATTTTGTTATGCACAAAATTTTGGTTTCGATTGAAAACAATAGATTTATCAGTATTATAATAACCTACTGTAACAAAACAAATAAATTATCTTTTTTCTCTTAGTAATTCATAATACAGATCGCCCAAATCAGTAAGCATGTGACGTCAACCCAATTAGCAACCACGGGAGAAACAATTTCTACGGGAACTGTTATGATTCTTTTTCCAAATAAATTTCGATTATAGGTCAAAAGACCTCTAATCTATGATTTTAACTAAATTAATTTTTTCTTTCTAATATAAATAGCGTAGTGTACTTTGTGACGTCAACCCAATTAATAACAATCACGGGACGCAGGACGGTCGCTGTTACGATTCTTTTCCAACAAATTTTAGATATTGGTAATAAGAGCTGAAATGTATGATTTTAACTATTATTAATTTTTTTGTTGACATTTCTATTAACAAGTAGAACTATGAAAAAAATGAAGGAAAAAAAGTGACATTTCATTAGTAGACTATTAATTGGAAAATTCGATTTTAGTTTTATGTGCATACATGAAAAGGTCGGTGTTATTGGTTATGCTCAATATAGAATTAAAAACAAATATGTTTTTGCAAGAAAAGGGCAAAATTATAGATGACTTTAAAAAGTATTTTAAAATGTCGGTTATTGCAAATGGAGCAATTAATAAACGGTTCATTATTTTTAATTCAGAATTATCACAAATTTGGGAAGATAACTACTGTCTCGTAACACGGTTCTGTTACAAATGATCCAAATGTTAATAAAACCCAATGCAGTCAATGTGATAACGCTGCTTTAAACCAATGAACACCTAAGATTCTGATTTCTCGATTCGATGTGGATTCGTTGTTCTATCCTTGTTTCTGCCTTACCGAACAATATTTTTTAACTCTTTTACTACGACAAATTACTATCACATCGAGCATAGATTAAATATGCATAGGTAATTACTCCTTAAGTAAATATTTACCGCTCAGAAATCTGGATGAAAAAAATTTTCATATCGTTGTGTGCAGTGCCTATATAAGATTATGTTGATTAAGAAACTAAATACTTTAATACGGACCAGTTATACGTATTTATTTATTTCAAAATTAACAACATCCTAAACAGGTGTTGCTCGTATTGATATGAAAATTTTTGCGTCCAGATTTTAGAGCAGTAAGTATTTACATAAGAATTATATATGTATATTTAATCTATGCATCGAGTGTTCAGAATTCAACTGCTGTAGAGAGCGGGTTCAGCACTCTTAAAATGATTATCATAACATCGGCTAAGATTAGAAAAGGACAAATGTAATTAATGTATTGACGTGTTGATATTAATTTAGACATATGTTGTCAGCTGTAAAAGTGAAAGAAAAAAGAAACATTAGTTCTGTTCTTAAAAATTCGGATGCATATTTGACTAGCGTCGTTGTTGACACTAGGTAAATCGAGGTTAAGTTCATATGAATATGCTTGATGATATGTGCGAAAAGATTCGTCACGCCAGCTGTCTGTGAAGTGTGGAATGTGAATCGTGAATTGGTCAGTAATGTACGTAGTTAGGTTAGTGTAACTCGCGCATAGACCTTAAGGTTAATGAACTCGCCAAACATAGTTCAATGACTGTTAAAAAACGATTTATTTTTTAATAAATTACAGGACTATTTTAAATTATTGTAATCGCAGGGTAACTTGTTGTTAAAAAATAATAACGCTTTTATAAACTTTATTGTTTATTGTTTTCCCCTCACGAGTCGGTAAAGATTAAAAGGTCTATTTTTTTCCCATTCTACCAACACGGTCGCTTTAGTGTACTTTATTAAAATTGTTGCTCATTTGTTTTATTTGTGTTTTATTGGATGTTTTCGTTTTGTCGGTCGATTCCTTAAAAATATCAGTAGCATTGTATAAGTGTACCCGGGAAATTTGGTTTTAGTTGTACGTCCCAAACGAAACACTTAAAAAAGAAATTTTGATTTGTACAAGAAAAAGGCAAAATTGTACATTTCTTATATTAAAAAAATATTTTAAAGTGTTTAAAAAATTATTTTAAATGCAGCAATTCATCGCTTAAGTAGGTAATTATTTCATCTAAAATTGTGACAAATTCTCTTTCTGATATTTTACGTTTTGAAATTTTTTCGAGGTGATCGAAACTATATTTCTACGAATAAAATAAAAGGGAGGTCGCGTAATCGTAACAATAAATTCATTAAAACCATGTCAAATTGATCTCAACTCTATCTGCGGTGGTTCATTGAACTATTACTTTTAGACATTTTATGTGTAAAAATTAATTTCTTAGGAAATAATTTTTCACGTCATAGTTTTATACCTTGTGTAAAACGGCCAACTGTTAACAAAGACCGATTTTAAAATGCTAGATGGATGTAAGAGTGTAAGTATATTTTAGCTGACTGGTGAGGCATAGACCGAGCCTGTCCCTATGTTCGCTGGGTGTGTCTTATTCCATCTCATTTCATCCTAGTTCAGCCATCGCTCGTATTCTTTTAACTGGTCACACTTGGCGCTAGATATATGGTATATTCCTCCAAACAAAAGCTATGATATCTATGATCTAATTGTTGATGCTATTGAATCGCTGTATTGCATAGTAGATGCTAATATTTTAATGATGGGTGACTTTAACATTCCAGATTACGCTTGCAATAGTAGCAGTCCTATAATTATTTCACTAAATAATTGGGAAAAATTCCTAAATTTGGAGCAGAGAAATCACATTTTAAACAGTAAAAATAGGATTTTAGATCTAATATATTGTAATTATAAATACTGCTCTATGTCTCGAGCCAATGATATTATTTTAAATGAAGACACCCATCACGCGCTTATTATTAATTCAAAATTTGAAAATAGTAAAAATGATTTATTTCCGCTTAGTTCCAGAAGTAGTCTTAATTATAAAAATTGCAATTTTAATCTACTCGATATATACGATATTATGTATACTGATTGGTTGGAGCTCTCTAATTTCACAGATATGGATGATATGTTTATTGAATTTTACATTTTGAACACGTTGCTTGTCAAACACGTTCCTAAAAAGAAAGCAACTTCTAAACAGTATCCTCCATGGTTCAACATAAATATAATTAATAAAATTAGGTTAAAAAGTATAATCCTGAACACGTATAAAATATCCAATAACAACAATAATTGCAATAACTAAAATAGATCGAAGGTAAAATCATTTATCAAAGCAGCTTACAAAAATTACTTAAATTCCATTGAGGATGAATTATGCAGTAATATTAAGAAGTTTTAGTCTCACATAAATTCTAAGTCTAATTCAACAATTATACTGTCTAGTTTGAATTATAATGACACCCACTTAGATAAACCAAATGATATTGTTACTGCCTTCGCCAGCTATTTTTCAGATGCATTTTCCACTGAAAATCCAAGTAACAACGTATAATATATAATATATATATAAAAAAAATATAATAAATATATATATATATATATATATATATATATATATATATATATATATATATATATATATATATATATATATATATATATATATATATATGTATATATATATATATATATATATATATATATATATATATATATATATATATATATATATATATATATATATATATATATATATATATATATATATATATATATATATATATATATATATATATATATATATATATATATATATATATATATGAAATTAATGGAAACGAAATTAAAGCTATAAAAATAATGAAAGGTAATTTTACTATGGGCCCCGATTTAATTCCCGTCTTTTTCGTAAGAGATTGTGCAGTTATATTCACCAAACCACTTTATATCATATTAAATTTTATGCTAAAATGTTGTAAGTTTTCCCTATTACGGAAAAAAATCAAGAGTATGCCCCGTTTTTAAGAAAGGGAACATTAATGAAATTAATAACAATCGCTATTATTTGTAACTTCTGCAATGTTTTCGAAATAATTATTCATGACCATCTTTACTTCAACACTGAAAATTTTATATCTCCACATCAGCACGGATTTATGTCTGGGCGTTCCACTACTTCGAACTTGTGGAAAAGACACAGTATGTTTATGAAATATTAGATAAGAGAAATCAGGTAAAGCTTTCGATCGGCTTGACCACAAATTGTTACTTTCAAAATTAAACGCATTTGGTACGTCCACAGCTTTGTTGGAAATTCTTCGATCTAATCTCAATAATAGATTTTAGTTTGTTCAATACTGGGGTTTTAAATCAGAAAAGTTTTCGCAATCATTAGTAGTTCCACAGGGTCGATTCGTGGGACGTTATTCTTCGTTATTTTCATTAATGATATAACACAATTATTTGATGTCAATTACTTACTATATGCTGATGATTTTAAAATGTATACTGAAATCAAATCAATTTCAAATTGTATAAAATTGTAAGATAATTTGAATAAGTTAAATGCTTGGTGTGAAAATAATCATCTACGTTTAAATATCAGTAAATGTAATATCATGTCCTATTCTGGGCGTAAGTGTAAAGAAATGTTTGACTATAATCTTGACAATAACATTTTAAATAGGGTTACACAATTTAAAGATCTTGGCGTTACCTTTGACTCCAAATTATCATTCGAGGAACATGTTCATGTAACTACCCAGTCTGCATATAAGAGCTTAGGTCTTGTATTGCGTAATGCTAAAGACTTCATAATGCAAAAACCTTAAATATCCTTTATACGGCTTTTGTTCGGTGTAAGCTTGAATTATGCTTCTACGGTTTGGAGCCCTATTTACAGTGTATCCGTAAAGAATGGAATAAATTCATTATTTCTTAAAACAAAAATATATAGAAAAAATCCTCGGACACGTCCATTTTTAATTTCAATTGCGCACATTCATTATTTTTTGGTTATGACGTCATCACTTTTTCCGGTACAACATCATCGAAATTTTTTTTAGAGAAAAATCCTGTATATTTCTCCATTTGTGGATTCCGAATCAACAGTTGATTCTAAAAATGTATCATACTTAGGGTCTAAAATTGAAAAGTTGAAAAATACGGTCATTTTGAATATAAGTTACAAGAACTAATGATTAGTTAATAATAAAAACAATTTAGAGTAAATGTTCGAACTGTACTTTTTGTTGTACCTGACAGTACCCTGAACCTTGTTTATAGTTTCCTGAGAAATGTTGTTTATTTCTGTTCTAATTCTCTCTTTTAATTTAATAATGTTTTTCGGTTTGGTTTTATAAACTAAATTTTTTAGATGGCCCCATAGAAAATAATCTAATGGATTGAGGTCCAGTGACCTTGGTGGCCATTCGATGGGTCCACGTCTATCAATCCACTTGTTCAGAAATATTTGGTCAAGATTCCTTCAAGCGTCTGCTGCATAATGGGGAGGCGCACCATCCTATTGATACCACAGGCTTTCGTCAACATTTCCAGGATTAATTCTACTGGGGAATAAATATAATAACGTTGGATGAGATAGCCCAATAAAAATTGGAAATATGCTGGTCCATGTACAGTTCCATCGAAAAAATAAGGTCCAATAATTCCATTCTTACAATTCCCGCCCTCACATTTACTTTTTGTGAATACTGTGTGTGCTACACCCACATCCATCGAGGGTTTTCCCTTGCCCAGTATCTAAAATTCTGACGATTCACTTCACAATTTAATTTGAAAGTGCTTTCATCGGAGAAAATAATAGTTTTTATCAGAAGAGGATCACCATTGCACATATTCATCATTGTTTCACAAAATTGTATCCTCCGATCTTGATCATCATCACTTAGTTCTTGCACAAGCTGAATCTTAAAGGGATGCTATTTTTCTAATTTTACTACTGTATGTACTGACGTTTTAGTAGTGTTATAGTGGTATGTGGATTTTCTTCAACAGCCAATAAAATATTTAATTTTGTATCCTCGTCAACACCAGAGCAATCTGTTTTGGGTAAATCTTCCACCGTAAAAAATGAAAAAAAATGGAGACTTATTTTTTTTCATTTTTTTTTGAATTTTAGTCACTTTCGATTGCGTTATGGGTCGTTCTGGATATTTGGTATTAAATAAATTACATACTTCTTGTTGAGTTCGCATCCTATCACTATACCCAATCATCATAAGAATATCAATTCTCTGCTTTACAGATACACTCATGTTATAAATTAAAATAAATCGATAACAACTATTGTGAAACCACTACTACTGGGGTAAAGTATTATTAAGTGATTCACTGTCAAAGAAGATATTGATAAAACAAAAATATAAACAAAAACTAGCCTACTTCAAAAATTAATAAAAAACGTGTTTATTTCACTTTTTTACTTGTTTTCTTTTTTAATGGCCGTATCTTCCAACTTTAGACACTAAGTGTGATAATATTTGCAATCGGCTATTGAAGCGGAATCCAAAAATCGAGATATATATACATTGGGTATTCCA
Organism: Rhamnusium bicolor; assembly: GCA_029963845.1. Lineage (NCBI taxonomy): Eukaryota > Metazoa > Arthropoda > Insecta > Coleoptera > Cerambycidae > Rhamnusium > Rhamnusium bicolor. The sequence continues at coordinate 75,440 of JANEYF010004998.1, read as the reverse complement.
TTAAAAAAATATATCGATGACGTCATAACGGAAACAGTGATGACGTCATAACCAAAAAAAAAAGGATAAGGTGTGCAATTGAAATTAAAAAACGACGTGTCCGAGGATTTTTTTCTAAAATTTTTGGTTTAAGAAATAATGAATTTATTCCATAATTTATGGACACACTGTATATTACTCATACGACTCATTTAGAGAAAGTGCAGCGTAGATACTTTAAAACTTTACATTTTATCACGTACCTGATTTACCCCCTCGTGGTACACCCCAGGATCAATTACTGACAAAATTTTCATTAAATAATTTATATCAGATTTTGTGCAGAAATATAATCGAGTACATAATAGTACTCGATTATATTTCTACACAAAATTATTAACAGTACAGTAAGTTCTGAATCAATTATATCAAGAATTTTATATCATGTACCCAAGAATTAATTCAAAATCTAACATGGCATTAAAGTTACCAACAGCCCATACTAATTTACTTACTGCCTCACCTCTATGTCAAATGATTCAAAATTATTATATGTATGAGACTTGATATATTTTCTTGTTATGTTCAATTTATTAAAAAAATTGATTGTCGTATCTGTATAATTTACCAGCTCTTGTAATTTTATGTACTTTTATATGTTTTACATTATTCTCTTAATCTTATTAATATTATTCTTCCACCGTTGAGTGAAGGAATTAACGTGAGACGCGGCCTGTCGTGGGTCGGGATTTTGATAGGTATTGTGTTTCATTGTCAATAGCTTGAGGGCGTTGTTAGTGTAATGACTAATAGTAATATGTTTGTAACTTGGCTGCGTCGCACTAAAACTTGATGACAATCAAGCTGTTGACAGGAAAATACTCGATCTGCGATGGGTTGTGCCTCTCGTTAATTCTTTAGCCCAACGATTCCACCTTATCCTGTTATTGGCATTTAGTCCCGTTGGATATTTTATTAAAATAAATAAATAAATTAATTAATTCGGGAACGAACTTACTGCTAGGTGATGTTCCATAAGAAATGTGGCAACGCTGCTTCAATCCAATACATCATTTCAAATAAGATAAAGAATGTTGCGCATAATTAGTAGTTCCAAAACAATGTCATAAGGTTTTTTAAAAGTCGATAACTCGATTATACGTTGGAATTAAAAAAAAATGTCATTGGGTTTCTACAGATGTCAAGAATCAATGGTTTAAATATAACTACACACTTAAGACTCACCCTGTATAGGCAAAAATTATATTTGGATCAGGAGACTTTTGTATAAAGTAATTGTAAATAATTAAAAGTTTATTTATTTGAAATGTTTTCCGTCTCAGATAAGATGGATGGACAGATGGATCTGTCGATGGAATAGATGTGAATCGGAATCCACAAAAAACTGTAGGGCCTCGTCTCCTCTTATTTAACACAAAATATCTTTTCATACGGGTGCTTACCTTGGTGACTAGCGAGACGGTTAGGAAAAACATATTTAAGATGGTTCTCCTTACATCTATTCATTGTAAAAACTCCAACTCAATGATTCAAAAATATTCGTAATGACGGTGACTCAATTTTCGATTGAACAAAAAAAAAGAAACTATCTGAAAAATACATCTTTGACATAAATCTGTCAATAATAACAAATTGAACTATCCAGTCGGCGAAAATAGATGTGGGGCATTAAAGTGATTAAAAATTACCGGTGTTCATCAATGCAAATTATCAGATCCTGTCGCCAAACAGACAGGCATATCAAATTATAGATAAAACGAGAGACAACCCCTCAAATCTGAATTACTAACCGAACCGGATGTGTGGAAAATGACACGCATGATTGGAGTTGTTTCCAAACACAAAATATGTAAGAGCTATAATGAAGCAAATTTAGAAAATTTAGCTGGTTTCACATAAAATTAACAAGAGAAATGTAACATTCTATTCCTCTTACAATTAGCCTAACTGGTTGCTGATTGATATTTCTAGCTCTTTTATTTCTGTAGGAGATTTCTATTAACCAGGAGTATTAATACAATAAAAGCATATTTGTGAATGTTTTATTTAGTATAAATACTTATTACTTATTATTAAAAAAGTAAAAATACATACAGGGTGGTCCGAAGTTTACGTTTTAAACTTTGGAAATTGATAGAATTTATGAAAATAATATTGCTCTATAAACTTATAGCGAAGATCTATTTGTTTCCAAGATACAAAGCATTAAATTACATTTTTTTTCTCACGTCCCATGTAGAACATGACAAAAAATAATGGATTAATATTGGTCCAGTATTGTGAAAAAGTGACAAGGTATGGCTCAATATTAAATGTGAACAATTTGCTAGATGGACTCAATATTGATATAAGGATAATTGATAGTACATCGCACATATATACAGGGTAAGGCATTACTGATACATTTTAAAATATTACTTTGTGCTTAACATACAGACACAAGAAAGAAATTTTATGAAAGCATATGTGATGCAGTTTCTCGAGGTATGTGTGGGTATACCGATACCATCGCACTATGTTGCAGTATGCCATGCTTAATTTATTTGATGCTAAAAAGCGCAATAAAACAATATAAATTTTATCTAGGGCGGCTTCACGTTATTGTGATCAAGGTGTTTATAAAATCGAAAAAAGAAGTTTTCTAGTGGTTCACTAGATTGCAATATCGTGTGATTTTCGTTATGCATACATTAAAACTGAATCAATCATGGAAGGTCAGAGATGCTTTCGCCTTCAATTTAATGTGCCTAGGCGTAGAAGAATTCCATCAACAAACACGATTTTGAACTGGTACCAGCATGTTCAGAACAACGACACCATCAAATCAAATCCCAGGGTTCATACTACCGAAATCATTGAAAGGGTGTGCTAAAGAAGTTCAAAGCGCTCTGCAATTAAACACGCACAGGCGATGCAGTTATCCAGTCGCAGTGTCAGACGAGTTCTTCATAAAGATCTTGAAACGCGTTCTTACAAAATTCAAATTATGCAAAAGCTCTTACCAGCAGATTTTCAAGCAAGATTAGAGTTTAGTACTCAATTTTGCAACAGGATTAATGAACATATCGATATCTTAAACAATCTTTTTTTAAAAAATCTGACATATTTATTTTGTATTTATGCATTTCTAGAAAAAAATAATAAAATAATTATTGCTTTACAAAATAGTAAATAAATACTAGAAATAATACCTATAGGTATCAAAGTCGAAATCCTCTCAAATTTATTTAATTGAAGATTAAATAAAAATGCCAACACACACTTTTTAACGATTTCTAAATTTATATCACACTAAGATAAGCGATTAAGCTTTCATTACAATTGCCCACTAGTAAAGGATTTTCACCAAATAAATGGAAATCTCTCTTGATGCTGTCGTGCATACCATTCGTATACCAGTTTCTAGTTTTTGCCTTCATCACCACAAAGCAGGTATATACACAACGACTACAAGGGAAATTTCAAAATCACTAGTATCTACACGAAAGCAGAGCACAAATGAGTCGGAATCAACTCCATTTACCAGTGTCAATCGCAATGTAATATATATTGGAAAACGCCTGTTAAGCGATATCTACTAATAAAGGTATAATAGAACTAGTGATTTTGAAATTTGAAATTTAGGTATTTTTATATGGTGTGTTTTATGTTTTTTTTCTTATACTTTCAATAAAATAAGGTAACATGTAGCAATTTATAGAAATTCGGTATATTTTTATTTACTATACATAGGTATGCCAATTTCTATATTCCCACGGTTCTGTCAATGAAACATATTTTATTATATTTATCCACGAATATTAAATGATTTATCAATTATGTGTGTTTCCTCAAGGAGAATGCTATCCATTATTCACTAATGAATAATTTCATTACTCACTGGTTCTCAAATGTTTCATTAAGATTTTATTGAATATGCCATGACATGACAGTCAAAGCGCGAATTTGCTATTTGATTTGAAACGTCATAGGTAAACGTCAGAGTTTCTATCACGATGTTTTACCAAAAATTTTTATTATTTAGCAGTCGGGGATAAAGTATAGTAATCTGCTCACATACAATGGCTATTATTCACTAGGATGATTAATAGCTATCATCACATGCTCGTTGAATAATATACTATTTTGGAATAAGTATATTTAAATAAAAATAAAACACTGAACAATTATGTTTGTATTTCTATTTTCAGTTTATTTTTATTAATTCACTGGCTAAATATTTGAAAATTGTGTCAGTAAATAACGTAATATGTATTATGTATAATAGTTTTCATGAATTATTTGAGTGATTTGATTTATACCAATAACAATAGCCACGAAAATCTGTTCATGCTCATTTGCTAAACAATCCAGTAATGTATAGAGTTCGAGGAAATATTTTCAGCATTTCAAATAATAATAAATCGAATAGTCGAATAGTTCTCCACATTTCGAGGGTACATTTAATTAAATTCACCCCTAAATTGTTAGTCTATTAACGCACTATCGCAGAAACGGATTCGAATGGAAATCCAATAAGTAAAGAAATACGAACGTTTTTCTACGTATTAAAGCAACAGAATTTAAATTGCAAAATGCCATTGTATTAAAATGCAGCTAATATCTTCTTTTTCTGCTATGAATAGAAATTGAAGCATTACTATTGATTGATTTCACTCTATACAGGTATTTTCCTTGGTGCTGAAATTAAGCTTAAGAACATTTCTCCATTCAATTACAACATATTCATAAAAAAGTTGAATATCAGATTTGACTTTGTTAATTAAAAATTTCTTGCACATATCCCTAAAGTAACGCAATATTAGATACCATTTTTATTTTTGCTTAAGCATATTTAGATCACCAAATATTCATATCCGTTGTGGAATAATTATGAAAGAAAAAATCATTGTCAGAAATTTTACAAAGAGTAAACATTACAATAATTAAACTTAAACATCGTTGGCTTAAAATAATCTTGTGTGGGACGGGATACATATTTGGAGATAATAGTTTTTATTCTCAATATCTAAGTATTCCGGATTTAATTTCTGCTTCAGTTCCTCGATGGGCAATCGAAACCGGAACCCAAGGTGAGAGGCAGTTACGCTTACCTCTTAACCACATTGTTGTATGTGATTATAAATAGTTTTCTTCCATTTTCTTTTCAGAAACTTTCACATTTTAAATTTATTGTCGATAACATTTTAAAAATTATTCACTTATTTGGGGGTATTAAAATAAGATTAGTCAAGTTATTGACTTAATAAAATCCAGCAATTACCAACATTTCTTAAAGTTGTCTAATATGTATATATTTTATAAGTTGAAAGGGGTTAATTGTTAACAAATATCAGTTATAAACGATATTTTGTTATATTTACAAATATTAATAGATACTAAAAGTAATATCTAAATAAGGTACCAAAGTCGTAATCCTCTCATATTATTTAATTGAAAATTAAATGAAGTTGTCGCACACGCTTCTTGATGATTTATGAAATTTGCATCATACAAAAACAAGTGATATAAACACCGGACAATTTCCGTGCGTCCAGAGCCAGCACATGGCGTAAGAGACAATAACAATCCTTTGTACGGAACAATTAAAATACATACCTCGAATGTTTTAAAATTTCATGAAATCTCCTGTACTGTGTTCAAGGCATGGGCCAGACAAGTAGCATAAATAATATTGGCATTTTTAGACAAACATTGTATCCCAGTCCCAAGTGAATTTATAAAAATCGGCACTAATAAACTACCTTTATTTTTCTAGATATGAAAAATGCCATTATAAGTTGTTTAGAATGCAATTTGTGGCTCCTTACTAAATTTCAGAAATATAAATTCACTCTCACTCATTTTTAATATGTCATTATTTTACACCAAGCAGGACTGATTTCCAAAGTGCCATTCCATATTTATTTCAAAATATTTTTGTCCATTACACTTTTGTTACATCTATCCTGGGACACAGCGTATATACCGCTTCGTCTGATACAAGTAGTAAAACATTAAATTAATTCACTTTTAACACCAATCTTACATAAATCATTTACCACTATTTCCTCAACCGTTCGCATATTGTAGATAAACTGAATCTGAATAGGGAATACGGTTTAGATCCCGCTGCGTACGCATAGCTACCTTCCTTCCTATAGGAAAGATAGATCGATCGAGAAGCCTATCCCGGGAATCACGGAGATTTTCCAGTGTCTAGTGATTAAGCTTTAATTGCGATTTCCCACTCCAAATAAAAGGAAATCATTTTTGATATTTTTTAATTCACATAAATTCAATAAATTTACATTAGTTTTTAATAATTAGTATATACAGCATCGTTTACTTTAAACGACCGAAGGGTGCTTATAACCATTTCTGCTTTCGGTAACGAAGCCCTACTCTTCGATAGAGAAAAAGTTCGGCAAAATTTCCAAGTTGGGGGTAGCTCGTCCACTGACGTTGGTGATTGGTCCTGGTAACGGAAATAGGCTGACGTTAAATAAATGAATAAAAAATTTTTGTCAGTACAAGAAATACTGCTGACATACAGTTTGACTTCCCTAACTTTAGAAATAAAAAATTTAGACTTTCTACTCGGTCGTAGAAAAATCATTCTAAGGCTGCAATAAAAAGAAATGTTTGCTTAACACCCAAAAAAGTAAAAAGTCGTTAAACGACTTCTGATTTTTTACTTTAAAACTGTAAATACACTTGCTGGTGACCCACTATCTAGATAAATTACTCTTTATACTGTAGCAATTCATATTACACGTTTATACACTATTTAAGGGAATATATTGAAACAGATTTAATTGCTACTTTACTTTATTACGTAGACTTTTTTTGTAATTGTTAAATTATTTATTTATTATTCGTCCATTTCCTGAAAAGCAATGAGTATTTTATAAATCCTGACATGTGATTCATTTAAGAAACAAACAACATCACGCAAAGGTGAAATTAGACATTTTTAACATGTAATCAACTTGCTAATACAAGAAGGACAAATAAACTATAAATAAACAACAAAGGTAAATAGCCAATAAAATTAAAATCGAATAATTAACATTGTAAAAGTAGGAATCGCTAAAGCAAGAGAACTAAATAGAAAAACAAACAGATTTCGCAAGAAAACGTGAAAAAATATCGACACTGCAAGACAGAATACAAACGTTCAGCAATGCATAATGATATTAAAGACGAAAATAAACCAGTTATAAGCAAGCACGTAAATTAGCACTAGAGCGGTATCCAATCTCTCCACTGCTTAGCTTTCAATACTACTAGAAAAACAACAGTAAGGCATATGGAATCAAACATGAACCATAAAAAACATTTTGCACAAACGAAATCGAGTATAAATGTAAACGTCATTCAACCACATAAGGGTCCTCAATTTTGTAAAATATAAGTTGCAATACATGTAACAAGTAGCTGTGGGCATGGTCAGTTGCTCTTTTGTTTAGTTATTATTTATATTATTGCTATTTAATTATAGTTTTCTTCAATTCGTCTATTTATTTCCAAGTTTATTCTTAGTTGTTCGAAATTTTTGTACTAAACGATTGGTTGGAATTCATTATAGTTACAGAATTGGGGGGATGCCCAATGTAATAAATACGCGATTATTGTATTAAAAATAATGGAGCCACTTTTAATGCAAAATATTGTTGAAAAAGTATGACAGATTTACATCATCTTCGTAATTCAGTATGCAGAGTATTTCTTATTTTATTAGCAAATCTTCCAACATTTAGGAAAAGAATTAATACTAATAACACTAATTTGGAACATTGGAACTGATTTTAAACTATTTTTAATCATCTTCCGATTATGACAGATTGGTTCGTGAAACACGCGTCGCATATAATATCGACTGTTTTGGTGTTTATTTTTATTTTATTTCATTTATAAAGGGAAATCCACCCAACAGACAAATAATATTGTCCAATTACTGGGTGACACGAATTACAAAAGACTTGATAACTAAAATAGGTTGAGTGAGCATAAACACTAGAAGTGACAGGAGAAAAAACTAAAAACTACCTAACTAAACATATCTATTTTGAATATAGTAGGGTCTACAATTTATTAATAATGTCTGTACAGTATGTCATTGTGGAGTCTACGAGATTGTTAAATATTTTATAGACAAAGAAGCTGTCGGAAAACTCCCTCCTAAGACTCTCGAACGTTCCATTTTGTAAAAAGATAAATTACTATCATAGGAGAAATGATTTCGATGTCTATGGTATCTGTAATTAATGATATTAATACATTTTTTGGACTAAATTCGTTTAATGTATTTATCGTGTATAGGGTTCCACACTGTGGGATATTCTAAAATAGGTCTAAATACAGACGTGAACATAGTTATAACGGAAGAATGATGACTAAAATATTCGTCGTTCTTAATATAAAACCAAGATTTCTGAGTGACTTTTGTAAAATATTTTCAATATGACTCAAAATTTTGTGTAAAGTTACTCCCAAATCTCTGATTTTATCAATAACGTCGATTTTCACATCATCATTCCTTAGCTTGTCGACAAGGCTCAAATGGTGAACCTTGTCAAAAGCCTTGGAAAAATCCATATTCACAGCTTACACCGAGGATCCCTCTTCCATGCAAATAGAAATATCTCTTACAAAAAGCACGAAATTAGTTAGCACTGATCTTTTTTTATAAAATCCATGTTGGAAACTTGTTAAATAATTTTTCACTAAAAAAAAAAAACAATTGTTTCCCAAAAAGACAAGAGAATTGAAATCAATTTGTAATTTGTTACATCATCCTTATCACCAGATTTGCGTACTCGCACAATTTGTTGACAGATTACTAAGACTATATTTAAAGTATCACACACTAGATAGTCTGGAGTAATGTTAGATGATGTAGTATCACACACTAGATAGTCTGGAGTAATGTTAGATGATGTTGTGACAGGTTCAAAGACACTACTAAAGTAATATGGCTCCGTGGTCTAGAAGTAACGTACTTGCCTCGAAACCTCGGGGTCCCGGGTTCGATTCCCGGTCGAGGAACTGGGATTTTTCTGTGAGAGAGATTAATCGTAGTATACTCGGATATTGGGTGTGTGTCCATTGTCTCTAAATGTGTAGCCCTCTCCCACACAAAGTCATTTCAGACCTTCAGGGATAAAAGGGGTTGTAATTTCATGTGGTGTTATTATTATATTATTATTATTAATCAGAGAAAAGGTTGCAAATAAATTAACTATCACTTGCAGTTTTATCAATATAATATATTTGTAAAATTTGTAAATTTAATATACATTTTATTTGCTAAAAATGTCCAGAAATATTTCGTAGCATTTTTAATATTACCTTCAGTTTTACAAACATATTCCTTGTAATCATTTTTAATACTTTCTTTTAATTTTTTTCCTTAGTTCCGAGAATCTTTTGTAGCATTCATCCCTTCCGAATTTTTTTCCATTTATTGTGAATCCGGATCGTTATCATTCAGTACGTCTGACCACGACGTGCTATTTAACTTATCATTGATTTCAGTATAATTAGCATTGGAAAATGAAAATTTATTATAAGAACAGTTAGGTAAGAGTTTTTTTATTGTAACGTTAAAAGAAACTTCGAGAACCTTATGATGTATATTGTCAGAAACCATCACCATCGGGCAATCGGAATATTGAACTCGCATACTTGTATTTGTTGACATTACTAAATCCAATAATTTGCTATTGTTACTGTGAACATTATTAAATTGCTTAAAACCTAATACAGAGAAATTAAAATATTCTCTTATAGGATCTTTAACACCTGAAAGGAGGTAATCCTCGCCAGACTGCTTGATATTTCAATTTTTGTATGCAGGTATGTCCAGAACGCTTCAATAAAGAGTTACGCCCCTTCAAAGATGGAGGCTGAAATTAGGTTTTTAATTTCTTTTCTCAAATTTGGAAAAAGATAAAAAAATTAATTTTGATGGAGATTCTCCACTAATAGGACCGTTTCTAAAGGATATTTTTTCAATCATTCCTTATCGGTAAAATGCGTGAAATTAGCGACACCCATTTTGTTTTTTTATTCGAACTAGACATTTTCCATTTTATTAAATAACGCAATTTCCCAAATAACCGTGTGGATCGAGACTATTTTACTTTTTTTTATTCAAAAACTATCAGTTTCAGGAAAAAAATAAAAGATAGAAGATTTTCTAAATGAATCAAGCCTTCCAAGATATATTTTTATATGATAAAATTCGGATCCGTTAAAAAATTCGAATAAAAAAATAAAATGAGGGTTGCTGATTTGACCTACTTTACCGGTAAGGTATGATGATTGAAAAAATATCCTTTACAAGCGTCGTATTAGTAGAAAATCTCTGCCAAAACTCATTTTTTTTGTCTTTTATCAAATTTGAAAATATATAAATATTAAAACCTAATTTTAGTCTCCGTCTTTGGACGGGCGTAACTTTTTAACAAAGCGTTTCCGAATATTGCTCCATAGGAATTTTTTTCTTAATTTGAATCCTGAATTCAGATTGAAGAAATTTGTCCAATTAATCCTGAAACACAAGAACGGTAAGTATACACATAAAAAACCCTATTTATTTTCTCCTTGAAAGGAGATGAAATATGAAATCAAACGAATGCAGAACTAGTTCGTTAAAGCACAAAAATAAAGTAATTTGGCTATCCAGATTGCCAAAGTTACTATGGCTTTTATCTTTGTGGCTATATGGAACACTTAGTGAAAACTCGTACAAAGGAAGAAATGCAACAAAGAATTTACCAAGCATCACTTATTGTATACAGAGACATCAGGAGGGAAGAAGTGTGTAAATTCATTTTTTCGCCTAGTAAAAGTATGCCTGTGAAATGTGGGTGATTGTTTTGGTGAATATAATTCATTTCAATTTAATTAAATTTTTCCTTTTTTTATTAATTTAATCCGTCTACAATTAATCTTAAATCTCAAATCATTCAAATTTTTTTCAAGACGGTTCATCCTAGGGGCCCTTACTATTATTACGTTTTTCCAAAATTTTTGAAAGAAAAGAGATTATTGGCAAATGCATTGCAACACCCTCTAAATGCATAATGACAAGCTACATAAGAATAACCCTCACCAGCGAAACACCAAAATCTCACAAATCTTCAATAGGCTTGTATATCAGCTTAAAACGCAGAAGCTACAAAATCTTAAGCGAGAATTGTTTAGTGGATATACCATCGGAGGGAATGTAAAGCAGATGGGCCCTTGTCTATTAAATGTTATAAAAGTAAAATATCCCTACTATTCGACAAAGAGGAGGTTCGGCAAAATTTCCAAGGTGGGGGTAGCTCGTCTCCTGGCATCGATGGTTTGCATTAGTAGCGGATATAGAAGGCCGATATTAAATTAATGATTAAAAAACAAATTAAACCTGTCCAGACCTTGGAAAAAACTATTCTGCTAGAATATTAGCAATTTGTAGATGGTATGTTAATCAAATAACAATATTATTCGATCAAATATTCTTTGGGCAGATTAAAGCAACACAAAAAAAATAAGATAGGTAAAACACAGTTTAATAGAGTAACACTAACGAGCACCTCATAAGATCTGTAAAGGTGCAAAAACGTTTTTCTATAAACATCTGGTATTGAATTTTAAATAATGGGCCGTATTCTTATATAGGAACTTCTACGGTGTCAGTATTTCGATTTTTCACATAACGAGCTAACTGACGTAGTTCTTCACAAAATACCAAACCCCATATACAGCACTCGATGCGTGTTTCGCCAAAAAAGTTGGCATCAACTGGAGATGACTGAAACTAATCTTATGATAATAAGACATCCTATTTATAACTAAACTATTGTTACCGTTGGATGAACCGTGACTCACTAACCAATGGAGTGGATAATATTGGATTGGCCTTTTGTCACTATTCATGCCAATTTTACTCTTTGTAATTTCTAAGCATTCAAATGTATTCAACTGTCTGCTATTTATTACATTCATAAATTAATCTTAAATTGCTAATATCTATTTTATGATTGTTCTCTAACGCATGTTGGTCAACACTGGACTTATCTGTTTTACTATAATTAACATGATCCATATTCTCCTTGAATCTAGTTTGAATAAATCGTCTAGTTTGTCCAACATACTTTTCATTATAGTCCCTACAGCTAATCTCGTAAATCTGGACTTTTTGTTGGTTTCAATTTTGTCTTTTAGATTGCCAAAAAGTAGTAAAACGATAAATGTCTCACACCTACAACAATAAATTACACTCCTTCTATACAATCAAACCATACATTTTTTTTTTTGAAATTTTTCCACTTTTATGAAGCATATTCGCTAAGTAGCCGTGAGAACCTTTATATGTAATGTAAAATATTTTATAGCAACTTTAGAAGAAATATGACAATATACAAAACTTTAATGCTTATAATACACGGTGTTTCGTACAATAATTTTTTTTAATTTAAGTAAGTTGTGCTATATTAAAGTAACATTATTCAAAGTATTCTCATGTTCCTCAAATTTTTACTAGTTTTAAATATGCCCCCATAAATAAATATATTCAACATTACCACCTAAAAAGAATGTTCAAAATGGTAATATTTTTTTATGGTGAATTAAACAAAGGGTTTTTTTATCACACACGTTTAAGAACTTTTAAGTCCTCATCCTGTACAAAGCAGATCATTATATCCCTCTCATATGTGCTTAACCACTATGAAATCATTATGACTTCCGATTATATTCATTAATGTCTTTTGTATGGGGTTATCCGTCCATATTTAATCAATGTTATGTGATGCATAGTATATTATTATCGATATGCCAGATATTAACAATACATAAACTCCCTGGAAGTGAGCTGCAATTTTAGCGGAAAATTAAAATATGCTTTTAATACAAAAAAAAATTAAGCAGGTGAAGATAGCAATATAATGGATAATAGTTATTTATACTATATTGACGTTGATTTCCACGAAACACCAAAACACTATCTACTTCACTCGACGCGCGTTTCGCCAACCAAGTTGGCATTATCTGGAGGTGATTATAACTAACCTTATGCTAATAATGTACCTTATTTATACCTAAACTATTGTCACGGTTTGGTGAACCGTAACCCTCTGTCACTATTCATACTATTTTTACACTTAGTTATTTCAAGCTTTCAAATGCATCCAGCTGTCCAGTATTTGATACATTCAAAATTAACCTTAAATTGCTAATATATATTTTATGGTTGTTTCCAAACGCATGTTGGGCAACACTAGACTTATCCGTTCTACCATATTTGTGATGCGCCATATGCTGTTTTAATCTAATTTAAACTGATCATCTAATTTGTCTAACATACTTTACTTTCTTTACAGCTAATTTCGTAAATCCCCGACTTTTTATTTGTTTCAATTTTGTCTTTTAAATTTCCTAAAAGTTTTTGTAATTTATTTCCCGCTGAATGAACCACTGTCACATCTACATATTTCAAAATCTTGCCAATGTCCACGGGTGAATCGAGAATCGAATGAAATCTATACGAATTTCGGATTTTCTCTTTCATTTTAAAAGGTCGAGGAGTTCGGAAGTGACTCTTTAAATTTTTGTTCCCTAATTTCTTATCAATTAAACTTACAGAATATCCATTACTCGCAAGCTATATCCTTAATCAATGCCTTTTGTTTTCCAAAGCTTTCCTTATTGAGGGGAAGTTTAATAGACGATGGGCTAGAAAATTGAAACTTGCCATTTTGTGTTGAGCACAATGGTGAGAGTCCTTAAGGATACATCTTAGTGTATTGGTATCGTTTCTCTATATGTCAAATTCTAACTTATTTTCACTATTTCTGATTATTCAAACATCTAAAAATGGTAGTTTTCTAGAGTTTTCAATTTCATATGTGAATTTAACTGATGTGAAACGACTGTTTAGAAACATTGGTGTCAATATGAGCGACTTTTATATCAAACACTGCAAGAATATCATCCACATACTTAAGCTAAACTCTGGGGAAATACTCGAATCCTTCTTTTGCTTCTATCTCGAATCTGTTCATGAAGAGACTGGCAATGAATGGTGACAAAGAGTTACCCATTGCTGTTCCTTCATATTGTTTGAAGAAATTATCGTTAAATCGAAAGCAATTTTGTCGCATGCAAAGTTTGGTGAGTTCAATATATTCTTTTACTACATATTGAATGATATTGTTTAATTTGAGTAGATCTTTAAGGTAGTCCAAGGTCTGTGGTATTAGAACACTTGGAAACAATGAACAAACGTCAAAGAATATCAAAATGTCACCTTCTTGCAACTGAATATTTTTCATCTTATTAATGAAATTATTGGAGTTAATTACAGAGAAACTAGGTGGTGACATAGGTAAATTTTCGACCTACTCTGTTAACCATTTCGTTAGGAGGTAAGTCGACGATCCGATTGCTGAAACAATAGGACTTTCAATATAGACTTTCCAAGTTTATGTATCTTAAACTAGAAGAATCTAGGACACTTGCGTTAGATACATGTAACCTCCTATTTAAAGCTGGAGTAATAAGGTTATTTTAGGATTTAAGTACATTTCTTACTTCAGTAATCATTTTTGGTAATGGATTTCTTGAAAGTTTTTTATAAGGGCCATTACTAATCAGATTATCTTTCCTTTTATCATAGTTCTCTTTATCTAAAATAACAACCTTACTGCCCTTATCAGTTTTTAAGTAAAACAATCTATTTCTCGCAACCGTTTGATAACTTTTCTGCCTTTTGTAGATTTTGACTTCCTATTAACTTTAGTGACAATATTTGTCGAGATTTCTACAAGCTTCTCTGACAAATCCTTTAGAGGAATCAGGAAGGTACTAAACTGAACTCTCAAGACTTGCAATCGTAGTCCTAGAATGGGTTGGAATCTTTGAAGTGAAGATAACACTGACGTAATGTTCCACGAAACATTTACAAAATTAGCTGTAAAGACTAATCAAAAGTATGTTGGACAAACTAGATGATCAATTCAAATTAGATTCAAGGAGCATATGGCCCATCTCAAATATGGTAGAACAGATAAGTCTAGTGTTACCCAACATACGTTTGAGAACAGTCATAAAATAGATATTAGCAATTTAAGATTAATTAGGAAATTAACAAATACTAGACAGCTAGATGAATTTGAAAGCTTGAAAATCTCTAAGTGTAAAAATAGTATGAATAGTGGTAGACGGTCAATCCCAAACAGCCCGCTTTATTGGTTAGTGGGTCACGGTTTACCGAACCATGACAATAGTTTAGGTACAAAATAGGGTACGTTGTTAGCATAAGGTTAGTTTTAATCATCTCCAGATGTTGCCAGCTTGGTTGGCGAAACGCGCATCGGGTTCAATATATAGTGTTTTGATATTTCGTGGAAAACTACGTCAATGTTATCTTCACATCAAAGTTTCCAACCCACTCCAGGACAATATTTTTTGTACGAAAGGGCACAATTTTTATTACAAAAAAAATTAAATGTAAAAAGTAACTAACAATAATTGGCCACGAAGCTTTTGTATTTTATTTCGAATTTATCTAGGTTTCCTTGCATTTAATTATCAGTTTGACAATATTTTTATTTATTTCTGTTTGACATTTAGATTACTAAGTATTATTAATTACCATATATTATGAACTGTGCAAATTACCTTATTAATATTAATTTTAATTTATAATAATTTACTTTTTATGGTTTATGTGTTTGATTCTTAATTTTTTTGTTTTTTCTACCATAAGAAGTTTGACATAATAAAAATGTTAATATTACTTTATGTTTGTATTGTTCATTGGTTTCCACGGCGATTTTAAATTCCTCGGGAAATAAACGCTCGTTTTACTTCGTTTTGAGACAGTAAAATATTGTTTTATTCTCGTTCGTATAAAAATACTTTTTTTTATTCTTTTTATTTTCAATTTAGATAAAGCAATTTCTAGTTTTTGAAAATAATTTTTATAAGGTAAATATGGAAAGAATTTTTGTTCAGAGCTCAATAAAATTGTAGCTCCTGTATATGTCAAATTCAAAAATAGGCCAATAAACATATGAAATAATAAAAAAAAAACTGCATTTGATGATTCTGAAGTGAATGAAAATGAGCTAAACAACACATTCAAAGTTTACACCATTTGAAGCCTAGAAATAGAACTACATCTTGAAAAAATGGTGACAAAAATAGGGGTTTTCCATGTTTATCTTTAAGAGAAGAATTATAAGAATAAGAA
Organism: Rhamnusium bicolor; assembly: GCA_029963845.1. NCBI lineage: Eukaryota > Metazoa > Arthropoda > Insecta > Coleoptera > Cerambycidae > Rhamnusium > Rhamnusium bicolor. The sequence goes on along the minus strand of JANEYF010004998.1, from coordinate 59,212 downwards.
ATGAAAAACCAAAGAAGAAAAATTTTTCAATATTTCAATATGATTTGATGAAAAATCGACAGAACTTTCTACATATTACAATCTCATTGCCATATGGAAAGATTAGTTTTAAATCAAAATTACATTTCCTGTGAATATATATTTGTATTTGGTTGGAAATTAGGGGATTGAAAATTAGGTATTTATTAAACAGAATTTTAACTCTAAATGAGCAGTGGTCCTAACACAATCTCCATATGTTGACTACAGCTTTATAATTTCCACTCGTTCTGCTATGGAATACACCATTTTTCTGTTTATTTAAAATTCAAAACATTGAGACATCACATACTGAATAAATATAATGTTTAGTGACAAGAAAAAAAAATCAATAAAAGTCCCACTAAAAAAAACTAGGTTTTTTTGAGATTTTATTATGTTCGAAGTCAACTTTTTTTTGGCCAAGTCTATACCATAGTATATTATCTATTATTTTATTAAATAACATTACATTCGTCATCCTGAGACTTTTCAAAGAACCATTTTGAAAAAGAGGAAATTATAAATTTGATATAAGAACTTTGCTGGTCTCTAAGAAAATGTGTTTTTATTTAATAAAAATAGTTTTAATTAAAAATCATATTTTTTATTATGTTTTTGCTTTGCGTGAAATTTAGCCAATTTTTTAAAAAAGGATTAACGAAATTAAAATTACTCAAACTACTGATTTTAGAATTAAAATAACTTCATTTAAGAGGGTACTTTGTACAGACAGGGTTGAATGGGGTTGAATGTAAATTATACCTTAAATAGTTCCCTCAGAAATAAAAACCCACTAAATATTTGTTGTAATTTGGTTACGCCAAGGTTATGACCGGAATGGACGTGTCTTAGGTTTTATTAAGATAATGATATTCCTTCTAGTTATTTGAGGTGGGGAATTTTTGATAAGATACACTGGATATTCTTACTTTTACTCGTATTCTTCATATTCTATAGGTAGTCATTTTTTACTCCATATTTAGTAGGGAAAATTATATTTTCCTTAAATCGAAAAAAAAAATTATTGTACATCTTTTAGAAAACAAAAATATGAAACAAAATATAAAAACGAGAATATAAAAAAAAGTTTCAAGCATTAAAATGTTTCTTATACTGAATGTAGCAGTTCTGAATTATTTTCCTCATATATAAATAAACAATTTTATGTGAACATTCGAGTAGCATTTCGACTTCTCACCTTTTTTTACATATTATCAATTTATACTAGTTTTTGGTAAGTACAGGGTATCCACTATATCTTCCGTTGGATCTTAACACTGTATTTTTATAGCTATCGGAAAAACAGTTCAAGGAGAATCCAATTATATACGTTTCATACTTTTGTTCCACTGCTTTCAAAATATGTCTATTTACATAAGATAATGGAGATCCACCATTTTGTTTCTTTCACATATACGTAGGTCACTTTACTTCAAGGCATTTTTCATTTACTAAGAAATAATCCGTTGAAAATGTACTCCTTACAGGTGGAATTTTTTATTGGATAATTAGGTTAAAGAGTCTTTCAAAACCACTCAGTATATGGAGTTACTAAATATCTTTATTGTAGTGGTTTTATATTTAATAACAATATTAAAATCATGTTCTCATATTTTTTTACGCATACTGTTGCAGTTTAAACAAAAAATAATTATTCAATATTGTAACTGACAACGACTATTAAACAAAACAAATTAATCCTCATAAAATTTAAAATAATAAAATCATCAGGATTTACGAGGCTTTCATTAAAAGTAATATTCTCCCATTCATTTTGTAAATGACGGTAATTTTCATTTGAAATACCCCAACAAATATATTGATTAAAATCTAGATATACATTAATATACAATGTGGATATATGGGCAATAATTCTCTGTACTGATGTACTTATTTAAATTATAAATTTATGTGAATTTGCATTTGAATTTTTAGCCAATGCTATAAACGGCAAACTTCATTAGCTTTACTGGAACGGTTATTGGTATATCATGAGCTCTTTTTCAAAGAAAGGTATCATTTACATGGTAGACTAATATATAGAGCCTGAACCAAAAGTATGGGATAAATTTATTTTCCCAGTTAATAAACGATTTATTTAACACTAAATGCTTTCCAACCATTACCCATTCTACGGTTAGTAAAATTAGACAAAAATTCAGAGATCTGAGGAACGCACGCAAAAAAACCCAAAAGTGGCCGTCCCCAAATAATAATAAACATAAACAAAGATATGTGATTTTATAAAGTTAATTAATAACAGTTTAAAAAAAAAAACAAAGCAAAAAAAAACGAGGAAAAGAAATACCAATTATTGAATAAACTTTTTCATTTATCTACAGTAGTTTAAAATAAATTTACCAAAAACACACAAAAACAATTTTTTTAAAAAAAAAAAACAAAACAAAAAAAAAAAAAAATGTTTTGGCATGGCTTTTCAAAATGTTTGTCTGTTATTTGAGATTATATTACCCCCCTCCGGGGGGGCAAAGGCCATTAAACAATTCAGTTTTGCGAATACAACATTACGTTTATACAAGGTTTAAGCGCCCAAGCGGGGGGGGGAATTTTAAATTTTAAAATTTTCCTCCACTCCCCCGAGTTTATTAATTATGATTTACTATAAAACGGGGATTTTCACCGTTATAGCTAATATACTTAGTGTGTTCCTTAGTACATGCATCGATAAAATTCAAAATATCCCAAATTTATATTAAACGAAAACCGAATTCGGAGAAGGATTTTAAAGAAACTATAAGTGTTTACCAAAAAAACAACAACGAAAAAAATCAACCATTTTATTAAACTCTTAAATTACACACCCACAAAAACCAAAGAGACGAAATATCCTATCTCAAAAAAACACACAAAAAAAAAAAAAAACCAAGCCGTACACCCCCAAAAAAAATAAACACCCCCTATCGTTTTTTTAAATTTTCGGGAAAAATTGAATTATTAAGATAAAATAAAGGTGAATTCAGCGTTCACCCATCCGCCGCGGAACGCACCCCAAAGAGGGTGAGAACCACCCACATCTGCCATCAAACCAAGAATACCCTATGTTTGGTGCAAAAAAAGAAAGGGGGATAAAATCAAACAAAAAAAAAACCCCCAAAAAATATTATAAAAAAAAACTTTTATTTCCATTAATAAAAAAAAAAAGGAAAAAACATAAAATTTTATAACGATTTCATTATATGGATGTCTATTTGCAGAGATCCTTATGGCTAGGGGATATTAGCAGTCACTTGCCATCTTAACACCATTTGGGTATAAAACCTCCCTGAAGAAGGTGAGAAGTACCTTGTAACTTTTATTCTTTTTTTTAATTTTAGGGTTTACTTACGTGTCGGGGGAAAGGGAAGAGTGAAAAAAGATTAAAAAAAGGAAAATTAAAAGCTACTAACGTAAGAGTACTTCTCACCCCCTTCAGGGATGCATTTTATACCCAAATGGTGTTAAGATTGGTGACAAATGACTGCTAATATCCTAGTCATAAGGATCTCTGCAAATAAAAGACCATCAAAATAAGGAAATCGTTAACAAATTTTATGTTTTTTCCTTTCCTTTTTCTGTAATTGAAGTTAAGGGTTGTTTTTCATAACGCTATAGGGGTAGTTTTGGGGTATTACGTGAATTCTACGTCAGTTTATTGCAAACCTAACGAAACTTAAACATTTTTAGATGTTTTCAGTCATTGTCGTTATCAATTGCTTTGGTAGCAGATGAGGGTGGTTCTCATCCTCTATGAGGGTGCGTTTCATACCGATAGGGTGAACGCTGCAATTCACCCTTATTTTTATCATAATACATTCAATTTTGCCCGAAAATATTAAACAAAACAACTCAGGGGGTGTTTTTTTGGCTCTAAAATTTTTTTTTGGGGGTGTACGACTTTTTTTGACCCCGGATTCGGAGTCAGCGATCAAAAATACATAAGGATATACTCGTCTCATTGCTAGGTCAGAATTTTTTTTCTTTTGTGGGGCTGTATTATCTAGCAAGAGGACATTATAATTACGTAGTAATTCTTCATATCTACCTTCCTGAGGATTTCCTTTACTTGTGGATGGAATGTTTTCCACATTTCCTATTGACAATAATGGACTTAAAATTTGTTTAACGATCTCTTTGCGTTCTCTAGTTTTAGCACGTTTACCTCTTGCATTTGGTCTGGACATGTTTGTCAAAGTTTCAAGCAATAAATTAGGTGATGGAATAGCTAATAAAATTAGCCACAAGTTATTATTTCAGTAGGTAAATTTTATATTGCCTACCAATTTTTTATTTTCAGTTTTTTTAGCAATACATTCATCAATTTTTATTTTATTCCACCTTCAAAATCATCCATTATGTAATATGTTTATTGCAGTGTTTCATTATCGGGGTTAAATTTTCCTTTTCTTTAACATTTTCTAATCCACTCTTTCCTAATTAAAATGTCAGTAGGAAACGAGAAAATGATATTTTTTCTCCACACTTCTTTGCTCTCTCAGCATTTCTATTACAAATAGCAACACTGCATATAGTTCCGGTCATCTTAAAACGATTATTTATTATTAACTGGATATTTTTTCTCCTCAAAATAAATATACTTCATATTATTGTACGTACCTTCTCAAAATAAATCTAATTTAAACCAAATATTGTCCTTCATATAAAAATCTAAATGTCACTTAAAATGTCAAAAAAGCACATAAAAACTATAAAAAGAGGTTCATAGCAATATAATAATACATAACTAATAATAACTATAAGCAAAATATCAAAATAATAGCAAATAACCGCACAAAATGATTATAAAATAAACACAGCAACATATGATTCACAACACGGCACACACTATGACACGTTACATTCCCCTTCCGTCTCTCCTCACCCAAGTTAAGTGGTAACCTACTCCTTTACGGACCTCAATGCTGCCTTACGTCTCCAGAGATATTAAGTCCGTTGTCGAAAACGAGAAATGTAGCATATATTGGAATTACTCGTTTCCGACTGCCGGGCTAATTCAAACTAATAAGCCTGACATAGTTGAAGGATGAGGAAAAGCGGGCCAAATATCGCGATATCCGGTACGAGGTATAAATGAAGAAGGCGATTATTCTGGGTTCTCTCCCTCTGTGGGTAGGGTACATGAATCGGGGATCTACAGGTACTAACCCTTCGGGACGTAGGGAGCAGCTGTAGGTAATTTGCTGGCGCTTCACCCGTGAGATTTGAAGGCCACGGGAGTACTCTTCAACGTTGGGTAAAGCCAAAAATAAATAAATGAATAACTACGTGAACTGTGAACCTGCGCGCAGGGGATAACATGATGCGGCTACATGATACCTAGTGCATCATGCACCCTGAAGAACATCTAAGAGATCAAGTGTCCTTCCTGCGCAAGACAGGTTAAATAAGGACACCCCGTCCACTGGAAGAACTGGTAGTCGCAGTCTCACCGCGGCAATTAGCAGCTGATTGGAGATATCCTGGAAAGTTCACCTATCTAGAGTTAAGGACTCTTGCGGTTTATAAGATATCATGAATTCGCAGGAGTGGTTGCTAGATTGTTCAAGCTGCAGATGAACTCGGTGTCGTATTCGACACCAGACGAGGATGCCGGCGATACGCTGACGTTAAATCAGTTACTGAGCTTCAGCCGAATTTTCTGACAGTTCGAATCAAAGTTGCTGAACAGAAAAATCCGTTTAGGCAGCACGTCGATAAATATAGTGTCTTCTGGAAGAACATAGAAACACTATGTTTATCGATCAGGCTGACAATCGCCTTTATAATTTCAGCCGGGCTTAAGTCGGAGACCGATGTATTTATTATGGTCTGCCAGGATGGTCTTATAACACCTTGGACTACCATAGCCACGTTTGGTGTGTAGAGGTTTCTGATATCAACTGCAGGACTTCTCGTCAGGCGCCGGAATCGCTAATGCATTTACTTCCATGCCACATATATGCGATTTTGACCTACATACATCGACATAACGCAGCGTTACGAGTGCTATATTACCACCTAAGGCATTCGTACAGAGTAGACCAGACACTATTTTGTACGCCCAGGGAGATTTTCATTCCGTTGTCGGAAATTCCGGATTTAGTGAAACTACTCGTTCTCGATGGTCGACGGTTTGATTGTCGTTATAGTCAAGTCATTCATTAAGTCGTAATTACTAATTATTAATTAGTTAATAAAGTAATATGTAAGTGTTACCAGGAGCTTCAATCAACAAATCCACGGTTAGAAGTTTGTGAGGATAGCAAACAAGTAAAAACATATTTTGTTTAAATGACGTATTTGATTTATATACATATTTCCTTTACGAAACTTGCGTTAAAACAAACTATCAAATAACATCAAACATGCAACAAAATTTAAAACAAACACCTAATAATTAATATGTTCTCTGGTGATAAACCGAAACGCTAGAAAAAAAAATTAGTTATATCTAACCCTTTCATTGCGTGAACCGTATAAATCCGCAGAAAATTTCGTGATCACTATGCGGGAACCGGATATGTACGCGAGGCCGGAGTCATTGTTAATTGCGAAAAACGGACGATTACGCACATTATATTATGTTCATAGGATATCTAACTTTAGTTTATTACAATAATTTTAACCCCAGCGCTAGATGATGATGGGATTTTAATTTTTTATTTATGAAAATATTTTATCTTTTGTTTATATGAATATACATTTTTTATGTGAATAACGTGATTTTAACTTATTGTTTACAAAACACCTACTTACCTGTCAAGAATTTGCGTATCTTATGGCTTATGGTATCGTAGAAATAATGCGGGAACCGTATTAATTCGCTGTCGGTACAATGCGGGAAATGTTCGAATACGCATAGCGTGTCCGCAGCCGCACGGCAGTATAGTCGGTTGAATCCGCTGCCGCAATGAAAGGGCTAATCGAAATCCCCAAAAAACTATATCAGATACTATTTGATATTAACGGTCAAGAAAAGAAAAAATATAAAAAATGATTCCAGTCATTGTGATTTTGTGTGACTTAATTTGTATGTTGATCCGCATTTACTTATGACTTTATTAGTACAAGTATACCGTTATTTTTATTGATATGTATATAATTATAATGGAGTATACCCTCGTATATTATACTGTCGTCATAAGAAAAAAACCGCGTATTCCACAATTTTTGCGAAATTGAGATATTTCGTTCATAGGACTTATATGCGATTGTATAATGTATATCAGACGAAAGAAACACGTATTTCTCAGTAAATAATTTTTAATAGACATCTTATTATTACGTATTTGCAGTTTGTTTACTGCTGTACTAAAGAAAATACACGTATCTACTTGCTGCTAGAAGAGACTCACGTACATGCACAGCATATACGCGGCTTATTCCTAGCAGACCTGTAAATACTTGGTTTTTGCTTAGTATTTATTGTTTGCGCGCTTATTACCTAGAATACAAGTGCTCTTCGGACTGTATTTCGCGCGTATTGTCCAGTCTAGTATCATCTGTTGTACACTGTGCAACTAGTGAAAAAATGAGTCGCGGGCGTTTGCTAGTAAATCTAGTATTAAACAATAATAATGGAACAGTGGAAGAATGTCATCAAGAGTCTACCGTTGAGGAAGATGGGAGTTTACCTATTTTTTTCGGAAGATTCCCAGAAGATTGGATTCATTAAAATGACAAAAGTTTTACGATTGCTCCGAAGAACCGTAAGTAATGACCTGACCTATGTAAATCTATGTGAATGCTTGAGCAGATTTGTTGTTTTCAGAAATCGAAAACACTGACGGTGCTATTGCCATTATTTCCCCAGGTGTACCAGATGTTACTGGCAATGGCAGTAAAATGCAAAGAGATAATTTGGAAATTGTTGACGGTAGTGAGTAATTTTTTAAACAGAGTTTAGTTTCGGATAATAATAGCTACAAACACTTCAATGTTTCAGTGGGGTAAAATATTTGATTAAAGTAGGTTAAAATTTAGGACACACTGGTTTGCTCAGAAGTAGTATGCTAGCTTAAAGTAGTTTGTTTTGCATTGTTTTCTCAGATATGTACACGTATAAAAAAAGTTTTCAAATTGGTATTGCATTTTTGAGCAAATCTGGATAAAATATGAGAAGCAACACAGACTTCCAATTAAATATAAATATATCTTTCTGCCTGCCGCTCTATCTGTATGTAGCGAGCTAACTAACAATCACAAATTTTGTGACAAAGATTTTAAATTCTGTACATATGTTCAAGGAAAAGTTTGTTCGTTGATTAACAATTAGAAGCATACTGATCTATTATAGGACCTTTTTTATTATTAATTTTACAAAAAAAATATTTTGCTAATAAATAAAACAGATCAATAATAAATAAAATACATTAAATTTAAAATGTCAAGGATTTCCATTGTTAATTGGTAATAGTCGAAAAATCTGATTACTTCGTTTTTAGTAAGCAAGCCTTAATTAGCAGTGGTTTTATATATCATTTTTGGTAACCATAAAAATGCATATACTAAATTGTAAAAAAATTTATATTTCATTTTCTGTACCATTGAAACTGCGAAGTGCCCAGTGTTAACCTTCATATTTAATCTACGATTATTTTAAGGAATTGAAACCACCGATGGTTCCATAGTCATTATTTCCCCACATGAACAGGACTTTACTGGCAGAGCCACGGAGGAACATTTTGAAATCTGCAGTTCCAGTAAGTTTATTTGTTTCATATTTAAAGTGGCCAAAAAATTTTACCATTTTTGTTACTTACAATATTCATCATAGATGTTTTACGTTTGAACTTCTTTTCTTGATGTCGCTTAGTTGATTAGTTTTCTATTTCGTATTGTTTCACATTTAAAATAAAAACTAACAGTCTTTTATTCATTTTCTAACAGTTACTTTACATTTTTATACTTACCTTCTTTATGTTTTTAGACCATGAACGTATGGAATCATATTATGAGGGTGCAAAAACGTAACAGTGGAAGCTTCAGGAAGAAAATGTTCAGCTTGAAGTTTTGGAAGTTACTGTACCTACTGCGCAATTAAATATGGAACAAAAAGAAAATTTAAATTTAGAATTTGATGAAGAAAGGGAAAAAATAAATAATAAAGTGGACGATGAGCTTTGGGAACCATCCATGCAATCGGGGAGAGAAGACACTGACAATAATTCAAATTCGGAGACTGAAGTTGAAACAAGAGAAAAGCAGAAAGACAGAACAAATAATCCAGATAATATACTAAGAGAAATAACAAAACGTGGAACAGTGCGAAAAAGGAAGCTTTATTTGGAAACTCCAGCCCAACGCAAAAGCAAAAAGCAGTGTATGTACCGAGATAAACACGTTGTACTTCCAGGTTGCAACGAGTCCTGTTTACGAAAATGTTCTAGCTCGATAACGAACGAACGAAGACAAAATATTAATAACTATTATTGGAAATTATCTTGGAATGAATAGAAGATGTTCGTATTGCACAATACGTCAAGAAAAGAAGTTCAAAGGCGATACCAACCAAACAACGAAAATTGTTATAAAAAAATGGCTACCTTTCAGTATTCCCTAAAGGACGATTTTGAAACAAGTAGGATTGTATGCAAGGCTTTTTTCTAACAACTTTAGGGTATAAGAAGACTTGTGATTGGATTGTTACTAGTATCTATAAAAATAATAAGGATGGTACTACAGAAAGTAACACTCTAAATATTAAAGACGGAAGAGGGCGACAACCGAACCCCAAAAAAATTCCCAGAAATGACATTAAGAATCACATAATGAGTTTCAATCCAACAAATTCCCACTATCGCAGAGAGCATGCACCTCACAGATTGTACCTACCAAGTGATATAAATATTTCTCTAATGCACTCTGACTTTATAGAAAAAATTTCCTGGTTTACAGTGCTCCTATGACTTGTACAGGACTGAGGTTAAAAAAATTGAACATCGCTTTTACAAAATTAGGTAATGAAGAATGCGAGCGATGTGAAGAATATTCATTTCATAACGAAAATCATAGTAAGCAGAAATTGGATGGAAATTGTGAAATATGTGTTTTATGGAAAAGTCATCTTAAATATGTCGAGTCTACTAGAACAGCTTACAAAAATGACGCTGATGAAGCTAATAAGAGAGAACCTACCCAAAATGCCTTTTTTATCAGTTTCTGTCGACTTACAAAAAGTTATAATGTTGCCACGAATTGATATGTTTAAAACAGTTCTTTTCACAAAAAGAATTTGTGTTTATAACGAGAGTTTTGTTCCGTTGGGCAAACAAAAAACATAACTTTCCTTTAGCAATTTTATGGCACGAAGCATTGGCAGGGAGGAAACAAGAACAAATAATAAGCACTTTTCATGCATTTTTAAAAATAAACAGAGATGTACAAAACCTTTTGATTTGGGCGGACAACTGCACGAGCCAAAATAAAAACTGGGCCTTTATAAGTTCAATGATATACATTATCAACAACCAAGAAGTTGACACCAAAGAATTACACATAAAATATTTTGAACCTGGGCATAGTTATATGTCAGCTGACAGCTTCCATCACCAGGTGGAGCTATCGTTAAAAAAACAGAAAAAGACGTACGATTTCAATGATTTCATTGAGGCAGTTAAAACGTCAAATAATGGACGTGTAACAGTTAAACCTATTAATATAAATGAAATGGCTTATTGGAAAAACTGTGTGTCAGTTGCAAAAATCAAAAAACTTGATCCACGTCCTTATATACGCGACATATCAGAAATTGTTTTTACTAAGGGAAAGTTGTCGATGAAATATAAAACATTCGAAACCGACACGTTTTTTGAAGTTGATATCTTGCAAGAAAAATATATAAAAAAAAAAATTAACCTAATGCAGCCTGTCTTCAAGAAATTCCTTGTGGAATAAGCCTAGAGAAGAAAAATTCCCTTTTACGTAGTTTAGGACCGTTAATGCCCGACAGCAGGAAAATATTTTGGCAACAAATTCCTATTTCTGATGACAATGATGGAAGTGAATAGAAAATAGTTAGCTTATACCCTAGTTGAATAATATTTTAGACTTTTTTATTTTGAAATAATAAAATTTGTATACCTTTTTCATCATTAATTTTTTCTCATTTGTTATCCCTCATCTTCAAAAAACTTAACGCTTGCAATAAAAGGTAGCCTACAAAATACGGTACGTGAGTTTTTCCTTAGTATAATGTAAATACGAGCTTTTTTCTTGGTAATGCGCACAAATTACATGCACTGGATACGCCGTATTTTGCTAATTTTCCTTATAAAACACACATACTTAAACTTTCCCAATTTCTGTTTTCAATTATTATTTGTTTATAATCTAAAGTCACAAATCAGAAAAATATATATATTCTCAGAGTAAAAATATGCGTTTTATCTGTAATTTAAACAATAAACACGCTTTACTTGATTTGACTGTCATGTGGTATACGCGGATTTTTCTTATGACGGCAGTATAGGAGTTAGATTCTAACTGATAACATTCACTTAATATAATAATATCCAGAAAAATAGTTTATAATCAGCAGAAAAGCTATGCAAGAATGCTAAGAAAATGCATAACTTTCCTGTTTACCAGTTTTAACTTAGCCTCTAGCCAACACCGTCTTTTCTTACTGACTGAAACTTCAATAATTTACTAGTTCTCTTTATATACATATATGTGATGGATAAGTTCTTGGCAATCTGCCGAAAAAGTTTGTAAAATTTACTATAAAAATCAACTACCTACTTTTAATGTAATTATAATGAATTATATTAGTTACTGTGATTATATTTTTACATATTATATGGGCACAGCAAACGCATTGAGTATAACGTAGACATTATTTAATGACCACTTTATTAAATTCAATTATCTTGAGGTAATTTCATTCAATTTAAGAGGGTCACCGCATCAGACCAATAATAAAACTGAAGCCATTATAATAATTGTGTACAGTATTGTATTTTCCTTTGTGTATATCTACGGATAAATCTAACGTTTTAAGTGTTACAAATGTTGTAAAGAATCCACATTTAATTTTATGTTCACTCGGTTAAATAGAAGACCAACTAAAACTTAGTGCTCCCCAGCAATAAAACAAGTTGAATTTAAAGATATTATCTTGATCTAGACCGTAGTAAGAGCTTTCAATGTATTCCTACCTATATACAAAGCTAACGTTTTGAGCAAACACAAATTTATGCTCGCAATGAAAGTTTGTAAAAGCCATAAGATTTACATATTACTGTTTACTACATTTTCAGATATTATTTTCCATTTGGCGTTTCGCAAACACACTGGGATCGCACGAATTATTAAAATTGCCCTTAGTATTACTTTATTTTTGGGTTTGGTTTTATTGTACCAACAGTCATAAAATGACGAGGGAGAAGTTTTAATCTATTTTCGGTTTTATGTTTTTTAGTTTGTTGGTTTTTGTAGTTTTCAAGATTATGTGTACAGGGAAAGCAAAAAAATCAGTCAACGTCAGCAGTCACTGGTAAAGTGAACATTTAACGATATGTCCGTTCCCAGTCAGTAAAACTTGATTAAAACGGATTTTATCTGGCGGTTTCCAGCTTCACACACAAATGTTACTAGTAACTGCAAGCATTTAATGTTTAAAAATATCACATTTACTAGTGCAACTAGTAATAGTCAGATTTCATTCATGATTGCTTACATTCACTGGATTTCTTGCTTTCATTATCACATATACGTATACAAGGCAACATATATACACATATACAGCGAACGCTGTTTCAAGTGGAACAGACGTTAAAACGAAAGCAAATAATCACGTTTATGGATGATGCCCTATCCAACTGCAGTCATCAATACTTCACAATAAATCTACACATAAGTACAATATTTGTTTTCCCTTTAATGCCTGTTCGAGTTGAATGAACGTTTGCTGTATATATATACAAACACTACTTAGTATGTATATTTTATATTTTTTTTGCATAAAAGTAAAACAGTCTCTAACAAAAATTTTATTCTTGCGGCAGGAATGTCAAGTTAACTTTTAAAGTTATTATATAACAACAAATGATTACATCCACAAAAAATCGTATTTAAGTAAAGTATTAATCTTATAATTGGTTTCTATAAACCTAATTATTCAAATATATTCTAGTTCTATTAATTTCAAAAAGCTGAAAATAATGTAACTTTCATAATGTCCCTGCAGAGAGGTAATAAAGCATTTAATTAATCCGGCGGGTCCAATATTTGCGGATAACTCACACGAGAAATTATTAACGACAAAATTGTTGTGGTTTTACTGAAATAATTATATATCCCAAATATTCATGAAGTTAGTGATTGGTTAGCATACTCCATTGAATGCCGAGTACATGAAATGGTAAATCGGAATACATAGTACTTTTGAACACAATTTCATGGTCGAGTTGTTTTGGGGTTGAATCCTGTGTGACGTCGCTATGCACCCACACGGAATTCATCAATGATATAAATTGCTTTTATATTCAACTCATATTAGCATAGTATAATAGTTTCTGTGTAGATCAGGGTAAACCTCGACAACCATACTAATATATACAATTCTAAAGATCTTTTTCAACGCAAAAGTGTATAAAACTAGTGAAACATACGAAATGTAACTGCCAGCGCCGGAAGAGTTCCTGTTACATATTTTGATTTATCTTCTCTGATTTGTTGAATAACAAACGTTAAGTAATAGAGCGTCAACCACAGGTTGAGTTTGTAGATACATTTTTGTGTTAAATATTTAAATAGCACTCCCCTAATTAATACACATGAGAACTTTAAATAACCCGCAGTATACTATTGTCGGAACAAGACCAGGAAAATTTGTTACGTTGTGTAAGTCTCGTTAATTCTATATGTGGAATAGTCATACTATTCCACTGCCATTATAAGAAAATTTCTTTTCTTTGCAATAATAAAGAAAGTTCTAAAATCAAGTTGTTGTTTTGAACGGAATAAACGGTAACTCGGTTTCGTTATAAATAGTAATAGCTGTTAACAGTTTTCAACGTATTTAAAACTTTATAATTCCCTTAAGATGTATGAACTAAATGAAATACAGTATTTGAATTTGAGAGTTCCAACACTTTCCACCGGTTCGGTGAAGTAGTTGGCTAGGGCGCACGATGGCAAGTATGACTAGATAATTTATCTATTGTAACTATGAGTTCGAATCTTGTCACTGGCAATGGTTGTGTTTCCGCGTTTTTTCATCAGTTTAACCCTCGCCCATGCAGCTTCGGCTTTGGATTCGGAGAATGTATGATTTCTGTAGTGTTTATTATTTATATTCGATCAAATGTGCTCGAATTGCTGAGTTCTTATCCATTCCTTCTACCAAGTCATAGTCTAGTATCCTATCGGAAACGTCAGTGGCTTCAACAACAATAATTCAAATATATTAATAATTTAGAAAAGTCGAAAAGCTTTCATTATTGCGACAATAATTGAGGATGCATGATAAGCTGATTACAATGAAATAAACAATGAGCAGATAAAATGTTAAACAGTTGGCAAACTAAGACAACTGAGAAATCTAACACAAGGTACCATACAATGCCATATTTTTGTTGTTTTTTAAGTTATTTTAAGTTACTCGTTTCTGAATGATATCAGCAGCAACCAGTGGAAGGTTATCGTTAAATCATTAATGATGAATATTCCTTAAAATGAATAAATATTCGATATCAAAGGGGAGATTACTCTTCTCTAAGATCATAATTCTGACAGTTACTGATGTATCCGAATATAAGGCACAGATGAGGGATAATAGCAATTTACGATTATGTGCACTTGGGACGCCAGCAGACGGTCAGTAATAATCGAATAAATTTGCATTAAATGTTAGGGATTCACTATAATCTAAAACATATTACTATGCTAAACATGTATAGAATAAGAATGATTACTATGAACATAAATAGATAAGGGAAGCCAGTAGCGTAGCAAAGATGAAAACCGTTCCCTATGATAAAAATAATTTTATTAGTTTACAAAAACATTAAAATTCACCTTAGCATACACACTTAATGTGCAACGAATAAACCTCTATTTTATACAAATGTGTACAAAATAGAAATATAATACTCCACAATTTGTATTCTCCACTGTGTGCTGAATAGGGTGTTTGACACTATGAAAAATAAATTATTAAATTATGTGAATACGAAAATTTGACGAATAAGAAATCAGAAATTATCGGTTTGTATTCACAAAAATACGAGGTTGTTTATTATTTCAATTTTAAAATTGCAATTTTTTAGTCTGTGAGTGACATGTCAAATGTGATGTCACTCTTGTAGTAAGCAAAATCTACGGTTATCTTATCGTGAATACTTTGTGAATATTTGAACTGATTTCGTGTTGTTTTTTCAAGTTTATAATAATTAATCATGGAGAGCGGTTTTTTAAAAGGGTACAGTTCGAATTTGCCAAGAATTGACACAATAATGGTGGCTAAATTCTTTGCGACTAATCTCGATTTCTGTTCTGTCGAATTTAGGAAGAAATATCTGTGTAAGTATATAATATTTGTTTACTTCTAATTTTAAATCTAACTAGGTACTTATGTTTATAAAAGTGTATAATGTAGGTAATTAGAACATTATAAGATAGTCTTCAACATAACCTCAACATTACAAACATGACAGATATGTGAAAGACTTCACTTGTTTACATTAGTTGTAGAGTTCAAAGCTACTAAAATTATAAGACTTACTTATATCAAAGTGTTCCTCACAAAAAAACAGTATACATTTATTCGATAATAATTTTGGGTCCCTCCTGTCAAGTTGTAACCAACTCTTTCTCATTTTAATATCATCTGGTAGTTTTATAAACAACTTTTGTGTGTCTTCACACTTGTATCCTTGCAGTTCGGCACCAAACAGCGATGTTATTTTATACGATATATAAAAAAACGATACCTAGCGTTACTTGGACTTGCGCTTGTTTGTTTACTACAAGAATAACGTCACAGTAGATAGTGACATGGCGGCTCGTGCTTTCGCGCCAATTTATATATTTGAAATTTTGATTGCTATTTTATCCTATAAAGCGATTTCATTTAAGCGAAATAAAAATTCCTGTGGAATGGACTAATACTACTATATGAACATTTTAGGATAATTTAAAAATAAGAGTCAAATAGCCTATTGCAAAAAAATAAATTTGATAATTTTGTGTATCAATAATGGGTAAAGAATTTCCTTAAGAAATAACTATCTGGCATATCACTACTGACTACAGTTTTCGTTGTATTAATTTTCATCAGACTGCACATTGTTATAAATCTTGACTAGGTTAATAATTGTAAGATGTATGTAAACAATGCCACCAGGATTAATGGAACAACACAGATAATGATAATGCACTAATCATGTGAACTGATGAATGTCAATAGGGGACTGAACAGCAACGAAAATTACAAAAAATAAGAATATGGTAATATAATACGAGCCTCAAATATGTCATAATAATAAATATAATCTTAACATAATTTAACCAACTACTATTTGCTTTATTGTAAAATGAAAATGCTTAAAATGAGGGCTAACCTTAAACAACGCATATTGTCGGTTGTATAGTGACGTAAATGGGAAATATGCGCACATCCAATTAAAATATTGAGGATAGCACTACACGCCTCTTTTAGCGTTCATTGTGTATTGTGCTTTAATTTCATTGTTCAGGTTTGAATTTCGCTATTACGCCGCAGCTAATAGAATAGCTTGAAAATTTGCGGCAATATCTGATTGTTTAAATTGATTTTAAAGCTTATGATTTTTGTTTACTAGACGTCATTAAAAAAAAGAAAAAATACGGGTCAGCTATTTTTATGTGTAGGTGTTATTAAAATAATAATAAAGAAAAGCCCACTCGCCCATTAGCCAGTAACTAATATAAGTAGTTACGAAATATTGTTCTAAAATGTGTTAATAAAGAAGGTATATTAGATTTTGTGGTGTTAAAAATTTACGAGTTTGCAAAGTCATAAAATGTCAAAGTGTCTTGACATCTGGATTCAGATACTAATCAGCAGAAATTCCAGGTTCGAATCCTATAAATTTGCAACGGACATGGCTGATGGCTTGAAACATTCATTAGTATAATAATAATATTACGAATAACATTTCTTCAAATAGTGTAATGACAAAAAATATGGGCTACTTTAAAAAAAAAAATTGATGACGTCACATTTCAAATATTCTGCTGCAAAAATGAACAAAAAAACTAAACACACTTCTTTGCACTTTATCTAGATTTAAGAAATCACCACTTTTAAAGTTTTAGGCTCAGGAAGTAGGCATCTCCGTAGTTATCATTAAAACAGCACCAAAATTTATTAAACATGAATTTAAGAACGAATATTTGTGAAGGCTACATAATAGATCGTCTACTACGGTTAACTACTAATTAACTTACTAGTATTAAACTACATTAACTCATCAATAAGAAGGTTTGTAAGTAGTTCCAACTTATTTTTGTATAAAAAGTATAATACAATTTAAAAAGTACAATAGGTAGGTACCTATTGTACTTTTCCTCTCTGTAACATAAAAATTATTAATTTATAACAATGTTTTACATCAGTATACTGGGATTGTGGGCATATTCAGTGAAATATATGGGTACCCAACATAGTGGCATAAAAAGTAATGAAGAAGCGGACTCTTTGGCAGGAGAGGGTGCAAAAAAACCATTTCCTGGTCCTAAACCAGTTTTTTGCATACCAGAAGTCTGATTAGATCAGAGTTATAAAGTTGAACAACTATTGAGCTCAAGCTCCTAGAATGAGACAATAAAGGTTCCATATAAAATGACTTTCGAGCCAACACCCTGTATTATTGGAAATAGTTTTGAAATGTATATCAAATGAGTGGCTTAACTTCACAGCAATATTTTTTTCTATTTTCAGTAATAAAGGCGTAATTTTACTTTGACAGATCGTAGGGATACACTGTATATTATGAACTTTTAACATACACATAATGATAATAATGATAATTGTATTGTAAATTGCTAATATACAATGACGAGATAATAAAGTTTACGGTTACGTGGTAGTATTTTAAAAACGTTCAAGCAATTAAAATACGCACGTAATATAACAGCTATTTAAAGTACAACACCTTCATCCTTATCAATTCTAAACACATTTGTGTCAACGCCTGATTGGTATTTTATATAAAAGATGACAAAAATAATTGCCAATAATTACCCAAATTATTTATTATTGCTCATGTTCAAGTACCTACACAATTATTATATTTTATCCGAGAAGAAAATATCAACATTTTGCTATTATAAAAATTATAAACAATTACAAATATGCGACTTTCAAAATAATAAGTCAACTTTTGCAAATGTATTACACAAATAATAAGGTTTTTCTATTTTGTTTCAGACTGGCTCCAGGTCTACAGCAGACCCAGTTATCCCAGGGCATTCCATCAGGTACTGGGACACTTCAATCTGCTGGTCCACAACAGTCCAATCTTGTAATGCCTGTCTTTCCTCTCCGACCACCTCCGCAGTCCACCACTTCACATTACTCGCCATATTCCCCGTCCAGATTTCATATTGATAAGAGATGTCAGCATCGGTGCTCATGGAAGTGTCTCAGTATTGGACTTATTTTGCTGGCTGTGGTTTTGTCTGCTATGTTGGCCTATTTTGCAGGTAAAAGAAAACTACGTATTATGTTCATTGTAATAAATTGTTCTAAATAAATTGTGAACGTACGTATTTATTATTAGATTTTCTTTTGCTTGTTTCCAAGTCGCAAAGTTACTTGAAATAAGATTTATAGCATAGTTTAACAATTTAAAGATTCAGATTACTTTTTGCTGTTAAAAAATACCATTAAGAATAAAAATATTTCCTGAATTTAATCTATTATGTTTAAATTGTTCAAAACATATTCATGGGTCATACCTACTTAAGCTATATCATATTAAGGTACCATAAAATAAGTCAAAGTAGTTAGTATGACTCTATACAGACTGTAAAGCTAAAAGTGTAATATTTTAAATAGTTTAATAGGCTTATACTTTGTTGTTTGGATCTTTGCGTGTGTATCAAATTTGTTACAACCTGCGTCCGCATCCTTAACAAATATCGTAGATGTCTAGGCAGGCTAAGACATCTGATGGATAAGTTAATAATTGGTGGAAAAAGGCACGACTATGAACCTATGTCGCAGCTTCATTGACCAGCTGTTTGTCACTTGATGCCGCTAGCATCGTAATATTTTTGCAATTATATTTTTGACATTATGTTAGTAGCTGTATAAATCACATAACATGAAACTTGCCTGTGAGCATTATTGACAAATACTCAGTGATAGCCAGTGAAATTTAGGGTATGCCCTATCTCAGTGTTGGAATATATAAAAAATATTGGTCTCCAGTACACGCCATTGCTCAAAAGTAAAGTTGACCTTCAATTTATTTATTTCATACAGCTTTTAATTGTGACGTACACACAAAGATCCAAATAACAAAATATACATATCTATGTATATTTATATTTAGAATTATATTGTCACGTATGGCGACTTAACGTACGTCCCGAATGGGGTGGTGTCTCTTCCAAATGCCACGTAACGGCTTTGGCCACCTCCACATCTTCTCCATCATACGTCACGAAGGGGTTGACCACGCCATGGCTTCTTACGTTAGTTAGATTAATATGATTCAACTAAGTGTTCAGGTATTAAAATGTTTAAATAATTTAAATATGACTCGTTTGGCAATGGAGAGGTATTTTGATATTTTTGGTTGATGAGTGAAGGGGAACAAAATAAGACATGGTGGCAAGATATAATAATTTCGAATACGCTTTATTTAATGGTCACTAAAACAAATACAAGTAGATAAAATATAATTATAACTAAGATCCCACAAATCATGCCACACCCCGGCCAGGCCATATTCCAAATTTTAAATAAAATTTCAAACTTATATTTGTAAGTAGTTGGAACATTTCAGTTTTTGTTTATTATATAATCATTTAAAACATAAATTGTAGGTATTATCGTCGGCGATTCCATTCATGTTATTCACATAATTTTGAGATTACATACTGTTCAGGATTCACCGATCCATTTACTAGAATGATATTTTTGTTTTATGTTTTTCTTTTTCTTTATTATAAATATTATATATAGTTAATTGTCCCTGTCTCTGTTTGTCGTATTTTATGAGTATTGCCAATATATGTGACATTAAATTTCATTATTAAAATTATCCACGCGCGCATTCTTGGTAGTACAAAAACCCTATCTCGGCTCAACAAGCTGCACCGCTACGAGGGAGAGAGAAGACGTTAGTCTACCATTGCTCGAGTACGTCTCTGAATTGACGATATTAAAACTCTCTTAACTCCGGGCATTGTGCGCTATTTGTTAGCTAAAATTAAGTGTTTGGCATTACCGCCCCCTCTACAGTCCATTGCCGCTCCTTGGAGTTTCTACCCCAGATTACTAGGATTCTGTGCCACTGAAGAACAACCAGACCACCAGCCAGAAGGGTAGGAACCGTATTACCAAGATTTGTTTTTTCTCACGATATTCTCATCCATTGCCGAACATAAAGTTGGTCCAGTCGAGCTAACGGATGCTCAGATTTTTATATAAATCAATTAAATCATATATATTGGTAATAAATAAAATTTAGTTCAATTCAATAAAACACAGACAGTCGCAGCGTTTTTTTGTTTGTTTTATAGAATCTTTTTTATAGAATCTTTTTGTCCACATTCTCTAAGTCAGCAGGTGTTGTTTACATGTCGACTGAGTGTTTAAAGGACAAATAAACATTTGAATTAATTTACCTATAACATTCTTATTGATAATTAGTTCGTATTGGAGTTTCATTTAATTCAATTTTCAAATAATTTATTTGTCAAATAATCATAAAATAATTGTATTGTAAGTGGTTTGCTCAATTATATTTTTAATTAACCATGACTTCTACTGCAAATAAAATAAAACAGTATATTGCTCTTCGGGACGTGAATTATAATGAATTAAAAGAAATCAAAGCAAAATCTGAACTTGCACAGGAAGATGATAAATATCACCTGTCTTTTAAAATCTCTTTTAAACGTTTTGAAACTATTTATGATGAATTTTAAAAAAATCATGGTAATTTAGTAGCTTTATATGCTATTCAGGAAGGTGCAGATTTAGAAAATGTTGAAGTAGTAAGAGTCTCTTTTGAAAGAGACTGTAGTATAATACAAGAAATTTATTGTGAACTTTTTTGGAGACATATCTACTATTAAGGTAGATAACTTAACTTCACGTAATATTAAACTCCCCAAAATTGAGGTACCTAAATTCTTTGGGGATTACAAAAAAATTTAAGACCTTTTTTGATATTTTTAATTCATTAGTACATACTAATACTGCTCTTTCTGATATAGAAAAATTCACTCATTTATGTAATTCACTGGAAGGTCCCCCTTTAACATTAGTACAATGCACGCCTATGACGGGAGATAATTACGTAATTGCTTATAATGCGTTAAAGGGACGCTATTTTAACAAATATTTAATTGCAACCGCTTATATTCAAGACCTCGAAAATGCTCCAAAATTGTTAGACAATAATATCAACTCTCAAAATTTAAGGCAACTTTTAGACACATTCAATGAAAATCTCGCGGCTTTAGAAAATATGAATTTTCCCATTGCAGAGTGGGATTTTATTTTATTTCGTATGTTACTAACACGTTTAGACTCAAATACTCGCGGTCGTTTTGAACTCGATCAAGATTCTGATAAAAAGAATTATTTTCCCACATTTGACTCTCTCAAAAAATTCATTTTAAAACAATGTAACGCCTTTGATGCTGTGGACATTGTTTGCCCTCAAATCAGAAATAAAAGGCCCGAGGTAAAGGTTACTCAAATCACTCGTAGTCCTTTTTATAATCATTTAAATTCAAAATCACGCACTACCTCATTTTTTGCTGACACTAATAAACCGATTTGTAATTTATGTAAAGCAGCGCATTCAATTTATAATTGTCCAGTATTTAACAATAAATCTCCGCGAGAACGCTTTGACTTAGTAAAAAAACATAATTGGTGTGTTAATTGTTTAGGTACGAAACACACGTCCAAAAATTGTGCTTCTAAATCTTTCTGTCGTAGTTGTAAACAGCGTCACCATACTCTTCTCCATTTTACAGACAACGTTTCGAATAGTACTAATCATACTTCAGATCCACAAAATGTGACAGAGTCTCCTGCCACTCCGGACATGATATGTCTTCCTTCTACTTCACACACGGTAAATAGTTTTACAGGAACGGTTCCAAATAACAAGGGTGTGCTTCTTTCTACGGCACTCGTCGAAATATTAGATGTGCACAATAATTATCAAAAAATTCGCGTGTTGTTAGATTGTGGTAGTCAAGTAAATTTTATTAGTCAAAAATGCCTTAATAAATTAGGTCTAACTCGCTTTAATTTACCACTTTCGGTTCACGGTGTAGGACAAATGCATATGACGTCATCCTCGGGAGGCGTCACCTGTACAATACGGCCGGTAGGAAAAATCGAACCGTCGTTTACCATCGATGCTGTTATTCTACCCAAGATATGTAATGAAATGCCTAGTGATAATATGTCAGTAAATTCTATTCCTTATCTAGCTAACTTGCCGTTGGCAGATCCATTCTTTGGGACACCCGGTAATATAGATTTATTATTAGGGGCAGAAATTTTCCCTCATATTTTAAAAAAATGGACGTCTTACCGGTAATACCAATGAACCATCAGCTCTCCACACTATATTTGGGTGGATTCTCATGGGTCCTGTAAAATACTCTCGACCTGAATTACACTCTTTTTTTTGCACATCTAACCAATTATCGTTAGAAAACACGCTTAAAAGATTCTGGGAAATTGAAGAAGTACCCTCAGTGTCTTCTTTGTCCCAGGACGAAATTCTCTGTGAAAAATTATTTTCTGACACTTGTCAGCGAAATGATACCGGAAGATATGTAGTCTCTCTCCCATTCCGCGATATTGTACCTTCATTTGGTGATTCACGCTCACTTGCCCTGCGCAGATTTCTGTCACTCGAACGTCGTTTAATAAATAACCCCACGCTGTATACGCTTTACTCTGAATTTATGCAAGATTACTTAAACTCTGGCCACATGGAAGTTTTAGATACTCCCGGTCAAACACATAATACATACTATATTCCGCATCACTGTATTTTAAAACCCGATAGCAGCACCACCAAATTAAGGGTGGTGTTTGATGCATCAGCCAAAGCTCCTGGCTGCATTTCCCTGAATGATTCTCTTTTAGTAGGCCCTAAATTGCAAAAAAATATTGTAGCACTTCTTTTAAATTTTCGCCTACATTGCTATGTTTTTGTGGCTGACATAAAACAGATGTACAGACAAATTCTGATAAATCCTAACCACAAAGATTTTCAACGCATTTTATGGCGTTTTTCCGTTAATGATCCTATTCACGATTACACATTACATACGGTTACATATGGAGTCTCATCGTCTCCTTTTCTTGCACTCCGCACTCTCTTACAATTATCTCAAGATGAAAATCAAAGTTTTCCCCGTGCCGCTCAAGTTTTAGCTACTGATACCTACGTTGATGACATTGTTACTGGTGCCAGTACACATGAAGAAGCTCTGTCCCTTCAAAGGGAACTTATTCTTTTATTAAAATCTGGCGGGTTTGAACTTAGGAAATGGGCCAGTAATGATCCACATTTATTGTCTCACCTTCCCAGTTCAGATTTATATAATGCTAACTTCTCCTTTAATTTTGAATCTGAGAGCCCCCTCAAAATATTAGGGCTACAATGGCACCCCGCTAATGATTCGTTTGTATTTTCCGTCACTGCCATTGACAATACCTGCACTAAACGTAATATATTGTCAAATTTGGCTCGAATTTTTGATCCACTCGGTATACTCTCACCTGTAACATTCTTTGTGAAATATTTAATACAACAACTTTGGTGTTTAGGATTAGATTGGGATCAATCTCCCCCAAATAATATTTTATAAATTTGGTACAAGTATATTTCAGAAATATCATGCTTATCCCACCTTAATTTACCTCGTCGCGTAATAAATGAAAACTATCAATTATGTGAAGTGCATGGTTTTTGCGATGCTAGTGAACGAGGTTATTGCGCAGTTATCTATTTGAGATTAATTAAACCAGACGGTCAAATTTCTATTTATTTTGTGTGTGCTAAGTCGAAGGTTAGCCCTTTAAAACGCATTTCAATCCCTCGTTTAGAGCTGTGCGCAGCAGTTTTGTTATCAAACTTAATGTCTTTTGTTTATGACACGTATCAAAATAAACTTAAAATTAGTAAGCTCTTCGCTTGGTCAGATTCTACTGTAGCGCTGGCGTGGATAACCTCCTCACCCCATAAGTGGAAAACTTTTGTTAGCAATCGCGTTTCTTATATACAGCAAACATTATCTGTCGCTACATGGTATCATGTTCCTTCCTCAGAAAATCCCGCGGATTGCGGTTCGCGAGGACTTACACCCCAAGAATTATTGAATCATCCACTGTGGTGGAAAGGTCCTGACTCTTTATACGCACCTCAAACCAATTGGCTCCCGTTTACGTCAATTAGTTCTTCTGTCTGTCCGCCTGATGTGACGGAAGAGGAAAAGAAACTCACTTTAATCACGTTCATTAATTTAGATTCGCTCGATTCTCTCCTTCAGAAATACTCATCTCTTTCGAAAATTAAACGTATTATCGCTTATGTACTACGATTTATTCACAATTTAAAATCTCCGCGTGATCACAGAAAACTTAATAATCTCACACATTTTGAACTTCAACTCGCTTTATTCACCTTAGTTAAACGAGTTCAGCACACTGCTTTCAGGGAGGATATCACACGGTTAGAAAACCACCGTCCTGTTGCAAAATTTCTAAGAAAATTAAGTCCTTTCCCTTGATCCACAGGGTGTTCTCAGGGTCGGCGGTAGGTTACGTCATTCCCAACTTGCTTACGATCAAAAATATCCTGCTTTATTACCTCGCTGTAGTCGGTTAACTGATCTTCTTATTGAAGACATTCATAATGCCCATTTGCACCCCGGAGTTCAAGCTATGCATTTTTTACTGGCTCAAAATTTTTGGATACTCTCTCCGAAACGAGCTATACATAAAATTTTGTCTCGATGCTTTAAATGTTGGAGACTCAAGCCGGTGCCTTTTTAGCCCCCTATGGGGGAATTTACCCTCCGCTCGTGTTACTCGAATAAAAGCTTTTTCTGTAGCCGCAACCGATTACGGAGGTCCGGTTACCACCACGTTCAATAAAGGTCGAGGTACAAAAACTCATAAATCGTACATTTGTCTTTTCGTTTGTTTAGCTACTAAGGCGATACATTTAGAACTCGCATCCGATTTAACCACCGAAGCGTTTTTAGCCGCCTTTCGACGTTTTATTGCTCGCCGTGGCCGTTGCTCCCACTTGTACAGCGATTGTGGTACAAATTTTGTGGGTGCTCAAAAATATATTACGCAACTGTTTGAAAATGCCGCCAAAGAAGAAAACATTCAGTGGCATTTTAATCCTCCATCCGCACCACATTTTGGTGGCCTGTGGGAGGCGGGCATTAAATCTGTCAAAACGCACTTGTCTCGAGTCATAGGTGAGCAAGTGCTTACATATGAAGAGCTATACACTGTTTTAGTACAAATAGAATCGTTACTTAATTCTCGCCCTCTTTCTCCACTAAGTTCAGATTCTAGTGATCTATCGGTGCTCACTCCAGGTCACTTCTTGACCCTCGAGCCCTTAACCACACTTCCTGAGGAGGATGTAACCCATGTAAAATTAAACCTTTTAACCAGATGGCAATTGATACAACGTCTCCACCAGGATTTTTGGTCTCGTTGGCACCGAGAGTACCTACATACTCTCAATCAACGAGGCAAATGGACAAATCCAGCAACCCCTGTAGAACCTGGCACAATGGTGCTGATAAAAAATGAACTCTCGCCTCCATTGAGATGGCACTTAGCTCGCATTATAGAGACTCATCCTGGTGCAGACGGCGTCACCCGTGTAGCCACAGTTAAAACACAACAAGGCATTTTTAAAAGACCACTAGTTAAATTATGCCCATTGCCCACTTATAATACTGTTTAAAAACTAATTTTTAAAGGTCGGCGGAATGTTCAGGATTCACCGATCCATTTACTAGAATGATATTTTTGTTTTATGTTTTTCTTTTTCTTTATTATAAATATTATATATAGTTAATTGTCCCTGTCTCTGTTTGTCGTATTTTATGAGTATTGCCAATATATGTGACATTAAATTTCATTATTAAAATTATCCACGCGCGCATTCTTGGTAGTACAAAAAACCCTATCTCGGCTCAACAAGCTGCACCGCTACGAGGGAGAGAGAAGACGATAGTCTACCATTGCTCGAGTACGTCTCTGAATTGACGATATTAAAACTCTCTTAACTCCGGGCATTGTGCGCTATTTGTTAGCTAAAATTAAGTGTTTGGCATTACCGCCCCCTCTACAGTCCATTGCCGCTCCTTGGAGTTTCTACCCCAGATTACTGGGATTCTGTGCCACTGAAGAACAACCAGACCACCAGCCAGAAGGGTAGGAACCGTATTACCAAGATTTGTTTTTTTCTCACGATATTCTCATCCATTGCCGAACACATACATAGCATAGCACTTCGACCAATAATCGAAGGCATAGCATTTCACAACCTGCGTAGGATAAAAATATCGTTAAAAATTGTCGCTGACTACGTTGAGCAGCAGCTTCCAGTTAGCGCATAGTCAACCGTCTCGTTTAGCGAACTGCTGCCGGTCAACCTCCCAACGGTTGTGTTCGCTAAACGCGCCCAATGTTACAGTTGGAGCTTTACGGTCCATATAATACATACATTTTTTATAATTGATATAAATAACAGTTTCTTATAATTAAACATACATAGAACAAAATGTCCCCTTAAAAAAAGCTAGTTAAAACTAAAAGTGTATTTGTTGAATTAAATAATCACTTCTATTTAATAAGAATTAAACAATTATATGCTACCGTCTATTATTATTTATAAAGAAAGAACATGAGTTTCAGCAGGCTCACTTTGTGATAGATAACTGAATAACATTTTATAAAATGCATTTAGAAAAAAATGTATTTGAATTTTTTACATCTCTTATCGCCTGGACTTTATTTATAACTTTCTTGACCCTTGCGTATATGGACTTAAATCATATGTGGTAGCTCAGCATTCGTAGTCGCGCCGGCACAATATGATAAACAAACTAACCAGAGAGCATTGGAATGGATAAATTTAATAAAAGAAAAAACAGCAATATCGTACTTTGTCCGTTCTTCTTGAGATATTGCGCGTACAAAATTTCACA
The DNA here is from genome assembly GCA_029963845.1 of Rhamnusium bicolor. Lineage (NCBI taxonomy): Eukaryota > Metazoa > Arthropoda > Insecta > Coleoptera > Cerambycidae > Rhamnusium > Rhamnusium bicolor. The sequence goes on along the minus strand of JANEYF010004998.1, from coordinate 31,753 downwards.
CACACACACACACGTACAGACATCATTCTGAAAATAGTCGCAAACGCTTATGGAGGCCTCAATTTATAGTTTCTAGTATATATGGTGCAAAAATGCTTTATGCTTAAATGCTTCAAATAATTTGTTCTGATATATTGCTACATTTATTATCGAATTGCAATAAGATGATTTAATTAGTTATATTAAAAATTTCTAGGGACGTCCCAATGAGAATGGTGGTCCGGAGGTTCTTCGAAACATTAAAATATTTTCTTTTTTTTAAATTAAATTATTTAGGTGGCATTTACTCCCCAGTAAATTTTAGTGGTATGTCTTTATCAATTTTAGAGAAAAGCAACTTTATTTATTAGAAAGTACTTATACTATACGTGGAAAACTAAAAATTGTACTGGTTTTATTATACGTGTTATCTACTTATAATTTAATGTTCTTTTAAATATGTACAAAATAAAGTGTTATTGAAGAACTGTAGCTGGTTTCCTAAGTGATATCGAGGGAGGTAATTTCTTGGACGATTTTAAAGAAAAAAGCTCAATATGAAGATGCTGCAAATATAATTGAAATTTCTACGAGTCCTTTTCCAGTCTGTAGTAAGCAAGCATTTCGTCGCGACCGTATATTGATAAAAATAACAATGCCATGGTCGGTTTAAAATTTTCGTCTTACTTTTTTAAGCATGTAGACAAATATGAAGATTTAAAGTGCAATGACACATTTATTAACTGCTTTCATGCAACCAAAATATCATATTGTAAACACCAACAGAAAAACAGAAATTTATACGACATGAAAAACTTAATTTTATTCCATTTCAGAATGTTGATACGTAAACTAGTTTTATCGGAAAACGTATGACAAAAAACAAGAACGTTATATTTTTACACGTCAAATTTGAGGTGATATCACAATATATTTTTTCTTATAACTCGTGAACGGCTGGACATATCTACATTTTGTAGAAACATTTTGGTTCCTTATTAAGGGCTACTTAGCGGTAGAGGTTTCAACTTCGTACTTAATTCCCTCCTGGTTTCTATATTTTTATTTATAGATAGAAAGATCAAACCACCAAATGCTTCTTAAACTAAATACCTCAATTCTACCTTATACGAAACACAAAGCGTTGAGTATATTTGTTGATGTAGATATGACGAATGTAAAAGTGTTTAGATGAGAATTTTTTATTTATTTATTTTTTATTTCATTTTAAAATGTTGATACGTAAACTAGTTTTATCGGAAAATGTATGACAAGAAATAGAATATAATTTATTTTGCTATATTTTTGTAGTTCCATAAATATTAAATAAACTGAAAATTTTTCATATAAGTAAAAATATTTTTGTCTTAATATTTTGTTATTTTTTTGTAAAAGTTCGAAAACCGGTTTAACCAATTGCTTTAATACTAGAATACGAAAACCAGTTTTTTCAGAAGTCAGTTTTGGTATAAACCCTATTACATATAGGCTGGTGTAAATTTTTTTGGGTACACAGGACTGCTAAGAGATTCGCAAATATTCATGCCCTACCTTGGTTTTGTGGGCGAGGCTGAGTCAGTTTTCCTTTATATATTCTTTGTTACACATTCATCCGTGTATAATGATATTTTACACAAAAATATAGAATATTGAAACGTTATGTAATATTATTTTCGGTATTTTAATGAGAAACATCCTACAAGTAATTTAAAAAGTTTTAAGTTTGCAAATATTACATCCGTAGATGCTTTACAACACATGTGTTTACCCCACAAAGGAGATATGTTTCAACAGGAAACATAAAAACTGTGTTACTTATGCGAATTTTTGTTGTTGCGCAATCTGAGCCATTGTCCTCGATCGTTAACACGTAAAATGTATGTAATGTAATTTTATCATCTGCCATAATTATCGGGAACGTAGATATTTACATAGAACGCTACTGAGAGCTGTCTGATTTGCCTCGCTCAAGTAATAACTAAATTATATGTTCGAGGTGTCCACCTTGCACGCATAACATTAAAAATTAAATTTTAGATATTTTTATTATTTTTGGTTTCTATCGTTTCTTGTGAAAACCGCTACTCCTACGAAAAAAATGCAAAAGACCAAAAAACTTTCACTTTAAATTTTCTGTCATATGGCTGTCAATTTTCAAATTGGTCCATAAGAAAAATTTATGTTGGAAAAACCTTCAGGGGTTCCCTATGAACCCACCATTAGAATAAAGCTATTGTGTCTAAATTAAATAAAGTTGTAGTCCCCAGCGGCTACTGGTCACATGCGAAATATGAACGATGTAAGTCCAGCCATTTTAAAAATATGCCAAAAAAACATTTTTGTTTTCTTTAAAGGACCATAACTCTGCAGGGAGTATCTCCGGACCTATGTTTACAGAAACTTCTTTCTCTAAAATCGTCAAGAAATCACCTCCTAAAATTTTCAACATCACGTAGGAACATAAACCATCATATAATTATTGCTACTGAGATTGTGTTCGAATCGTAAACACGCATTTTAATTCACGCCGTAAATACATGTGAAATAACTTAGTCAAAGTGATTCAAAAACTTAGGGGACAAATAATATCTTATGGTGTCTAAACATTTGTGAAAATTCTAAATTTTAAACAGTTAAATAATAATTATTAATAGCTAATATTACGACTTGCAAAGTAAGTACGCAAACGGTAAACTAAAAGTCGTCTGGTCTACAGTGTGTTTTTGTGAAAACTTTTTTCATTCTAAATATGTTAATCTCACAAAAACACAATTGGACTATCAAATCAATAAAAAACATACTATGGAAGTGAATACATTGTTGTGAATCAGCTGTTCAAAATAAATACACAGAATGTTCAGGATGCACCAAAATCCCTTTATTAATTACAAAGGTCTACAAAAAAAAAAGTTCTGTCCTAGAGAACAAACCCAACTTTTCCCATGTATTTTGACACACTGAAACACATAGACATTTTTTTACGCGTCAATTTTTCTCTACGACCCCCTATAAATCTATAATCCCCCAAGGGGGAAATTTTAAAAAAATCTTTATAGAAATTTTTTCAAATGATTTCCCCCTTAGGGGTTATAGAGGATTATAGGGGGTCGTAGAGAAAAAATTGACGCGTCGAAAAATTTTTCTTTGCCAAATTCTATTTCAGCGCGTCAAAATTCATTGGAAAACTTGGGTCTGATCTCTAGGATAGGACATTTTTTTGTCGACCTGTGTTATTGAGACTAAAAATAAATTAACAGAAACGGTGGCCGAATTACAAAGACAAATACGCAATGGCACTAACCAACATGACATAAAATATAAACATGTAATAAATAAAATAAATGAAAGTCAGTCTTGAAAATAATATTCTAATATTTAAATTGAATGAGTAAGAATTGAAAACTGCAACATAACGCCAAGAAGAGGATGACATTAGGGCAAAGGAGATAATTGAATTCAGAAGATGTTATAGAAAATCTTAAATCAGTGAGACTGGAGATACGTTCAACTGATCAAAAAGTAAGGCCTCTAAAAATATCTTTCAGGAGTAAATTTGATGCCCTAAAAATAATGCGAAATAAAAATAAATTAAGAAATTCAAATTATAATATAATTACCGGTCTTGATCAAACCAATATGCAGCGAAATTATTACAAAAAAAATTAAATCTGCACTGGAAGAAAGAACTAAGAAATGTAGAAAAATTGATAATTAAAGATTTTAATGGTTTACCTAATGTTAGATCATTAAATACTGGGTTGAGTTATTTACAGACATTATTAGAAAAGATTTTTTTTGATTTAATCGATATTAGCGTAACTTAGTTAACCAGCGATTATCCTAGTAAATAGGTGACAATAAACAACTGTCAATTAGTTAGATCGGACAGATCAAAGCGAGGTGGTGGTTTGGGCGTTTATATCAAAAATGGGTTTAAAATATATTATAAGAACAGTAATTTTGAAATTGATTAGAACAATTACGGCTTAAAGTAAAAATAGATAAAAAATATACAGTCGGACTATGCGTTAGTTATAAACAGCCTAGTGTGTATTTAAGTTAACGATTTTTATAATATTTTAGAAAACATTTATGCCACAGTGGATTCCATAATAATTTTGGGAGACATAAATATCAACCTTTTAGATGAAAAAAGTAACGATGCTATATATTTTAATTGTATTTTGATATTTTTCAACATAAAACAAATAGTGACTAGACTAGGATCACAAAAACTAATAGTAAGCAGTAACTTTATGTGGCTAATATTATACAGTATAAGTGAGTAGTCTCGCACTAAAAGAATAATAAAAATAATAATGCGTAAACATTGCTATTTAAATTCAACATTCTTCAACACAAGATCATAACATTTGTTCTTAAATATCTCTAGTTTGTCACAGTTTTTTACTTGTCCTGGTAAGTTGTTATACATAACGAAACCTTTATGGAATAAATCATTTTGGCTATAATTAGTTCTAACTGTTGCAACATACAAATTATTATGTTCTCTGGTAAAATTCTCATGGACCTCGCGTACAAACATACATTGTTCCAATAAATGAGGGGGTGGTAGACCATGAAGTACTTGATATAGAAACACCAATGAATTTAGAGTAATTGACTGTCTTGCACTGAGTATTTCTAATTTGCCCAACATTGATTTTATATAGTGTATATATTACAGTGTAATATTCTGAGAGCTCGGTTTTGCTTCATTTGTTGAATGTCAGTATCAGAGTTTCTGAGTTATAATAGAATTGTCGAACAATAGATGAAGTGAGGGTTTATAATTATTGTCACGTAAATAGTTGATTTTGTCATGTAAATAGTTGATTTTGCTCATTGTGTGATATTACTACTTAACCTGCCTAATAAATTTACTATTTTCACCACTTCATTTGTAATATATACTGCATGATTTAAGAAAGTCAAGTATTCATCAATAATAACACCAAGATATTTAAATTCTTTCACCTGTTCAATGTTATCACTTTCTATGGTAATGCCGATATTTTGCTCTGTATTAGTTAGGTTATATTTGCTTTTAATCCTCATAAATTTAGTTTCTTTTTTATATTTACATTTAGGTTATTGTTCGTTAACTATTTATATAGTCTGTCTTCTTGATTATTTAGAACAGCTAATATCTCATTCACATCCTCTCCAATGAAGTATAGTAAAGTATCATCAGCGAATAGTTAAATATTGCATTTTTTTACATATTTCACAATATCATTTATGTACAGAATAAAAGGAGTTAGTCCCAATTCTGTCCCCTGAGGAACTCCGCGGTAAAAATATTTTTTGCTGAGATATTGTGTTTTCATATTTTGTAACCTGGGATCTATTAGTCAAGTAGTGCTGAACCAAGTTAATCTTCATTCTCAAGAGCCATAGCTTCCAGTTTTAACATTAGTAAGCTTCTATCAATTATTTCGAGCGCTCTTTGGAAGTCTAGAAAGATGACAGCAATTATTTGCTTATCATTTAACGCACTTTTCCATTTTGTTAGTACTGATTGAAGGGCACTCTCACAGGAGTTCATTTTATGGAACCCCGTTTCATATTTCGTTAACACATTGTTTGTTTCAATATAATCTACCAGTTGGTTATTAACTATTATTTCCAGTAACACATTTATACGATGATGGCGTCATGCCCACAGGTTCTATTCAATCAACTAGTAATTGTCATTATACATATTATGAAATTGTTATTAAATATTTCTGCAATTTGTTGTTCTTCTGTATATGTTCTATTTTCCATGGCAATATCAATTTTTCTTGTTCTGTTATTTCCATATATTAAGTCTTTCAGTATTTTTCACATTTCAGATGAATTGTTTTTTGATTCATCAATTTTTTTACTATAAAACATTCTCTTTTCTTCTCTTATTATTCCAGTCTGTTTCCCTATGAGTACCTAATTGTTGCTTTTTATATTTTCTGTCTCTTTCTTCTATTGCAAATTTTATGCCTTCTGTCCACCACTGTTGAGGTCCCGATTTACTACTAATTGTTATTATAATTTTCAGGTGAATGTTTATTTAAACATCAGGTTATTGATATAACTAAGAGTTCTGCAATTTCGTTGGTATCTGTGCTGTTTGGTGCCCAGTCTCCATCTAACAAGTCTAATTAAAAATGTAGTTCATCCATCTTTTCATGATCCTAATATTTTTTGTATATGCTGGCATTTTCTTATTATCAATTAATATAACTGTCATAATTAGATGATCTACTATGTTTGGTGTTATATGTACTTCAAACTGTATATATTTTTTTGCCCGTAATTAATATGTCAATTATTATATTGAATTCTTTAGCAATTCTCTTATATTTAAAGATTTTTAGATTCAATCCTAGATTCTCTATGGTATTTTTTAATTTTATAGAATAAAAACTTTCTGTTGCCAAATTAATGTTGAAATCTTCAACTATCATTACAATATTATTTTTTGTCGTCCATTCTGAATTTATAACTTCAAATTTAGTTAAAAATTCAGCATCATTTGAGTTTGTGGAATCATATTAATTAAATATGGAGAACTTTTGCTTATTTAGTAAAATTTCTATTCCTAGTAACCATATATTCATCTTAATAGTATCATTTACAATTATTTTCTTTAATATAAATTATTGACCCTCCTTTATGTCTACTGGTAGAATAGCACGATGCACTACGATATCCATATATTTTTTTCTCTGATGGTTGTATGTCTTCAGTGATGTGTATTTCTCTTAAACATATAATAATAGGTTTCCATTGATTTATTATCCGCTCTAGTTCAGATTTACGTGCTAGTAAACTTTGTATATTAAGTTACATTATGTTTTTATTATTTAATTGCCATTGTGTGCTATTATTAATAGTATATATATATATATATATATATATATATATATATATATATATATATATATATATATATATATATATATATATATATATATATATATATATATATATATATATATATATATATATATATATATATATATATATATATATATATATATATGATTAAATATGATTTGAAGGAAACAACTACTCAGCGGGCAAATACCCCGACCTGCATTGAATTACACCTTCAAATCATGATAGATCGATAGCCAATATCATTTGTCAATTCCTAACCAGACATAGATCGATTTCGAACTTATTTGTTCTCTTCAGTATGCCATAGGTTATGGAACAGACAAATGATAGTGGCCAACCTTCTAGTTATATACCAACTAAGGTGAAGTGAATAGTGGTGAGAGGTATGAAACTTCTCATATGGTCTGAATGCTACTATACGACCGACATCCTAGATGTCTCTGTGGCGGATAGCGACTTGCATCACAGCAAGTACCGAAAGCGGCGACCCCTAGCCCAGGTGACTAAACTAATGTGATTAAATATGATTTGAAGGAAACAACTACTCAGCGGGCAAATACCCCGACCTGCATTGAATTACACCTTCAAATCATGATAGATCGATAGCCAATATCATTTGTCAATTCCTAACCAGACATAGATCGATTTCGACCTTACTTGTTCTCTTCAGTATGCCATAGGTTATGGAACGGACAAATGATAGTGGCCAACCTACTAGTTATATATCAACTAAGGTGAAGTGAATAGTGGTGAGAGGTATGAAACTTCTCATATGGTCTGAATGCTACTATCCGACTGACATCCTAGATGTGCTTTTTTTTTTTTTTTTTTATATATATATATATATATATATATATATATATATATATATATATATATATATATATATATATATATATATATATATATATATATATATATATATATATATATATATATATATATATATATATATATATATATATATATATATATATATATATATATATATATATATATATATATATATATATGTATATATATATATATATATATATATATATATATATATATATATATATATATATATATATATATATATATATATATATATATATATCTGGGTACTCTATTTTATTTCTTAACTGAATGTATATTCTTATGTAAGATTCGCAGTTTTTGTTAAATGACTTATGATCATGTGTTACATTGGTAATTTTCAAAATTTCTACGGCATATTTACAGTTTACACAAACTTTGTTTTCTGATAGACAATCTTTTAAATTGTGCTCTTCTGCACATTTTGGACATGCGTTAAGAGATTATTTACAGTTATTAGCCTTTTGGCCTTTCCAACATTTGTAACATTGTATTGCATTAATCTACAACTTCTACATGTATGATTTCAGCTTTATTTATTTCACCGTAGGTATTTGGATGTACTTTTATAATGGCATTGTAATTTAGTTAGTCACTAATAAACATCATTTGCGTGAGTGATAATAATTTGTCAGTAGTCCTGTGAAAATATTGAAATGTATGATGTAACAGATGATATTATGCTCACTTCTTGTAATGTTATCGTAAGTCAAGACTCTCCAGATGATGGTAAGAAATATTACAAAAATTTCAACAATTTAGAGTATAATGATTTTGGTAACAAAGCTACTAGGTTAAACAGGAACAAAATTTATAAGCAAAATGATATCAATTATAAAATCAATGTACTCAATGAAAACATAAATTATTTATTTCACAAGTATGCTCCGTTAGTTAAATAAAAAAGCCCTCCTTACATTACTTATACTATAAAGAAAAGATAAAATTAAAGAGAAAAAGCGTACAAAAATATTTGCAAACAAAAAATATAGCCGATAAAAATTATTACGTGGAATTTAAACACTATGTTGATAAGGTAATTAAACAAAATATATATATATATATATATATATATATATATATATATATATATATATATATATATATATATATATATATATATATATATATATATATATATATATATATATATATATATATATATATATATATATATATATATATATGTATATATATATATATATATATATATATATATATATATATATATATATATATATATACAGGGTGAGTCTTAAGTGTGTAGTTATATTTAAACCACCGATTCTTGACATCTGTAGAAACCCTCTGACACATTTTTTTTAAATCCCACGTGTAACTGAGTTATCGACTTTCAAAAAAATATGATGAACTGTTTTGGAACTGCTGGTTACTGGAAACATTCTATATCTTAGCAAAAATGATGTAATGGACTGAAGCAACGTTGCCGCATATCTTATGCAATTCTCTCACCCAGGAGCGATTTTACAATCGTAAGTTAACTTTGAAGGTTACCTAGCATTATATTTTCACAAAAATCGATGAGATTCTAATACAAACCACTTCAACTAAAAGTTACTTTAGCATAAAATATTTGTTGCTATAACCACTTCCAAAACAAATGTAAAATTGAAAAAATTCGATTTCTAAAAGTGTGAGTTTAGCTAACCCACGCCACGATTGAAAAACCGAGCCCTAGCATTAGGTTCATTCCCGAATTTATAATAACATTGGATGAAATAATTAGCTACTTAAACGATTAATTGCTCTGCTTGAAATAATTTTTAAACATTTTGAAATACCTTTCAATGTGAGAAATATACAATTTTGACTTTTTCTTGCACCAATCAACATTTCTATTTAAGCGTTTCATATGGAATATACAACTAAAACTAAATTTTCCGATGAACAGTAAACTTTTTAGGGAATCTCGCGAGGAATTTAATATTCCCATCTCATTTTTTCAAAGTTTATAAAAGGATTATTATTTATAAGAAGTAGGTACTTACCCTTTGCTATTAAAATAATTTGAAATGTGTAGGTGTTCAAAGAATAAATCAGTTCTCTACTATTGAGGACGATGCGGGGAATTCCCTGAAGATGCGCAGCTCGCAGACGGAAGCATCCTAAGACATCTTGATGCCGGAGAGACCTATACATATCTGGGTGTGCAACAAAGGCACATCCAGGATGTATCACAAATAAAAGATTCTCTCCGCGGCAAGTACAGACACCGCTTCCGAAAGATTTGGTCTTCCGAACTTTCGGGGAAGAGCAAGGTGTGGGAGCTGCTCCCACTCCTACATTGTTTAAGGCAGCAAAAAGAGCCGCAGATGAACTCGGTCTCGCATTTAACATCAGGCGAGGAGGCCGGCGAGGTGATGATGTTGAGTCAGTCACCGAACTTCAGCCAAATCGTCTGAAAGCCCGAATCAGAGCTGCCGAAACGGAAAATCTGTTTCGGCAGCATGTCTATAAACCCCAGCATGGCGTCTTCTATAAGAACATAGAAACACTGGGCTTATCGACTAGGCTGACGTTCGCCTTTCTAAGGTCAGCCGGGCTTAAGTCAGAGACCGAGGGATTCATTATGGCCTGCCAGGATGGTGTTATCAACACCTTGGTCTACCGTAGCCGCGTGTGGCGTGTAGAGGTTCCTGATATCAACTGCAGGACCTGCCATCAGGCGCCGGAATCGCTCATGCACTTACTTTCTGCATGCCCCATATATGCGATTTCGGCCTACATCCACCGATATAACGCAGCTTTACGAGTGTTATACTACCACCTAAGGCACACGTATGGGGTAGACCAGACACCAGTGCTGCCTTACGTCCCTGGAGATATTGAGTCCGTTGTCGAGAACGAGAAATGCCGAATTTACTGGAACTACTCGTTCCCGACTGTCAGGCTAATCCAAGCCAACAAGCCCGACATAGTCCTCCTCGACCATCAACTCAAGGTGATGTATGTCATCGAGTTCTCGGCACCTGCGGAGAAAAACATCACCTTGAAGGAGGAGGAGAAACGGACCAAATATCGCGATCTCCGGTACGAGCTCCAAATGCTGTACCCAGGCTACTCGGTAAAAATGGTCGTCCTTATAATCGGTGTACTCGGAGGGATAAAGCCTACGCTGATCTCGGAACTGAAGATCATACCGGCCTGCCAAAAATCAGCCGAGTGGCTGGCAGGCCAAATGCAGAAGGCGGTCATTCTGGGTTCTCTCCGTCTGCTTAGGGCACATGATTCTGGTATCTACAGTCACTAACCCGGTGGGATATGGGGAATGGCTATAGTTGATGCGCCGGAGCGACTCCGGTGAGGTGTCGGAGGCCACGGGAGGACTGACCGGCATGGGGGAAACCGAAAAAAAAAATAATAACAATAATATTTATTTATGCCAAAGAAATACAAAAAAAATACATACATACATACATGCATACATACATACATACATACATACATACATACATACATACATACATACATACATACATACATACATACATGCATGCATGCATACATACATGCATACATGCATACATGCATACATGCATACATGCATACATGCATACATGCATACATGGATACATGCATACATGCATACATGCATACATGCATACATGCATACATGCATACATGCATACTTGCATACATGCTTACATGCATACATGCATACATGCGTACATGCATACATGCGTACATGCATACATGCGTACATGCGTACATGCATACATACATACATACATACATACATAAATACATACATACATGCACACATGCATACATGTACACATACATACATGCATACATGCACACATGCATACATGCACACATACATACATACATACAAAGCACTATCAACATTTCTAGTTGAATTGCACGAATTTGCTCTCTAATACTGTCCTTTAATTCCTCCAGCGTTGTTAACCGTATTCTAAACACCAAATTTTTAAATAACTCCACAGCCAGTTATCCGCTGGGTTAATATTAGGCGATCTTGGTGGTCATGAATTTGCAAAATTCTGCCTATAATACGATCTTGAAAAACCGCAGTTAACAATTCTTTAACTGGTCGGTAAATGTGCGGAGGTGCTCCATTCTGCATAAAAATCATGTTTTCAATTCTTTCGTGCTCGTTTTGCAACTATGGAATTGCAAAATCCCTTAACATTTGCAGGTATCGTTCACCAGTAACAGTTACAGATACGGCCTCCCCATTCTGTATTTCCTCGAAAAAGTATGGACCAATGATGAAATTATCTGTGAAACTGCACCAAACGGTGACTTTTTTGTCATGAAGGCCTTGCTGAACAATTTCATGTGGATTTTCTGTTGACCATATTCGACAGTTTTTAGTATTAATTCCACCATTAAGAGAGAAATAGACCTCATCTGTCCATAAAATACGGGATAACCATTCGGGTTCAATTTCCCTTCTAGGCCAATACGTGAAATGAAAAATCGTACCTGAGAGCAAAATCTGCGTCCTTTAATTCAAACAGCAGTTGCAGTTTATAGGGATACATTTTTAGAATTTTCCGTAAAATTTTCCAAACCGTGGTGTACGGCATTTGTAATCGTTTTAATATTGCATTCACACTACTGATTGCTAACGGATTAGTATCGGCTAAGTTTCGATTTTCCTGAAGAACTTCTGCAACTTAGACATCACTAATCCTAGGTCTTCCTGACCTCGGAAGGTCTTTTACAGACCCTGTTCTTTCAAATTTGCTAATCAAATTACGATACGCCTTCATTTTGCACGGCCCCATTTTGCATGGCCCTGCTCTCAAACCCATTTTCGTACGAAATCTTCGTAATCCAGTAGTGTAATTTTTACCGCCTTCATAATAACTAGCTGGCCGAGGTCACCTGGCCAACAGAGCCGTCATATGACTCATATGCTTACATCATATCATAATACTTGAATAAGTACAATAAATGGAAATAAATTTTAACAATAATGTTACATTTTATAAAAATTTGTATAAAACTCACCCTTTTAAGCAGATCTATGAAGTAGTTTGGTTGTCGTCATCACAAAGTGGGGAAGATCTATAGTATAATAGCATCAGGTATGTTTCTACAGCTGTCTCCGTCAGCGATGTTCGCTTTAGTGAAAAAATATGTTTGTATTTTGAAAATGACCGTTCGACATCTACGGATGTAATACAGGCATAAGTAAAACAATCTGTGAACTCACTTAACGAAGTTGTAGATGCACCATCACAAATTTGTCTTAATTTGCTAAAATCAAGATCTTTCTGTAATACACTCTCGAATTTTTCACTAACGCGATTATTTTTTGTCACCATTTTACTACCTGTATTAGAATAATGTTGATTGAATCCATTTGCCATATCTTGTTTATCTGTAATTTTTCTGAATAAATTTTATGTCCATATTATCTTTAGCCTTATTATTTGTTAAAACTTGTACCCCATGTTAAAACTTTTACCCCATTCCATAAAGTTTTGCTTTAAGTTGATTACATTGTTCATATAATTAATATTTCTTTAACAACGGACGGAAATATGGGAAACTGCAATTGTTATTCATTATCCTAAAATAAAACATTCTATTGCACTAAATGATCTACGTCTTTAAAGCATACTATCGGCTCATTATAAGTTTATAGAAAAATTTGATGCGTATCAACTCAGAATATTTTCACAACATAATAATATACTTCCCAGTCTGCAATTAGGATTTTGTAACAAATATATTACACAAACTGCATTATTAAAAGTCACAGATGATATTGTTAGGGCGATAGATAATAATTCAAAGTTCACATTAGATTTCTTTTCTTATTTTTTTTTCTGTTTTGTATCACATGATCTAGTTATTATAATACATGATTTAACCATTACTATTAATATTTTTTTACTATGTTACGCGAAGTGGAAGATCGGCTAGCCGAACTTCGTCCTTTTGTGTATACAATATACCAATGTGTTATGTATTATTACTCAATAAATATTATTATTATTATATAATTGCACTGAATTTAAGTATATCGTTATTTTAAATATCAACTATAATATTTTCCCCAACCCTTAGTTTTTACAAAAAAATCAAATTTGGACTGCGAAATACTTATCACACGAAATCTCCTTGTAAAATTTCAAACAATCTCTAGTTGTTATGTAATATACTTTTGCTATATACTTGATTAAGAACTGTAATGCTTTTGTACAGGGTGATTTTGTGAGAATTCCCACCACTCCTAATTCTGTTCTTTTTATTATTACGAGAAAATGGTAAATATAAAAGTTGTAGGACTTTTATGTAGATGTTCGAAATCATATCAGAAAAACAATGGAATCTCACACAAAATGGCTGCAGTTATTAATTTTTTTTTTTTTAATTTAATACCCTGAATATTTTTGCTTATTTGAAAAATACAGTGATATAGGGGTTGATGGATATTTCTCTAATACTATGTGAGGGAACCTTTGCGTAAGTCCTATCCCCATTAACTTTGGTATTTCTAACTATTCAAAAATAGTTTATAAAGAAGTTACAAGAATTTTTAAGAATATTTTGAAAATCGCATTACCAAAACAATTGAGGCTATTTTTAATAAAATGAATATTCCATATATGTATAAAGTTTTTAAAATTCAACACCCTGTATATTAGGTATAATTAAATATAGTATATTATACTGATTTCAAAAGTATGACATACATCATATTTGTCTTTCAAAGTATTCTATTCTTATATTTAAATATTATAATATAAGAGATAATAATGACAGTCGCCTGGGCTTTAATTATGTAGATTTCATTATTGTGTCCTCACTGATATCATTTTCTAATTGTTGTATCTCAGTAGTATTTTAAATATAATAATACAATCTGTTTTATGTTAATGTATTATTCGGAAGAAGAACGTTGAAATATATTCAGCAAATAATAAAAATGCATGTGCAGCTCAGCGAGAGTACCGCAACGGGTTTCTAAACACCAGACAGAAAACTTTTAGCAACCTTGCACTCAAATTTCATGTTTCAAGTAAAAAAACCAAAAAAAAAGTTAAGCAACAACGATGAGGAAGTGAAATTAAATATATTATTACATTTTGAAGAGAGTCCTTCATCAATAAGGGATGCACTAGACAATTTGATAGTTCCTATTCCTCTATCCTCAAAATTTTAGTAATTAACGAGTACAAACCTTATAAATTAATTCCTATCCAAAAACTTTTCATAGAAGACAATCTGTTAAGATACAATTCTGCTAAATAATGATTAACAGATATAATAATGATATTTTCAAAAATATATTTTGGACAGATGAGGCAGTATTTATTTATCACAGCGAGTATTTTGTCTATTGACTGTTCCTAGTCAATAGACCAAATACTCGTCAATGGACAAAACACAACCCCTACGCATACGCAGTACAGTGTTCAGTGTCAGGGACGTTCAGGAATAAATATGTGATGTAATATTCTTAATAATCGCATATGTCGGTGAAAAGTGTGTGTAATTATTTATAGTATTATTGTTATTTGTTTAAATAAATTTAACATCAAAAATGGCAATTTAATTTTTTTATAAAATAGATGTATTTAGTATATCAGAGATAAAAAATATGATCAATTTCTGAAATCAGCATAATAGTATATTATTCAACGAGCATGTAATGATCTCTATTATTCAGGAGGGTGAAGACACAAGATATACGCGAGTGAGCTTCTATTGTTTTTCTGAAATCTTATAACTTTTGTATTTACCATTTCTTCGTGGTAGTAAATGTTACAAAATTAAAACGGGTAGGAGTTCTCACAAAATCACCCTGTACATTGCTTGTCTATCTATGTTTAATTATTAGCTGAACAAAATATTATAGAGAGAAATATTATAGAGGCTTTAACTTTGTAGTTGTATGTTATATGTTTAAATATAGCGCCAGAATTAAGGTTACATCAGTGTATAAATTATTGACTTAAAACTTGTTTCTTTTTGAATTTTTGGCGAATGCGCAGGTAATAACAAATATTTTATTTGCAGCAGTGAGTTCAATGAAGCCAAACATGGATTCATCGAATTGTATACTAGTTCAAGATGTGAAAGATGTAACTAACGACCAAATTACTATGGGCTCCGAATCTACTCAACTGCCAACGGAAGGTAAATATGTTTTTCTTATTTTGAAAATATAATCTTTAAGGTCGTTAATTAAAATAAAAGACTATTGCCAGAGTTTATCTATTATATATGTTTTTTGTTTTTCCTCTGTTAGAAGAAGTATCTGTAACTACGTTAGGCAAAATATTCATTTGCCTTAAGGGAATATATTTTATCAGAAAATAAAAAAATGTCAAATTATATTATGAATGAGTAATAGTGTCTATCTGTTCCTTTTGAAAATTGTTTTAAATTGTATTATTTATTTTTATGACTGCATAATGGAGGAGTAAACTTACCTCTCACTCCGGAATCCAGACTCCATTTCCTCGGTAAAAATTATTTATAACATTTTTTTTCTATTTACATTTATTTAATTTAAATTAAATCAGATATATTACAATTAATTATGTATATTTGCAAGGAAAATAAAAATAGCTATCTGAATACATACAAATATACCAGATGTCACCTTAAAAATAACCGACTTTGTGACGTCCATTGAATATTTTTCAGCATATTATAATGTAATGATTATATTTCCAATTCGTAAAAAAAATTATTACTGAAAAATATGGAATCTAAATTTTCTAAGGAAATCTTTTAGGTATGAACTTTTTAAAACTACAAAAATATCTCTTACATATCTGAGCCAAATTCATGGAAAATATATGCATGGTTTGTAAATGTATTTGTAGTTTACTTGTGAATAAATTAGATATTAGTTTGTAGAATTTACCTCGAAATTGGTTACAATTTGCATTCATACAAAGTGATTTTATTTCTACGTATTCCATTTTTTCTATTTAATAATTATCTAAATTAACATTTCTCTAACGTTATATGTTTAATTTATAATTACGAAATTTCCACAAATTAATAATAGTGACCTGATATTTATAATTTATTTGTTCAGAGAACGAATGTACAAAGGCGTAAGGAAATTCTTGTGTACTGGAGTAGAATACTAGCAAAGCAGATACTTAAAATACAGAAATGTACTTCGATAAAAATAAAATAAATAAGAAAAATCTAGAAACGTAAGAGATACATTATTAGAGAAATAGCAAATATATAAATAGTACATATATTATAGTTTAACGGGGTTTAAATTATAATCGTTAAGAGATAAGAGTTAAATTGTGTTGTCGGTGAAGGCAAAAGATAGACAACCCCAATTATAACCCACCACGGCTAGTCAGCTATTCTAGGAGGCAAGAGTCGTGGGTAAGAGTTCAGGCACTGCTAAATTTGAGAATCAGTTGTTAAAATTCGGTGTTGTTATAGCAAAATATTATTTAAGAATGGGAACTATTTCAAAGGGCTGTGGGCGCCATGAATTAAAGAAACTCAAGAAAAAAACAGAATAAAATTGAAACTAGTTTAATTAAAACTACGTGTAGCAAAAATTTACAAAATATCACGACACTACTAGCCCAAAAGATGGGCTTAGTAGCAGCAACTAGACTAATAAGATATGCAAAAAGTTAAGCATAATAAATCAAAATATTAACTAAAGTAACAGCTCAAGCGCTGACAGCGATAAGACAAAACAAGAAATACGTACAAGGCAAAAAATGGGTTAAAAATATTCAAGAATATATCTACTTACTAACTCACTCTACTCTCTACAAAGCGGTAAGCACAAATTAAAATTGCACAAAAAGCAAACATCTAAAGTCCGATAAGCGTAGGCAACTAACCTACAAAGTTACTTACCTCTACGTGAGGTAAAAAAAAGGTAATACAACTGTACTACAGATTCATGGCAAGAGGCCACCGAAATCAACCATAGTAAGAAAAAAGTACTAGCACACACGCACCAAATTGTAAGCAAAAAGGCAATTACAACGGCTGTGCTAGCGATTTTAGGCAAGAGGCAACTAAAATCAGGTAACTGTGGTTAACATAACCTAGTAAGTACTAAATATATAATTTGTAAGCAAAAACATATCCTGCAAGCAGTAAATTACAACTATATAAGGTTCTACGCCTTACGCATTTAAACAGACACTAACACTGGACTGATGGTCATAAAAATACAAAAACGGTAAAGGCATGTCCGCTTAAATGCACACGTGCACAAAACAACACATCTTAAAATAACATCAACGGCCACAAGCAAACTACAAGCATAAAAAAGGCAAAAAAAAGGCAAAAAAGCAAACTAAGGCCGGCTACAGGCACTAACTGTAAGCAATCTATATCCTGCTGACTAGCAGAAAAAAGTAAAAGGTACTTATCTTAAGCAATCGGGCTGAACAACAGTTCCTTCGGGATTCCGCATACGTTGGCTAGATCGGCATCAGGCTGTCGGTACCATCTCATAGTTAAAGTGATCTCACAAGCTTAAGAATTCAGTAATACGTCCAAGGCATAGTTAACCACGTGCGTAGTTTTCCAGGTAATCTAGTTAGTGCTCCAAAAAAACTCCTTGGCCGACATCAAGTTAGGAAAATATCGCTATCCCAGTTAGAGGGTAGTAATTACGGGTTGTATTACCACAAAAACGTAAAACTCCAGTACACCAAAAAAAAAATGCATCAAGAGGAATGCATAAAAAAAATGCCTCAAAAACATGATAGAAAAAATCTCAGTAGTAATAAATTACAGTAATCATAATAAAAAATAGTGAAAAATAATCAATCAGGAAAATCTGCAACTAACATCCAATAAAGCGATTGAATTATTCGAGCCATGAGGTATTTCAAGAAAGTGTAAAAGCCGACCGCTGCTTGTAGTGGCCTCGTTGGAAATCCTGAGTCGGAAGCGAGATTAATCTAAATTCCACACCGCGCAAAGGGTACCACGCAATTGTTGAGTAGTTAAATTAAATGAATTGTCACCATGGACTGATATTGTACCGATCAAAAAGGTATGTATATTAAGTTTCAGATTTTATTGGTAATCATTTTCAAATTCAACAGCCTGGGCGTATTACGTGAATTAACAGGTGGTTAACAATTTGTCAGTTGACTAGCCTCGTGCCGCCGTAATTTTCTAGAAACAGAACATCGAGATGGTGTTCCGAAATGAAAATTTACTGTTTCAATATATATATATATATATATATATATATATATATATATATATATATATATATATATATATATATATATATATATATATATATATATATATATATATATATATATATTGTGTGTGTGTGTGTGTGTGTGTGTGTGTGTATGTGTGTGTGTGTGTGTGTAGCAAAATTTACAAAGCAATGGAATAAACAGTTTTCTTCATTCAATAATATTATTGCCGATTCCTCTATTTTTTTGCTGTCCGCTTCTTTAAAATTTTTGCCGAATCCCATTTCATTCTATGTCCAGTTTCCCAGGTATGTTCGCCAATTTTCTGTGTGTTCTTAAATAACCAACCATTATTGATGTCGAAATAATCCCCAAGAAAGGAAAAGAAAAATTTAGAGAATGACACAAAAAGCGTTCAGACAATAAAAAGTATAATTGTGAAACAATTATTGTTGTAACTGTGCTTTTCATGATTAGTGCGATTAATTGTGTTATTACTTTATCCTTGTGAAATTCATGCTATTTAGTAACGAAGAATATGCAGATATATATAACGATATAGATTATTGTTATGGATTATGGGATGGAAATGCTAAGGCAGTAGTTCGTATCAAAGACGTTTTCCAAATACGACTCTTCCAGATTCTCGTGTTTTTATTAGAACACATCTCTGTTTTTGCTTTGGCTTGCGCGTACATAATGAACCGCGATTGTGACAACTTTTCTACTACCAACTAATTTTTCGTCCTTAAGAAATAGATGATGATTTTAATCCAATCTAAATTGTAATCGCGAAAATGAAAATCAAAGTGGTTTATAAATAACAATCGTTGTCTTATCTGTTACTCCATATTTGAGATGTTATACAGGGTGGGGCAATAGTGCGTCGGACTTCGATATCTCGAGTTCTACGATAGCTAGAAATAAAGAAAATACAAGTAAAGTAGATAAAAAAGTCTATAACCGGAAATTATTTTGGAATATATAGGACCAGCCAAGACGAAATTACAGGATCAAGTGCCTTTTTTTTTTAATGGAATGCTATGTATATCAACACATTTTTTGAGCCTCTTTCTAGATTCTATTCATTCCTATATTATTATTGACTATCTCCCAACCACTTTGGATGTAATGAATTTTTTTTGTTGAAATAATGCAGATGCATATTGAAAAAATCACCAGTCACAATTATGAGTTTTAAGAAAAACTTATATGATTACTAGTTACGAGACATCTAATTAATGTTTTTGAATCATTTTTATTTCCTGAAAATGTACAGGGTAGTCAAAAATTAGTTTTCAATAAAGAACTTCTTAAATTGAATTTTCTAATTTTTTTTCAAAACACACTGTATATTTTTCGACGATGTGATATAGAAATGAAAAATGAACATTTCTTGTAACTACTTCCCTATGGCTAATTACAACCATTTTCGCTTTATTGAGCAATAAATACAAAATTAAGGAATAAACTTAAAAAATAGAGGTTTTTTTCAGATAATTCGTTAGAAAAAATTATAATAAGTGTTCCATATGTTGCCCACTTTGATTAGCATACATCTCTATGCGCTTGTGACATGATGTTTCTACTGCTCCTAAAATTGCCGGTGTGATAGATCTAAAAGAAGTTACTATTCTTTCCTCCATATTTTATACTGTTGTTGTGTCTTTATAAATAATTTCTTTCACGTATCCTCATAAAAAGAAATCCATTTTTGTAAGATCTGTGGATCTAATAGGCCATTTAGTGGGTCTATTTCGTCCAATCCTTTGAAGTGGGTAGGTATTATTTAAGTGGTCTCTAACTGCATTTAAATAATGTGGTGGAGCATCATCATGCTGAAACCACATCCTATTTCGAATCTTTTCAGGAAGATTCACCAATAATTGTGGCAGACAGTTTTCCAGAAAATGAAGATAAATAGCTCCAGTCAATGTACAATCAAAGAAATGTGGCCCTTATTACGTGTTCTCCAATAATTCCTCCCCAAACGTTTATAGATCATCTGTGCTGGTTATCAACTTGCCTAAAAAAGTGAGGATTTTCCGAAGCATAATAATGGAAATTGTGCCTATTAACAAATCCATTTTTATGAAAACTTGCCTCATCAGTAAATAAAACATTACTGAAGAAGGTGACATCTTACATTTTATCTTTGGCCCAATTACCAAACTGTAGACGTCTTTGAAAATCGTTATCAGATAGTTCCTGGTGCATTTGAATATGATATGCATGAAACTGATTTGTTTTTTAAGATTCGACTACTTATTCCTACTAATGATCTCACTTCTCTCTGACTAATATGGGGATTCTCAACCGTTGCCTGCACCACAGAAAGTTCATTTTCTTCGTTCACAACACGTTTCATTCTTTCATTCGAATATAAATATTCGACATTTCCAGTTTCCACAAATCTATCGAGACGGTTTTGGAAGCTACTAACATCAGAAATCCTTCTTTCAAGATACCTTTGCTTATAAATTCTATTGGCAAGCAAATAATTTCTGTCTGACTCGCCCAAAACAAAAATCATGTCTACAAGTTCCGCTTTATTAAAATTCATTTTGTAAAACTTGAAATATTTTAAATTTAGTACAAATGATAACTGACGACCGATAAGTGCGATAAATGTTCATTTGTACTAGACAATTCATACTAAACTGAGGTTTTATTGCTTGTCGAATAACGAAAACAGCAAAAAAAATTACAAAAACATATTACAGTAACGGACTAGTTAATTACTATTTACCCACTTCAATGGATTGGAAGAAATGGTCCCACTAAATTGCCTCATTTTAAGCATATAGTGACGTGTGTAAATCAAAATGAGCAACATGTGGAGCACACAATTTTTTTCTAATGAATTATTTGAAGAAACCTCTATTTTTTAAGTTTATTCTTCAATTTCGTACTTATGGCTGAATAAAACGAAAATAGCTGCAATTAGCCATAGGGAAGTACTTACAAAAAATGTTTTCATTTCTACATCACATCGTTAAAATTAAGAAAATTCAATTTAAAAAGTTCTTAATTGAAAGATAATTTTTAACCACTCTGTACATTTTTAGGAAGTAAAAATGATTCAGAAACATTAATTGGATGTCTCGTAACTAGTATTCTCATAAGTTTTTCTTAAAACCCATAATTGTGAATTAGGTAATTTTTTCAATATGCATCTGCAGATGGCATTATTTCAACAAAAAAAATTCATTACATCCAAGTGGTTAGGAGATAGTCAATAATATTATAGGAATGGAGTCTATAAAAGAGGCTTCAAAGAATGTACTGATATACATAGCATTTGATTTAAAGAAAGACACTTGATCCTATAATTTAGTCTTGGCTCGCCCTGTAGACTCGAAAATAATTTCCGGTTATAGACTTTCTTACCTAGTTTACTTGTATTTTTTTTTTAATTTCTAGCTATCGAAGAACTCAAGATATCGAAGTCCTGCGCACTATTGCCCCACCCTGTATAATCTTTAAACCCAATCTGATTTGGCCGTCACGTTTTCCCAATATACTGTGTGTTAAGCATCCTCGGGGCCCAGTCTTTTACTCTAAATTTCTTTATTGATGAATTTTTACTATTAGTTGGATAATTTATTTAATATAGACTAGTATATTTAATTTTAAAATTTCAGTATTATTAACTACTATAAATTTCAAATGTATTGAACCCTCACTTTAACTGCGAGTATCTCAAAAACGGAGAAAGGAAAAAAATTACAAAAATTGTGTAATCATTATGTACCTATTGTAAATCACTCACTGAAATTTTAATAACTTACATTGAACGGTATTGAAGATTTGAAGATATTAAAAAATGTCCCACTTTATAAAAAAGATATTTTGACCATACCTGCATTTAATTAGTTATATCTCGGAAAGTGTGCATCCTATGTAAATAAAATTTTAAGTATCGATAAAACGCATCTTCTTTCGTACGATGTATTTTTTTTCATAACTTTTTGTTTTAAAATTTTGGAGTTATTATCAAAAACGTGACTTCATGCTTATTCGATTATTTTGTAAGGTATTTAAAAAATCTCTGATAAACTGATTGATTATAGAAAATACCAAAGTTCATCAGAAAAATGATTTCCGATATTAATATACAGGGTGGGGCAATAGTGCGTCCGACTTCGATATCTCGAGTTCTATGATAGCTAGTAACTTGATTTAAAAACATAATTAAACTATTCAAAAAAGTCTATAACCAGAATCGAATTTACTGAGTGAGCCAAAACGATTCTACAGGGTAAAGTTACATTTTTTTTAAATGAAATGCCATGTATATCAGAACATTTTTGAAACCTCTTTGTGGCCTCCTTTCACTCCTGTATTATTATTGACTTTCTCCCAACCACTTGAATGTAATGATTTTTTTTGTTGAAATTATACCATTTTGGCTCACCCTGTATATTCGAAAACAATTTCTGGTTATAGACTTTTTGTCTAGTTTATTAATGTTTTTAAATCAAGTTTCTAGCTATCATAGAACTTGACATATCGAAGTCGGATGCACTATTGCCCCACCCTGTATAATATAATGAGAGAGATATCGATTACAGATAGCAAGGTTATGTAAGTATGTACAGGGCCTGTAAGCATCTCCACTCGACGTCGCTCCATATCTTGCGGATACATTATTTATTTCTTTATTTATACTTGATATTTTGTTACATTATTTACTTTGTTATTTTTTAAATGTTTCTTTTGGAATATCTCTTTACTTGATTAGAAATTATTGTTCTAAAAATAAGTTTTACCATATCTCCATTGATAACTAAACACTAAACAGATATGGTGACACATTTCTGTAAATAATGAATGTTTTGGACAAAAAAAAAGTTGAAAAAATTACCACATATAAAAAGGATATTCCTTCGCACCACTACAAAATTTTGCATAAAACTAATAAATGATTTCTAAAAATGGCCACTTAAAGTTTAATGTGACGAGAGTATCGTTAAAAATGGGCACATTTTTTTATATAAATTAAAGAACTTTCACAACGTTTTAATTCAAGTTGTTAAAATGTCAGTGACTATTTTACAGTAGCCACATAATGAACACATAATTTTTTAAAATTTTTCCCCTCCTTCGTTTTTGAGAATGAGTGGTTAAAGTAAGGGCTCAATACATTTGAACCGTATAGTAGTGAAGATGACAAAAGGATTATTTAGTAGCGTATTATGCGTATTATAGAGGAGTTTATACTCTTTTTCTTTGTGGGGTTTTGAAGTATCCCAGTTTTAGTGTTAGTGCACTAATACATTGATTTATTCCAAAATATATTGCATAATATTTGATTATACAGATCGTAAATCTCCAAATGTAATATTGTTACGACAGTGCATGCATACTGTTTATCGGTGAACGTCGTAATCACGCCCATATAACCAAAGCAAATATGAATAAGTACATAAATATATCAGCCGTCTATTAAATTATTAAAAATGCTGCACTTATAGCTTTATAGTCTGTTTAAGAGTAAATGACCACACAGCTGTGAAAGCCTATTATTTATTTATTAAAAATGTAGTGTTTGTTTAAATATTGGGTTTACAACAGAAATCCACCCTTGCTTTTATTAATAAAAAACATAATTATAACTCATAAGCAACGACACTTTCAATTTTTTACAAAGCAAACATTCATAAGCTATTCGTCCCTCTCATCGGATTTCCTTTATTTGTTTAGGACGGTGCTGTCCTGACAGCAATTTCTATAAAAAATAATCGTTCTTTGACAAACAGGACGAATAACGGCTATAAACTTTCTTAATTTTACTATTTTCACGGACTACTTCATTATTTTTCTTTTCTTTTACCTTGGTAAATCACAGAAGTTAGTTAATGTAGAGAGTTCCTCGTTAACTCGTTAACTAGTGACAATGACGTACTATAATTGCCCTCTCATCTCCATAAAGACCCTTACTTTTCAAACTAAAACTTCTTAGTTGGATTAAAAAAAGGTAAATTGCATTTAGTTCGGTAAATAATTTAATGAATTACCAAGAATAATGTTTGTTAAATATAGTTTATTGTTTTTTATTAATAATCATTCCTATTATTTTCATTTTTTGTCTAACTTCTTGACCAACACACGTAAGGCTGCCAAATCAAACAAAATTAATCGGTTAACTGGATATATTTTGGTCGTATTAGTGGATCAAATCTTATTTTTTTGATGTTTGTTCTTATAAATAACAATAATTATCATATGTCATATCAGTTATCGCCAATGGAATAAGAAAGATTAAGTGTAAAACATTATTTATTTATTTATATGGAAAATTACATATACAATGCACACACCCATCAGAAAGCAAACATGTTAAACATTTCAACAACCCTTTTATCTATTTTAATAAATTTGAAGTGTAGTATTTATGCTAGAAGAAATGATATGTTGATTGTGTTAGGGTTCCTATACATTAACTTTAATATGTTATATGTTGCTGCAGTTTTTGATAGGTCGATAAAGGTTATTTGTATTATTTTAACTGTCTTGTAAATTCCCAAAAGTTTTCTAGAATAAATATAACACAACCTGTATTTTTCTTCATTCATTCATTTATTAGACCAGTTTTAGACTAGTAAATTGATGTGCTGCTAGGCTTATGTGTAGTGATGCAAGTAGAATAAACGCAAGCGACATCTTCTTCATAACATTTATTTAATGAGCAATGAGCATGTCTTGAAAGAATATACTAAACATCTGACTTGGTCAACTGTAACCTTAAACACAAACTGAGTACAGAAAGATCAGCAAACTTTTGCATATTTGATAACTTTACTTTTATTTTCTTTTCTACTGACGTTTTGAAAGTAGTCTTTTCCAAAAGCAAAATAAATGCCGGAAGCCACTACTTCTTCCCATATGGAGGAGTGCGAGAAATAATAAAGCAGATTTTTAGAATAAAAATACATGGTTTTATATAAGGGTTTTCATTATCAATATTATCTTAATACCCCACAAATTTGACAGGCTCCAACTAAATCCAAAAATAACAGCAATCTGCAACAAATCAACACTATCAACTTAAAAATCAAAACGGAAGGCCAAATAAATAGAGTCATTCGTTTTTGTTTTCTTAGATTTTATAGCATCTATTCCGCCTCTTAACAAATGTGGTAAATTTACGGTATTTACTGATCTACAACAGTTTTCAAAATTAATGTTGATTTGACCGTCGTATAATGTGCTCAAAGACTGAATTAGTTCAGTACATTGGCTTTTTCTGCAAAATACACGAGAACCATAGTTTAAGAACAGCTCCTCATAGTGTTTAGTTAGCATCATTTATTCAACCCTTAATATGTTTGCTCATATCATTTTTTTTGGTTTTTAGGGTGAAGACACCCGGTCAGTGGCTTTTTGAGCATATACTGCTAATTCAAAATCATCATTTCTTCCATTTTTAGTAGAAAAAGCCACTTACTTTTATAGAAAAGCTATGCATACGATACAGAAAACTGACTCTAATTATAAACAACTTGCTATTGTTTTTTTAAATTATAGGCAAACAGAGGTTTGAAGCTTCATGACAACCTACTTTAAAATGATGAAATGACAATTATCTCTAAGTTTCTAATAAAAATATCTGATCCGGATTAAAAAATCCAACTAAAATTATGACCTTATAAAACACGTCAGTAGAAAAAATGTTATCATA
Organism: Rhamnusium bicolor; assembly: GCA_029963845.1. Taxonomy (NCBI): domain Eukaryota; kingdom Metazoa; phylum Arthropoda; class Insecta; order Coleoptera; family Cerambycidae; genus Rhamnusium; species Rhamnusium bicolor. Next base: position 5,173 of record JANEYF010004998.1, on the reverse strand, counting down.
GAACGTCCGAGAAGAGTGTTTTTTCACACTCATGTGAATACAGTATAAAACTCCTATGGGAAATACTAGCTTCCCGAACTTGCAATGAAATTAACTAACAACGAAATAGTTTCAACAAATGCTATTGCTATACCTAACGCGTTTCAACAACAAAATTGACATCATCTTAGTTT